>CM062291.1:85384082-85965658 GCA_031216915.1 Pictodentalium vernedei
ATCGGTATTGATGTTGGGTGGTCGGTCGTCTGGTTCTGTTTGTCTACTTTGGTTCTCTTGTGATGGCCTGTGCTGTGTGCCTTGATTTTCTGAAAGTAGGTAGTTAAAGAAATGATTAGTGGGAGCCCCCTTCTGTCTCTTTTGTGTCTGTTCTTGTCTTGAGATGTGTTCAGGCAAGTATAGTCTGCCGCTTAGTAGTTTGGTGGAGCTATCATTGGCTAGTATAGTCTGCTTCAAGCTTTTCCGGTGTTCTGAGTCTGCTGGTGAAGGTTCTTGTGAGCTGTAGTGGTGTAAGGTGTAGGGTCCGTCTGCTGGTTTGTTTGTCTGACGCTGTGACTGAAAATATAAAGCTGTAGGCATGGTTAGTCGAGTTCTCCCCTTCCCTCCCTCGAGTTTGCTTCTTGTTGAGGGGGGTGTGGGGGGTAGTCTTCCCAAGCCCTTTTCCACGAGGAGCAGACGGTTTTTGCAGATGAGATTCCTGTATGTCTAGAGTTTACCTCTGCCCTGGAGACACATGCCCTGGCCCCTCACTGGAGCGAGCTCGTAGAGCTCTCTTCAGTGCGGCCCCATAGGCTGTGCTGCCGAGGCAGAAGACGAAGTTATTTTTATTTGTTTTTGAGCCGGATCGCAGTAGCGGGAGGAGAACAGGTTTTCACAAAATACCACACCCGGGGGTGTTTCTTTCCTGTTTGTTCCTCCGCTAAGATTCGTGTTTGAGTTTGCAGTTTTAGTTATTTTGAGTTACTTTGATTGGGGTCGGTGCAGATGAGAACAGGCTTTCACAAATAGCCACACTCGGGGGTGTTTCTTTCCTGTATGTTCCTCCGCTGAGATTCTTATTTGAATTTTACCGTTTTAGTTATTTTGGCTTGCTTTAGGGAGGGCGAAGAACAGGCTTACACAAAATACCACACCCGGGGTGTTTCTTTCCTATTTGTTCCCCCGGGGTTTGGTTCCTACTTGAGTTGATCGGTCGGGGGCATTTTTTAGGTCTTTGTTTACTGGCGCAGAGATCCCCTAGTTCTGTTATTATTTTGCTGTCCTTGAAGCGATCCCGGTTTTTGGCCGCAAGCGTGGCTAGGCGGTCTTTGATGCTTGGGATTTTGGCCCTTTCGTGGAGTAGTTTGATGGGGGGTGTCGTATGGGGTTTGGAGGGCTACTCGAAGTGCTTGGTTCTATACTCTTTGCAGTCTGACAATGTTGCTTTTACGGGTTTCAGACAGGACAAGTGCCCCGTATTTAATTACCTGTCGCACGTATAGGCTTTGTAAAGTTTGAGTAGGACAGCTTTGTTCCCCTTAGCATCTTTAGTAAGTTTATTCGTTTGGTTGCTCAAGTGGCGATGTTATTGGTATGTTTAGTAAAGGTGAGTCTCGAGTCGAGGGTGACACCCAGGAATTTTGCTTCGGTGCACTTCGGCAGGATTTTGCCTTTTAGTTGGAGATCGAAGTTGCGGTTTTTGGTCCTGCGGGTGAAGGTTATTCTTTGGGGCTTGTTTACGTTTAGTTTCATTCTCCATTTGTCGCGCCAGTGTTCAAGGTCGACTAGTGCGCTTTGGGGTGATTTTGAAGGGGTAGGGGGTGTGGGTGGGAGTCCCATAGCCATTTGTCGTCCGCGAATTGTGAGATTTGGACACGTTCTGAGATGATATTCAGGTCAGTTACGTAGATTATGAACAGGAGGGGGCTGAGTACGGACCCATGGGGCGTGCCGACAATGAGTGGAATGCTTTTGGACGTTTCTCTGTTGACTTACTTTGAGGAAGGAGAAGAGAAGTCTATGTAGGTTTTTGGGGAGGCTGAGTTTATGTGTTTGTATCTAATGCCATTGTACCAGACTGAGTCGAATGCTTTTTCTACATCAAGTAGAATTGAGGCACATGGGGCAATGGCGGATACAGAGGGGGGGGGGGGGGGGGGGGAGTTGGGGCGGTCGCCCCCCCCCCCCCCCCCCCTTTAACTCGTGTTTGTCTCGCATGTAGGGCGTAGCCAGGATTTTCATTTGGGGACAATACATGAATTGAAGTAAAAACATACAACGACATTTATTTCCTCCATCACCATTCGCTATGGAAAACAAAAATACCGTTGAAATTATGCAAAATATATCTACTGGTCGCCTTCATTTATAGCGTCACCGCCACAGCATGATTTTGAGGTGTTACATGCCCCTAGCCTCAGGTACCCCATGGCTATGCCAATTATGGGTCAGGATCTTAATTGGCATAGTCATGGGGTACCTAAGCCTAGAGGGCTGACTGCTGAAAACTTTCAAACGCTGGCAGATCGCAATGTTCTCCTGAAGTTAAGTCGGTTATGACTGTAAACAGTGTGTCCAAAATACAACATTATGGTAAAGGGATCTGAAGAGCATATTTCAAATTTTCTAATTCTGTCTTGAACGTATGACAGAATTTGAAATTCTGAAACATGCTGTTGAAAAAGTGTAATGATTAGCCGTTCAAAAATTCAAAAGGATTTCCAACCCAGAAGCCACCAGAATGCCCCATTTGGTCGCTCATTTCCAAAAAATTTCTGTGGGGGAGAAACCCCCCCCCCCCCCCCCAGACCCCCCTACAAAAGCTCGTACCTTCGGCACTCGCCGCAGATGCCTTTGGCATCTGCACGATTCGCCACCCCCCCCCCCCCCTTTGAGAATTCCTGTATCCGCCACTGACATGGGATACCACTGATATATCGAGCTCGTTCCAAAGAGGGGTCACATGATATGGTTTTGTGGAAATTGTTTGAAAAATAGTATTTTTGCAGCTGCTGAATTTGCATATTACGCGGGCGGATGTGGCCGATTCGTTGGGTAAAGGGTTAAACATTGGAGACTTCCTGGAAATTTATTCGAAAACTGGTGGTGCCAGGGAGCAGTATAGTATGGGGTCTAGGTGGGTGGTTTGGATAGTTTGAACAGGATTAATCCATTAATCTGTGGATGCTTTAAGAGATAGAGTGGGTGTTATAATTTTTATGGTTCGGAGCCAAATCTGGTACGCAGGTACAAACAATATTGGGGTAAGCCGATCAGTTCGGTTAATGGATACTTACAAGGATCTGATTACTAAGCTACACTGTAAGAACGCGTCATAGTTGTGTCGGAGTTCCCCTAGTGATGAATGAGAGAGAGAGAGAGAGAGAGAGAGAGAGAGAGAGAGAGAGAGAAGCTCCAGAAACATGGGGCTTAACTGGTAGAGTGGTGTTGGAAGCCCATATTTGAAGGCTTCATATTCTGTGGATGTGTTTCATATTATCTTTGAAGTGATATTATTTTATCTGTTAGGATTTGCCTTGTCACATTTTATGGGAGGGTTCTCTCCCATAAATTGTAACAAGGCAAAGATACACAAAGACATATTGAGGATCAAAAATAATTTAACACTCTACCAGTTCATAAAATATATATTAAAACAAGAGGCCCCAGGGGGCCTGAGGGCGCTCACCTGACATGGTAGCCTAAATATCAACCCAGAGAATTGATTTCAACAAGTTGCATCTGCTCCTCCTAAGAAAAGCTTATACCAAATATCCAAATATTCTGACCATTGGATCTAAAAAAAGATTTTTAAAGAATATTCCTCATATATGAACCTAGGGACTTGGCTTTAACAAACCTGAATCTCACACCCCTAAGAATTCTGCACATAAAGTATCAAAACATTCCGACTGCTGGATCTGAAGAAGAAGATTTTTAAAGAAAATTCCTCATTTTGAACCAAATTACAAATCGAGCTCCCACAATCAGCCCAAATATGGACCTAGGGACATGGCTTGAACAAACTTGAATCTTACCCCCCCCCACCCCCCCCCCCCCCCCCAAGGATGCTGCATAAAAAATATCAAAAACATTCATCTGCTGGATCTGAAGATTTGTAAAGAAAATTCCTCATTTTGAACCAAGTTGTCATTCAGGCTCCCACAGTGAGCCCAAATATGAACCAAGGGACTTGGCTTGAACAAACTTGAATCTCAGCCCCCTAAGATTGCTCCATGCCAAAAATCAAAACATTCCAACTGCTGAATCTGAAGAAGAAGATTTTTAAAGAAAAATTCCTCATATTGACTAAGTTATAATTTGGGCTTCCACAATGAGCCCAAATATGGACCCATGGACTTGGCTTTAACACACTTGAATCCCCACCCCCCCCCCCCCCTCCCCCAAGGATGCTACTCACCACATATCAAACCATTCCGACTGCTGGATCTGAAGAAGAAGATTTTTTAAGAAAATTCCTCATTTCGAACAAAGTTACAATTCAAGCTACCACAGTGAGCCCAAATATGGACCTAGGGACATGGCTTGAACAAACTTGAATCTCACCCCCCTAAGGATGCTGCATACCAAATATCAAAACATTCCGAACGCTGGATCTAAAGAAGATTTTTAAAGAAAGTTCCTCATTTTGAACTGAGTTATAATTTAGGCTCCCACAGTGAGCCCAAATATGAACCCAGGGACTTGGCTTGAACAAAATTGAATCTCACCCCTAAGCATGGTGCATACCCAATATCAAAAGATTCTGCCTGCTGGATCTTGAGAAGAAGATTTTCAAAGAAATTTGCCTGAAATGCACTAAGTTCAAATTTGGGCTCCTATACTGAGCCCAAATATAAACTCAGGGGGCCATTTGAACAAACTTGAATCAGATCCACCCCACAATGCTGCATACCAAATACCACAAGATTCTGCCTGCTGGATCTGGAGAAGATTTTTGAAGAAATTTGCCTGAAATGCACCAAGTTCGAATTTGGGCTTCTATAGTGAGCCCAAATATGAATCCAGGTGGCCAATTTGAACAAACTTGAATCAGATCCACCCCACAATGTTGCATACCAAATATCAAAAGATTCTGCCTGCAGCATCTGGAGAAGATTTTTGAAGAAATTTGCCTGAAATGCACTAAGTTCGAATTCGAGCTTCTATAGTAAGCCCAAATATGAATCTAGGGAGCCGATTTGAACAAAATTGAATCAGATCCACCCCACAATGTTGCATACCAAATATCAAAAGATTCTGCCTGCTGGATCTGGAGAAGAAGATTTTTTAAGAAATTTGCCTGAAATGCAGTAAGTTCAAATTTGGGCTCCTATACTGAGCCCAAATATAAACCCAGGGAGCCAGTTTGAACAAACTTGAATCAGATCCACCCCACAATGTTGCATACCAAATATCAAAAGATTCTGCCTGCTGAATCTGGAGAAGAAGATTTTTTAAGAAATTTGCCTGAAATGCACCAAGTTCGAAATCAGGCTTCTATACTGAGCCCAAATATGAACCCAGGGGGCCAATTTGAACAAACTTGAATCAAATCCACCCTACAATGTTGCATACCAAATATCAAAAGATTCTGCCTGCTGGATCTGGAGAAGAAGATTTTTTAATGTTTTTCCCATTGCCTACAGTGTTAAAAAGTGCTGACTCAGCACTTTTTCAAAGTCCCGAAACTGTACCCTATAATAAAACCGATGGCAATTTTTTTTTACCAATTCTGTCTGTTGGTCCTAAGGAAGCTTCACACCAAATAAAAATTCTTGGTGCCGTGCAGTTTTGGAGATATGGGCGTTTTAATTTTTTTTCTATTTTTAGCTCCTGCGGTTCCCATGGGGCTACGGGAAAAAAAAATCAGCATAAATTAGGTACTTATGACCCAATAAGCCCTCACATAAAATTTGGTTCAAATCAGCCTCTCGGTTTGGAAAATAGAAATTTTGGGCGGGGCCAAAAATTTTGCCCCTCCCATAACGACGCCAAGTATAGCCCCACAAACTTCTCTTGAACAAATCTGAGTCTACACCTCAAAAGGAAGCTGCACACCAAATATGAAGTCTCTGCTACTGCTGGTTCATGAGAAGAAGATTTTTTAAGATTTCAGCACACTTTTTGGGTGTGGCCCTACCCACGGGCGAGGCAACTTGATTTGAACAAATTCAAATTGTGATGTCATAACAAACTATTATCTCAAATATCAATTAAATTGGTTCAGCGGTTTGGGAGGAGAAGACGCAAACACCATGTTCACGGACGACGACGGACGGTGAGTGATCACTATAGCTCTCCTGACTGAAAGTCAGGTGAGCTAAAAACGGGGAGTACTACAATCATCCCGTGATAACGTTTGTTCACTGCTGGTGTCATTTTGGGGTAAGCGGGATTTATATGGTAGAAATTGTCTTCGCCTAAGTACAATGGACATGGAAGTTTTGGGAAGGATCATGTTACAGTTAGTGGAATCTTTCTGGGAATTCTGTAAGGTGTGGCGGAAAAGACTGGGCGGAAAAGTAAATTCGTGAGCAGAAATATAAAAAGAATGGAATGGGTTCCAAATAGTGGAAGTCGTTCAGTTACGACTACATCTGTCCAAACATTCTGCTACAGTACATGTAAACCATCACAAACCAAGGTGGGATGTGCGTTCACCTTGTGAAGTGTGTGAAAACGTATTCTGGTAGAGACGGAAACTCCAACCCGCCTGACCCGAATTAAAACGTGGTTTGCGTCGCAAATAATAAAACATTGGCCAGCGGCCAATGTTTTGTATTTATTGGTGTTTAAGGTCACATATTTCTGCACATTGACTAATTGTGACCGCAACATGGATATGAACTCAAGTTTAGTCATTCGTCTCCACATGTTGCTCATTTTTAGGATGATTTCTACCCCGAGCATTGGTGACTGGGTCCTATTTTACAAGTAAAACAGAGCTTGTTGACCATAGTAAATAAGCACTGGTTCACTTCCCCGGGGCAGCGGCTCACAACTAAGAAAGCCTCAATTATCCCCATCTCCCCTCCTCTACCCATTATCTTTCCCAAGCATCCACAGACGGAACTGTTTGAATATATTCCGTACCCCCCACCTCCTTCCAATTTCCATAATGAGCATGCCAACCCCATTCCTCAGCCAATACCCACATATCATTCTCCCCATCCCATTTTCACCTTATACTCCCTGTGAAGCATTTTTTGTGGGCCGAAACTGGAAACTGTGTAGGGTGTGTGTGTGTGTTATACGGTGGTTAGTTCATTTCGACGCCAAAGGTTTGAAGCAACCCCCAAGCCTTCCTGAGGCGTTTCTTTTAATCTCCCTGATGTCCTTTCTCCACTTCTGCTTTTTTGTCCGTCCGTTCTTAGTCGTTTCCGCTAGCGTCCCCTCTAGCCCCTTCGCCATTCTTCCTCCATTTTTTCTTCTGCCGCGTTCCTCATCGAAGGGGTCGTTAAATCTCTTCCCAGAGGTCCTGGGGGCGCCCTAGCGGCGGTCCGTCATTTGTAGGAAGAATTTGTGTACGGAGGTAGAGGCGTGATTTGAGTTTGAGAAGGGAAGAGAACAGAACTGCCATTCCTACTTATCTCCGTGTCCGGTGGCATTACCAGACTAAAGTGCACTGGGTGTGTAGAATTATTTACATCTCCATTTCTTTCCATCTACCTCGTGGGGGGTTAAGAGTGTGTATCCCCATAGTGAAGATTCAGGTTCTTCCCCTCTCAAAACTAACTCTTAGTGCCAACAGGAGGATCCCAAGTATTTGTTAGAGGCAAAAGTACGGTACCCAAGAAGTGAAGTTAGAGTACAAGAACCAGTTTTGGGGATTACAGGCATGGATGTACAAAAGGTTGATATTTCTCAGTAAAAGTGACGGACGAGACCCTCCCCCCCCCCCCCACCCAAGGCAACGCTGATGTGTCTGATTCTACTGACCCTTCCAATTTCTTCAAGAGTTGGACAATGCCTAGGCGAGGCAGCAGGTTAGTCGCGGAAATAATCGTTGTTCTTCCATCCCCTTTTTCTGCACTCCCATCCCGTCTGTTGGTCAAGGGTACTCTTCTTGTACTGTGAATGAGTGGCTGTCTCCCTGTGTCCGTATTCCACGCCCCCCCCCCCCCCCTTCGCGGGGAGCCAGTAGGAAGAGCCTGAGCCTTCTTCCATTCCTTCCACGTCGGTACTAACCTTCCCAAAACAAATGGTTGCTGTATTTCTCAAAATCTACTGCTGAGTGGATAATGCCCCACTTACCTCGATAGTTCGGGTAAAGGTCTGAGCATCGTCCAAACCAAACAACGCCTCTCGTATCTCAGTAGATAGTACCATCATCAGGGCACGTCTATAGAATTTTGGGGTTTGAAGAGCGGGAACAGGAAGATTCGGCCGAGAAGTTTTGGCCCCGGTATTTGATGTCTTAATTAATGTCATCTGGCAGTGGTTTGTAGCTTTCGCTTTATCAAAATATCAGTTACACAAGTACTAAGGTTTTTTTTTAGATCGTCTGTTCTAGCCCGCTTACCATCTCTTACAATTCTTCAAAATTTCCTATTGAATTAGCACTGAGCAAAACGGCGATAATTGGGAATCTTGAGCTCGTTCCAGTGAGGGGTCATAATGTTTTTGAGACAAAAAGGAAAAAAATAATGAAAATGTAATGGTGATTTTTATGAATCGCGCTGGTCGGTTTTAGCCTTACATTTGGGTAAAGGGTTAAATAGATCACATAAGCATATTCAATAACTGTGCTCTGTATTTATAATAGTCATTAAATAATTTATTTATTGGAATTTAATGAAACTTTCGGCAGCCAGGGTCACCTCGTGTCAGACAGTTTTATGGGTGGAGGAAACTGTACTGTCAGACTCTCCAGCATACTAACTCCACATAAGCAGGTTTAGCATTGGTTGAAGACAGATTTGTTTGTTTGTTTGTTGGTGGTTAACGTCACATATTTATGCACCATGGCTAATCGTGACACAACATGGGGATGAAGTCAAGTTTAGTCAATCGTTGATCAACATGTTGCCCATTTTAGAGGACTTTCACCCCAAGCATTGGTGACTGGGTCCTATTTTACTAGTAAAGCAGAACTGGTTTACCACAGTAAACAAGTGCTGCTTACTTCCCGGGGTTCCCACGGGGAATTGAAGACAGGTGCACAATCCATGTGTATTACACCTTAGTACACAACGCCACCATGTCCCCACGTGGGCAATCAGAATTAAAGTGGCTTGTCCAAGGACAAGACATTAGAAAAACATATACACTCCACTGAAAGATGTCTGGATATCATTCATATCATCAATTATCTGATGGCTATTCCGACACGAAGTAACCCTGGCTGGCAAAAGTGTCATTAAACCCCAATAAATATTTAATTATTAGTGTTTACGCTCACATATTTCTGCACAATGACTAATCATGGCCACAACAGTTTTATGGGTGGAGAAAGCCGGAGTACCCGGAGAGAACCACAGAGCAACAGCAAGCAATGGTCAGCTCCCCAACATACTAACTCCACACAAGCATTTCGGTATTTGAGGATACCTATGACCTGACAGTGTATTATTTGAGGATACCGATCGAGGATACCTTCTGGATGATGTTTTTTTTTTAAGGTCATATATTTATGCACAAGGGCTAATCATGACCGTGACAGTTTTACGGGTGGAGGTAGCCGAAGTACCCGGAGAGAACCACCGAGCAACGATTCCTTCTGGAGAATCCCCTTTTTAGTCATATCAGGTCATGAGGGCCATGAGAAAATTCCTCAATGAGGTCTAATTTACTATCCCTCATAACCTCATTTCTTTTGAGGGCATGAGATCCATGAAAAACTCCCTAAATGAGGTCTAATATTCTATCCCTCTTAACCTCATTTCTTTTGAGGCCATGAGGGCCATGAAAAAATCCCTCAATGATGCTTCATTTACTATCCCTCTTAGCCTCATTTCGGTATTTGAGGATACCTATGGCCTGGTATTGAATTATTTGAGGATACCTATCGAGGATACCTTTTGGAAAATCCTTTTTTGTCGTACGAGAAATCCCTCAATGAGGTTCTATTTACTATCCCTCTTAGCCTCATTTTTGAGGGCATGAAAAAAATCACTCAATGAGGCCTCATTTACTATCCCTCTTAGCCTCATTTCGGTATTTGAGAATACCTGTGGCCTGGTATTGTATTATTTGAGGATACCTATCAAGGATACCTTTTGGGGAATCCCCTTTTTAGTTGTATGAGGCAATGAGAGCTATGAGAAAAGACCTCAATGAGGTCTAATGTAGTCTTACCAACGGCTTCCATCTTATCTCCAAAGCTCCAAGGCCACTTCTTGTCTATGGTCTGTTTATCTGTCCTATCATTCATTAGCATCTACAGCAGTCTTGTGTCACTGCAGCCTTGTGCCATTACTATTGGCTATACTATCATCCATTAATATTGACTTGTAACACTACTTCCTAGTTATACCTATCTCAGTCTCGACTACAACATCGATCAATGTTGAATCTGATTGCTTCATTTCCCCTGTATACATATAAATGGGGCTATATAAGGAATTCCGTAACTGAGATTCCTAGCCAATTCCGTAAAGTTGCACATGGACGGTTTGGGGCAAGCCCCTTTTGACCCTTCTTTGACGATTTGGATTGAAGTTTTCCGTAGATCATGACCATGGCAGGAGACAGCAGAGGAGGAAAGACTGAGGGAGAAGGCTTTGACATTCTTCTTGATGTTCTAGTTTGTGCCAACAAGAAAAATTATAACCTTGTTTATTGTGGATAGCTACCATAGTTATATGTACCTGTTGAAAGTGAGATTTTACTTAACTAATAGAATTCACTAAAATTAACTTATAACAAGACTAACAGTGACCGCATGGCCACGGATGCTCCCGAACTATGACCTTGATCTGTGACCTTGACCTCCATTGAACAAAAACATTTTTGTATGCGACACATCGTATTCCCATAAGCAACATGTACGCCAAGTTTCAACAAAATCAAACGAAGCATCTCAGTTATGGAACAGACACAAAAATCTTCCTGACGAACGGACAGATGGAAATGACAAACACAATATGCACCCGAAAAGGGGGGAGGGGGCATAGAGAATAACACAAAAAGCATAAAATACTAAATATATTTACTTTTTTCAATTTATTCACCCATCTGTAAAACAAGAAAACATTTATAAGAAAACATAATGATAATTTAAATATAAATAGATATGTGGCATCTTATTTGAAACTAATATTTTTACTCTTACTAATTATCAAATCTACCCAGTGATCTTCACAACAAGTGCATGCAAACTATCATTTTTTTTCAAACCACAGTTATGACCCCTTATTGAGAAAGGATGTTGCCAAGTTTGTTCCAATCAGTGGTGGCGCCAGGATTTCAAGTTAGGGGGGCCTTAGTAAGATATGGGGGTCCAAGGTCGAGATGCCAAAGGCATCTCCTGAACGCCGCAGGCCTGAGCTAGAGGAGGATAGGAGAGGAGGTAGTTCAGCAATCTGAACATAGTGGCTACCCCTCTGTAAAGGGGTAGCCACTACGATCAGATTGCTGAACTAGGGAGGAGGGTGTCCCCCTCCCATTTGTGGTGGTGGTGGGGAGGGGGGGGGGGGCTGGGGGATCTCCCCAGGAAAAGGTTTCATATTTGGATGCCCTAGGAGCGATATATGAGTATTTCTACAACACCTGACATGATGTGTATTGTTGTATTCCATTTGCGGGTGTGATATTGGGTAGGAAAACCATGGTCAGATAGTAATTTGAAGTTTGATTTTGAGGGGGCGCCGAGGGAAAAGTGGGGGGACCAAGCCCCCCCCCCCCCCCCCCCCTGTGGCACTGCCACTGGTTCCAATGACAGACATGAACTATGACTTGGGAGATGGAAAACAGCTTTCGATTGCTCAAGAGAGAATGAAGAGTACTTTTCACAGAATACTAGTACAAGGCCATATTATGATATGCTGGCCATTTATATATTGGTGTTTAAGGTCACATACTTATGCACAATGGCTAATCGTGACCGTGACAGTTTTACGGGTGGAGGAAGCCGGAGTACCCAGAGAGAACCGCCGAGCATCGACGAGCAACTGTCAGCTCCTCAACATGCTAACTCTGTTCAAGCTCCGCTCAAGCAGGGTTACACCATTGACGTGCAGTATGCCTTAGTACACAGCGTCATCATGCCCCCATGTAGGCAAACGAAATAAAGTGCTTTGCCCAAGGACATAACGCGGGTCGTCCCGGACGGGGATTGAACTCGGGACCTCTAGCATAGAAGTCCAACAGTCTACCACTGAGCCACCGCGCTCCCTACACTGGCATAGTTGGTACAGGCCTGGATATAAATGTTTATATCACAACCCACTTATATCACAACACATTAGCTGGTTATACTATGAAACATGTTGGTGACCTATAGGAAAAAAGTTTTGTCAAGCCTTTTTGTCATCTCCATTTTTATTACATTAACCATGCTGTTTATGTTTTAACACGACTTCCACCCCAATAAACATCAAGAACTAATGCACGATCTTGCTTTTGTGAGATCGTGCATCAGTTGGTGCTATATATTCAGGTGGGAATTTTATTACAATTTAAATGGCATGCCACTTTATTCATATGTGGAAGAAATGCACAACCTTTGAGTCAAGCTGGTCCCAAATGATTGTAAAGTCTGACAAGCAAACCAAACCATCCATAAGGACAAGCCAGAAAATAAGCAGACTGTCATCTGCAAAAATGAGGTCCCCAGAGGGTGAATTTGGTGATGCTACCCTGCTGTGCTGTGAACCTCAATCTGAATCAAGGTCTCAAACCTAAACAGAAAGAGGTACCCAGTGGATAAATTGGCCCACTGCATGGGATACCATCAGCAAATTCACCCTCTGGGGACCTCATTCTGCAAATGACAAATTGCTTATTTTCAGGCTTGGATAAGGATTTTAATTTATGTTGCATTATTTTGTTGAAACCCATAGTATTTAATTATTGGTGTTTAAGGTCACATATTTCTACACACATGTGTCAAGTCCAGCTGATTGTTTACACCAATGTTGCCCATTTTAGTGGAAATCCCCCCAGGTACTGGTGACCGTGTCCTATTGTACCAGTAAAACAGAGCTGGTTCATCACTAAACATACACTGCTTCACTTCTCGGAGTTCCCATGGGGAAAAATCCAAACTTCATTTATGTATTTTACAACTGAAGTAACCCCTGCTTAACCTAAACGGTGACTTGTGTATATTCCCAGGCATGCCATTATCAAATTCAATACTGTTAGTGGTCAGCTATCACAACTCATTTCAATGTAATGTGTATCTACCACAACTACAAGCCTCAATAATTTTTACGAAAGGCTTGAAACTTTGCAAGCAAAATCATGGCTCAATCAGCTTCTACTAATAACTGGTCATAAGGTTTGTTTTTGAGGCAAAATTGAAAAGATAATACAATTTGAATGGCGAGTTTTGTGAATAACGCTGACCAGTTTGGGAAATTGCCATTGAGAAAGGGTCAACAATGATTGCTACCCATAAAGGGAGCCTAACTTTAACACGCTTTTGTTTACAAATAGTCTTTTTTATTCATAGTCATTGCATGGGCCAGGGTTAGTACCTCCGCCGAAAGAGTATTCTGCGACACCCATTTCCTAGCGAATCAATCAAGTAGACCTCACGGTTACATACAGTCCCCAAAAGTGGCTGGTTCATTTTCTCTAAGTGATGGGTGACATAGAATATTTTTTCAGCGAGTGTTCGACCCCAGCCCAGCCAAGAACTTTAAATACACTTAACAACATTTCATGATTCTGTAACATTTCTCACTCATGAATTTTGAAAATGAGATAGATTCTCGCTGATTTTCTGTAGACGAAAATGGTATAGAAATGTGTAATGATGTCCACCTTCTGTAATAAAATTATTACCATTTATTGGAGTGCCTGACGGCTAGAGAAAATTTGTAAGTGAACACCATTTCACATTCCTAACATCATGGGTGGATCTCATGTCCTGTTTGTAATGTAAGGCAAGCTTAACTACTTGCATGCTGCTGGTAGATATTCCTGCCCAGGACAGGTAATTTCTTGCCATGTAAAATTTAAGGATATTTAATCAAATTTTCCCCCGTAAATTGTATAGACTTTTTGACCAATGATTTCTGAAGTCAAATTTTTATGAATTTTTCATCAAATCAAGTCATGGCTGCTGATGAAAAATATTTTAAAATTACTCAGCGGGTTAAGAGTTAAATTTGGTAAAGACAATATTCTTAAAATTATCCACCCTTGTAATATCATTTCCAAATTTTAACTTTAATCATTAAACTATCATGAAAATATTTTTTACTTATACACAATCAATGCAATTAACATATTTAATTTATAATTTAACCCTTTACCTAACATGCATAAAAGATGGCAAAATAAAAAAGTTCTTAAATAACTAAAATGGTTTCATTTTTTGCCCTGAAAACAAAGCTTATTACTTCCTCTTTTGAACAGTCTAGATGAGCTTATTACAGTGAGAGATCATAAGCTATGTCTTGGAAACATATTGAACTAGACAGTTCCCCAAAGCCATGTACGAAATTTGGAACTGATTGGGTGAAAGATGCGGCCTGTAGGGTGTGCCAGTGGAACTGGTGACAATTTGTGCACCAAATCAAAGACGACAGCTGGCGGCCAGGTTTTTCAATGAAATTCGGAAAAATTTGATAGCTCCCATCTAGACATCACACCAATCTACATCTGAAATTGAAAATTGGGTGAGAGATGCGGCCTGTATGGTGTGCCAATGGAATTGACAATTTATGTGCCAAATCTAAGATGGCTGCTGGTGGCCATGTTTTTCAATGAAATTCAGAAAAATTGGATAGCTCCCATCTAGACATCACACAAAAGTTACATATGAAATTTAAAAAACGGTTCGATGAGATGCAGCCTGTTGGGTGTGCCAATGGAATTGCTGACAATTTTTATGCCAATTTTAATTTTACATTGCCCCAACGCCACGTATGAAATTTGGAACTGATCGGATGAGAGCTGAGACCTGTAGGGTGTGCTAAAGGAACTGTGGATGGACAAACGTATGGACGATGGATTGCAACCCAACCCAAAAAAGGTTGAGCTATAAAAAATAAAAAAATCAGAATGTCAATTTTTGTGAGTAGCACTGATGAGACACTGCCATTACATTAGGTAAAGGGTTAATCCTTTAGTCAAAGCACACAATATAAAAATTTATTATATTAAATATTTTTTTCAAATTTACAAAAAAATTTCAAGAAACCATATGTAACCCCTCATTGGAAGAAGCTCGACAAGCTTGTTCCAATGAAGGGTCACATGATATGGTTTTGTTGACATTTTTTGAAAAAAAAATTTTAACTGCTGAATTTGTTTATTATGTAGGCAGATGCAGCCTCTTCATTATGTAAAGAGTTAACATTTCTCCAGTGAAGTGTAGTGCACAGTATCACCAACATCAGGGCTTATTGCTTCAAGGAAGAGATTATTTTAACCCTTTGATACTTTAGTATGTGTTATTACGTACAAAATCTTTTGTTTAATTTAACCCTTTGATACTTCTATTCATTTTATAGCATACAAAATCAAACAGCACGTTGATACTTTGTGGTAATTTGTTTTGTTATTATTTTTCGATTTTTTAAAGTTTTAACCTCAAATTCCTATTTTTCCCCAAATAGTGCTCAGTGATAACCTTTGAGCCAAATGTTGCTGTCAAGACTTCTTAACTGGTTGAGTGCTAGAAGCCACTATCAGGGCTTTCAAATAATGAGGATACGAGAGCAAAAGCCAACACTTTCCTTGCTAAATCATATTCAGTCAAACACAAATAATATTTTGTTTATAAAATTTGTTTTATTACAAATTACTGGAGAGTGCCTGTGGACACTCTCCAATAATTTGTAATAAAACAAGTTTTGAATAACAAATTCAGACCACCAAAAATAATCTAGCCCTCAACCAGATAATCACTAATGTGAAAAATATTTTGTTATTTGTACTTTCCAACATTTGAAGTCGCATTTTGAAAAACGTTGAAGAAACTGAACATCAGGATAATTAAAGTTTCAAAGGGTTAAGGACTTTCAAGGACCTATAGAAGACAAAGGGAATTTGGTGATTGTCAGGGTAATTTCTCAACATACCACAAGATTTTTATTCAATTAACAGGAATTTACTGTACAGCCTAGATGTAATTATCAAGCAAAATTTGCACTGATGGATAACCGTTTTGTGTTTGGAAGTTGATATATTGTAATTCTCCAGTTAAATTTGAACTTGTTCTTTCTGAACCCATAATTTGATTGGCTGATAGCTGGTTGGCTCTGTGCTCTAATCTGATGTAAATTTACTTTTATGATGCTCTAATTGCTGGAGCCACATCAATTAGAACATGCTAGGTGCAATCTCCCTTCTCTGTTATGAACTCTTACATCATGAGTCATGAATCGAACACATGCTGCAAATTTGATCATGGCAAATAGACCAAGATCGAAAATGACATTTTTTTTATTGTTTTTCTTCAAATAAAATGGGTTTGGAGTATTTTTTCACTTCTGATAATGACAGGAATTACGAAAGAGATAAACACTCTTGTTTCATTAGACATTCAGGAATTTGACTATGGGAAACCATTTGTGAACTCTGCTCTTTAACGAACTCCTGAATGTCCAACTCAACAAGAGACGTTTTCTCCTAATTAACAGGGTTAATTAATTAACCCTTTACCCAACGCAGACGATAACAAAATTTAATATTTCAAATATCAATTTTTCGAATTTTTCAAAAAATTTTGACAAAACCATATCATGTGACCCCTCGTTGGAACGAGCTCGTTCCAACGAGGGGTCACATGATATGGTTTTGTTGAAATTTTTTGAAAAATAATATTTTTTCAACTGCTGAATCTGCATATTACGCGGGCGGATGCGGCCGATTCGTTGGGTAAAGGGTTAAGAGATATCCAATCAACTGGGCTCCACTGTATGACAATCGTATCTTTGCTATCATTGCTATACTACTCAGTATTCATATATGTTTCATTCATTTACTCCAACATGCATAAGACAATTTGCAATGCCAGAATACATCAGAATGTCCAATTTCAAGGATAAATTTTCAAAATTTTTCCAATGTTGGAAGGGCGGAACACCCCCTTTCCTTATCCCACAACTAAACGCTATGCTGCAACTAACTCAGTCCTTCAGCTGTACCAATGGTACATACCATACTACGCCCCTGATAAGAGATAGGAGTATGAATGGGGGTTCCATGAAGAAGGTGTATACCAAATATGGAAGAAATCTGAGGAACATGTGATGATTCATGACCATGCCTGAAAATAAGCAGTCTGACATTTGCAAAATGAGGTTCCCAGAGGGTGAATTTGATGATGCTATTCCATACAGTGGGCCAGTTTATCCTCTGGGTACCTCTTTCTGTTTAGTTTTGAGACCCTGATTCAGAATGAGGTTCATAGAGGGTAAATTTAGTACCCATTACTAAATTCACCCTCTGGGGACCTTATTTTGTTGGGCCAGTTTATCCTCTGGGTACCTCTTTCTATTTAGTTTTGAGACCCTGATTCAGAATGAGGTTCATAGAGGGTAAATTTAGTACCCATCACTAAATTCACCCTCTGGGGACCTCATTTTGCAGATGACAGTCTGCTTATTTTCTGGCTTGCAGTTGACAGGTTTAACCACAAACTTAACAAAGTGGAAAACAAAAAACTTTGACCCTTTAAAACTTAACAAAGTACAACAAATTACCTTACTTTGGATACATGTGGATGTAGACCTAACAAAGAGACATCCAACTGAAGCACAAATGGAAGCACTCCCTGATCACACAATGATATATACATTATAGTACATTACAAATGTAAGTGATGACACCTGCTCAACCATTGTTTCTTAGTTGGCTGGTGTTTACTGGTTCAGTATGATTCAATACTGATTTGCGTCATCTATTTTGAATCCTTAGTAAACCCTTTACCCAACGAATCGGCCGCATCCGATCGCGTAATATGCAAATACAGCAGTTGAAAAAATTTTATTTTTAAAAAAATGTCAACAAAACCATATCATGTGACCCCTCGTTGGAACGAGCTCGTCGAGCTCGTTCCAACGAGGGGTCACATGATATGGTTTTGTTGAAATTTTTTGAAAAATTTGAAAAAATGATATTTAAAATAATAAATTTTGATATCGTCTGCATTGGGTAAAGGTACTTAATCCTGATTTCCCAGTTGGGAGAATGGTAGTGCTGTGTGCATAGACAGAACCGCACAAGCATTTGAATAGGTTAATGTTTATTGCACAAGTTTGGTTGGGTGCAAGAATATCAGAGGTGGCTAAGCTTTGTTTCTTATTTTGATTTTGGTGATCTGAAAACTTCATTCAAAGTGACGTCACTCAGGGACATAAACAACGACGATCTGGCTCACATTTCAGATTTTGAACCTTCTAACCAGGCTCGAGGTGGCAAATAGGGTGAGCCTGTTCATAATAGCCCCCCAGAATCTGTCTCCCTGATCGATTTAACATTGAAAAATAAAATTTTCAGAGAGACCCCGGTTTGATGTTTTTTCAAAACTTTGTTATGTTGAGTATGGCCATTATGAATGGGCTCAAATTATTTGTCAAGAGTGAGCCCAGTTAGAATGTTCTTGTGCATGTACTCGATCATCAGTGTTTTCTATGCACACACACTGACACAAACAACAGAAACTGAGAAACTGATTCTGGCCTGTGACCTTCCCTCATTTACAAAATTTAATTTATGTAAATACATTAGAAAGCACAGAACCCATTTGTCTGTTTGAGGCAAAAGGAGCCCAATCGATACACATTTAAAGTATGTGTATGAGCAAGCACGCATGTACATGACCTATCAAAAGCTCAGGATAATCAGTCCTGTCATTTTGAGGCTAGTGATCATGTTCACCCTGACAGGTAACATTATTCAAAAATAAAGAGTGAAAATTACCCACCCCAAAAATATTTAAATATTTGATAAAGAAAGAGATTCTAAAATCTGTGTCTGCCCAGGAAGCCTGACTGAAATGTACCAAGTATTTATTAATCCTTAAAGGTCTAGATAATTTTGCATACTTTCTACTACGCCACACCCTGTGAGTAGAGTGGCTACGTAGTGACTTCTAGGCAAGTCCTGGCTGCCTCTACAGGCAACTAACACTTTGCTAGAAAGCACTACCAAGGTAACTTGACTACTGTAGAGCTGTCATGATTTTTAAATTTAGTAATCGATTAATCGCTGCAAATAATCGATAATAATCGTATCTAGATGATCCCTCTCTTTGAAGTCATTAAAAATGAAGTTCAAGTTAGTTGACCTATCTCAAGTAAACAACGAAGACGATCCTCTTTTAGGTACATTCAAAGCTTTGATGTCCTGAACTTTTGAACTGTCAGTGTAATAATCAAGACCGGTCGTCAGTTGCGAACTTCGCAACTGCCGACCAGTCTTGATTATTACACTGACGGTTCAAAAGTTCAGAACATCAAAGTGTTGAATGTACCTAAAAGACAAATGCTTCTATCGGCTTCTTGAGGTTTAACATTGACGTTCTTGGCCTTTACCTTTAGAAACAATAGTTTTTTCATCAATTTTTTTTTTATTATTCAACGTCTAAAATGGGGTAAAATTTACCGATTCTTCGATATCGAAAAATACTAATCGAATTTGGCATGACTGATTGACAATCGATTAATCATGACAGTCCTAGACTATTGCACCTGAAATTTCTTGGCAAGTAACCTAGTGGTTGAGCACGGATTTCTAGCCAAGTCTTGGCTGCATCTAAAGGCAGCCAAGACTTAGCTAAAAACCACTACCAAGGTAACTTAATGACTGCCCTTGAGATTTCTTGGCAAGTAACCTAGTGGCTGAGCACTGATTTCTAAGCAAGACTTGGCTGCATCTAAAGGCAGCCAAGCCTTGGCTAGAAGCCATTGCCAAGGTACATGTAATTTGACTATTGTCCTTGAGATGTCTTGGCAAGTAACCTAGTGGTTGAGCAGTGATTTCTAGGCAAGTCTTGGATGCATCTAAAGGCAGCCAAGACTTGGCTAGAAACCACTGTCAAGGTAATTTGACAACTGCACTTGAGATTTCTTATCAAGTAACCTAGTGGTTAAGCACTGATTTCTAGCCAAGTCTTGGATGCCTTTATAAGCAGCCAAGATTTGGCTAAAATCTAATGCCAAGGTAAGGCCTAAAATAGTTAAAAATCTGTTTCTCAGGCCCTCCTACATAGTCCTTTTGGCTGCCACATGCTTTCTTTTTATAACCAATGCAAACTTAAAAATATAAAAATGCTGATAGGATCACCGATCCAATGTCGGGTTGTGACAGCAAAAAAGTGGGTTTAATCATTATCAATTTATCGTCTGGAAACCAGTTGTTTACAATTTACTATGTGAAGGGTCATTGTGACCTTGATCTTTGACCTAGTTATCCAAAATAAATAGGGCTCTTTCTTGCACCAATGCCAACCTACCTATGAAGTTTCATGAACATGGGTGGAACCATTATCCAGTTATCATCCGGAAACCATTTGTTTAGGATTTATTATGTTCAAGATCACTGTGACCTTGACCTTTGAAGTAGCGAGTTCAAAATAAATAGGGGTCTTCCAGTCACCTAGGCCAACCTACCTATGAAGTTTCATGAATGTGGGTCAAACCATTATCAAGTTATCATCCGGAAACCAATTGTGGATGATTTACTATGTTGAAAGTCACTATGACCTTGACCTTTCACCTAGCAAGTCCAAAATACATAGGGTTCTTCCTCTCAAAAAATACCACTCGACATATGAAGTTTCATGAATGTGGGTTGAACCATTGTCAAGTTATCATCTGGAAACAACTGTTTAGGATGCACTATGTTCAAGGTCACTGTGACCTTGACCTTTGACTTAACAAGTCCAAAATAAATAGGGTTTTTCCTCTCACCGATGCCAAACTACCTATGAAGTTTCATCAATGTGGGTCGAACCATTATCAAGTTATCCTCCGGAAACCAGTTGATTACAGATTTACTATGTTGAAGGTCACTGTGACCTTGACCTTTCACCTAGTGAGTCCAAAATAAATAGGGTTTTTCCTCTCACTGATGCCAACCTACCTATAAAATTTCATGAGCATGGGTCAAACCATTATCATCTTATCATCCAGAAACCAATTGTTTTGATTTACTATGTTCAGGGTGACTGTGGCCTTGAACTTTGACCTAGCAAGTCCAAAATAAATAGGGTCCTTCCTCTCACAAAGGCCAACCTACATATGTAGTTTCATGAATGCGGGTTCAACCATAGTCAAGTTATCATCTGGAAACCAATTGTTTTTGATTTAGTATGTTCAGGTCACTGTGACCTTCACCATTGACCTAGTGAGTCCAAAATAAACAGGGTTCTTCCTCTCAAGGAGGGCAACCTATGAAGTTTCATGAATGTGGGTCGAACCATTATCAAGTTATTGTCCGGAAACCAATTGTTTTCGATCACCTGCCCATCCGCCGCCCCACCGCCATTCACCAAACTATAAGTCGAATTTGACTTCATCACAACTCGACTAAAAACTAGCGGTGTGACTGTCCCAGATGGGCCAGCCCACACCCCCAACACCATGATTATTCTAAGATGAAAAGGGGCACAGCTCTGGCAAAAAGTCCAATCAAAACTATAATTGCAGGTGCACAGGTTCTCATGGTAGTGAACACTGATACCAATTTTCAAAAAAATCGACCCATAAACATCTGAGAAAATCTCAGGACAAAATTCTAGGCAATTCAGGCATTCTAAGATGAAAAGGGGCGTAACTCTGGACAGAAAAGTCCGATTGAAACTACAATCACAAGTGCCCAGGATTCCATGGTAGTGAACAGCCATACCAAGAGTTTCAAAGGAATCAACACACAAACATCTGAGAAAATCTCCGGACAAAATTCAGGCATTTTAAGACAAAAAAGGGGCATAACTGTGGCTATAAAAAGTTTGATCAAAACTATAATCACAGGTGCACAGGTTCCCATGGTAGTGAACATACATACCAAGTTTCAAAGAAATCGACTCATAAATATCTGAGAAAATCTCCGGTCAAAATTCTAGGCAATTCAGGCATTCTAAGATGAAAAGGGGCATAACTCTGGATACAAAAGTCTGATTGAAACTACAATCGCAAGTGCACAGGATTTCATGGTAGTGAATAGCCATACCAAGTTTCAAAGGAATCGACCCACAAACATCTGAGAAAATCTATGGACAAAATTTAGGCATTCTAAGACAAAAAAGGGCATGACTGTGGCTAAAAAAAAGTTCGATCAAAACTATAATCACTGGTGCACAGGTTCCCATGATAGTGAACATAGAAACCAAGTTTTAAAGAAATCGACCCATAAACATCTGAGAAAATCTCTGGACAAAATTATAGGCCTACTTTTTCAAGTCGAAAAGGGGCATAATTCTGGCAAAAGTAATGTGACCGGAACTATAATCACAGGTGCACAGATTCCCGTGGTGGTGAATATTCATACAAAGTTTCAAGCAGATTGGGCCATACACAGTAGAGCAAATCTCCAGACAAAATTATGTCTATGGATGGACTCGTTGCGGGGAGGGTATTATTGGATGGTTTGTGTCTGATATTTTACCCAAGTTAAAAAAATTGAGAAATTTGTCCCTTGAGTGCAACAAGGCTTTGCAATGATTTTGCATTGTAATGCCTTCTTGCACTTAACTGGTAGAGTGCTGGAAGCCCATACTTGGGCTTTATTCTGAAGTGCAGGTACCACAGCTTGAAGGCTCATGTTCAGTGAATGCGCTTTGTATTATCTTTGAAGTGATATTATTTAGTCTGTAAGGGTTTGCCTTGTTACAATGTATGGGAGAGTGCCCATAGGCACTCTCCCATAAATTGTAACAAGGCAAAGACATGTGTACAAGATTTGAGGGCCAAAAATATTTTAGCACTCTACCAGTTAAAGGATGAAATACACCACCACCCATGCTATTCTGTAGATTATGGGGCATAAAACATAACAAGAACATGAACTTCTGATGACAAAGAAATAATTACAAAAATAGAAAATAAAATAAAAAACCTCCTGCCAACATGCAATTTTGCAAAAAATGGTCTGAGAAACAGAAGATCTACTTTCGGGGTCTAATTTGACTATTGTCCCTGAGATTACTTGTCTCCCAAAGTTTTGGCTGCCTGTAGGGTCAGCGAAGAACTGACAAGAAAATACTGTCAGAGTCGCTTCAGTACTGTCAGATGAACTTTGTCATGAATGTGTTTGGGGATGTATTTTTAATGGTATGTTAAAGTACCTGCCATGAGACTGCAAAGTTTGCCAAATCAAATAAAGACCTTTGAAGGTCAACAGCTAGAAATGGAAGATGCTAACCTTCTGCACACTGATGTCAAAATACTTGGGGTTCTTGGGGGGAGTATCAGGCCCCTCCAAAAAACCCAAAACTTAATTTGTCCCTGTTTACACTAAAATACTATCTCTTTAGACAGGTATCCTGTGTCAAATACTTCGATTGCCTTGGAAATGTGGTTACAAAATAAATTTGTGTTACTCTTTTGTTTCCATGACGGCTATCAATTTTAGGAGTTAGAGGAAATTTTTGCATCAAAACCATAGCTTATGACCCCTCAGTGGAATGAGCTAGTTCCAATGAAGGGTCATAAGCTATGATTTTGAGACAAAATTGAAAAAAATAATGAAAATGGAATGGTGATTTTTGTGAATAGTACAGGCTGGTTTTGGCCGTTACGTTGGGTAAAGGGTTAATGAAATGTAAGGGGTAATTAATTCAATTCTGCTTCCAAAACCAACTCACAATGTTACCACATCGAAATTGACTTCTGAAATCATTCCCATATGAGGCATGCTGTGAACGATATTTTTCATAATGAGCTATTAGGGCATGATTATGTGATAAAATGTAAGGTTTAATATATTCCCGATTTTCTAGAGTAACTGGAACAGGAATGAAATTACACTCAGAACCAGGAACCAGTAAATGTCCTGGATAATATGAATTAAATTTACGAGAGTAACAAGATGCATTTATTTACGCTAAAATGAATATCTTTTATTGGCAATCTGCCATCTCCATATGGAAAAAGTTTTTTTCCTAAGAAAAGTGTGAAAACTCAAATCTGCTTCCAACTCATCTTAAAAATAACTAGTTTTATCACCACAACCTCCTCTGGCTTCAATTCCCTCTTCACTGCCATCACAAGTCTCCTCTGCTTGTGGCAGAGGAGACTGGTGACGGCAGTGATGAATGAGTTCATGTTGAAGGAGGTTGTGGTGATACAGTGGAACCCTGTTAATTGAATAGCCTCCTTACCAATGAAAATGATTCAATTAACAGGAGTATTCAATTAACAGGGATTGCGTCACTTTCCTGTAGTCTAGAGATAAACTTAGAATTTATTCTACCATATCTTGTTTGACAGAGCTCCGTGAGCTTAAATGCCTGTATTGGATGTCCCAAGGCCAAATAGGTCTATAAACAAAGGAAAAATGGTGAGAGGCAGGTTAATTTTTTGACAGGTTGCAAGATTTTTTATTCAGTTAACAGGAGTTTACTCTATAACCAATATTCAATAAACAGGTCAAATTTGTACTGGAGGTACAGTAAATGGTTTTGTGTCGGGAAATTATATTCAATTAACAGGATTATTCAGTTAAAAGATATCCAGTTAAGTGGGCTCCACTGTATAATAGTCAGTCCACTCTGACTGAAAAGCCTGAACCATACGTTTATTATACTAACAGCATGCTTTGGGAGTTGTTATACATCAAAGTTCTTTATCTAATAGTATATCCCTGTTAATTGAATATAATTTTCAAACACAAAACCATTTACCATACCTTCAGTACAAATTTGATCTGTTAATTGCATATGGGTTGTAGAGTAAACTCCTGTTAATTGTATATAAATTTTTGTAATATGTCGAAAAAATTACTGTGACACGCACCAAATTCCCCTTATTTATCAACCTTTTTGGCCTCACTACATCCAATACAGGCATTTATTCTATTATATCTTGTTTGACAGAGCTCTATGAGCTCTGTCAAACAAGATATAATAGAATAAATGCCTCAGTTTACCTCCAGAACACAAGAAACTGACCAAATCCCTGTTAATTGTATACTCCTGTTAATTGAATAATTTTCACTGGTAAAATGGATATTCAATTAAGAGGATTCTACTGTACAATTTTCTCTCCATTTTTACGTCCATAATTGCTTATTAACCCTTTACCTAACGTAACGGCCAAAACCAGCCAGCGCTATTCTCAAAAATCGCCAATTAATTTTCATAATTTTTTTCATTTTTTGTCTCAAAAACATAGGTTATGACCCCTCGATGGAACGAGGAGTCATAACCTATGTTTTTGAGACAAAAAATGAAAAAAATTAGTCATTCAAGAATTATTTTTGCAAGTGTCGTCTGCTTTTCAGGTCAGGTAAAGGGTTATCATTTCTTTTAACTATAATGTAGATTTGGCAGAAAGGTGACCATGACATGATTTGACAAAAAATTCATTAAAAATGATGTTGTTTTCTTTAGTTGTTTCATTCGATATTCCCAAAGAGATGCATCAAAAAATGAGTCTAAATGCAAGCATATAATATTTATGTCAGATCTGGTACACTAATTATCAACATCCCAGTTAAACTCATCATCCCAGCCTCCTTCAACCTGAAAAATACACATGAAAAATGATCAAACTCTATTTCTGAATCAAACACTCCGAATCACTATAAATACATTACCAGTAGATGGAAAATCAGAGGATAAGGCCACACAAAGTAGATCTTCTGTTTCTCAGGCCATTATTTGTGAAATTGCATGCGGGCGAGCAGTTTTTTATTTTATTTTTTATTTCAGTAATTTCTTCTTTGCCATCAAAGGTTCATGTTCTTGGTTCAAGTTTTAGGCCTCATAATATACAGAATAGCATGGGTGGTGATGTACTTTGTCCCTTGAGTGCAAGAAGGCTTTGCAATGCTAAAGCATTGCAAAGCCTTCTTGCACTCAAGGGACAAATTTATTAATTTTTTTAACTTGGATAAAATATCAGACATAAACCATTTAATTTTTATTTTTTATAAGTTTAAATTGGTTATAAAAAGACAGCATGCGGCAGCCAAAAGGACCATGCGGGAGGGCCTGAGAAACAGATTTTTTATTTTTTTAGGCCTAACCAAAAAATACATATACTCTTCATTCAGGTCTGGAAATAAAGAGCTTACATTGTAAGCCGTTAGCAGGTTATGCCAAATAACATCATGATAACCTATAGAAATAATGTGTTGTTATGATTTTCTGCCTTCTCTGTTTTACTACACCAGCCATGCTGTTTATGTCTTTAGGGAGCGTCCAGCCTAACTTTGGTCAGAAAGGAATAACCCCAATAAATAACATAGTTTTTGTGGAAACTAACAGTTGTCATGGAACCGTTACCATATGGCAGAAAGCACTGCCTGAAAGTCTGCTATGGCATAAGTAAGAGACCAGATTTTATACAATAAAGTACCAAAAATTTACTGAATAGTTAAATTCTGCAATCCTTCTAGTACTCAGAGAAATCTTTTTCTCATTCTTGCAAGGAATGGACGAAAGACTTATTGTAATTTAGGATGTCTAAATTTCAAAGGGGCTGCCATTCTTCTTGTGTTTGTTTACCTTTTATGAAATTCACCAAGGGTCAAATCCACACAGTTCACAAGAAAAATCGCGACATCGACACCGTAGCTGCGACAGGTGGTGGTGCAAACTCACAAAATTCTAAGTTTATCAAGGGCCATAACTCCAAGAAAAATATTTGGAACAACACATGCATTGAACAGTGGCTAGACATCAATAAGATACACTTACATGCCAAATATAAAGTCATTCCATCAAGTAATTCAAAAGTTATTGAGTTTTGAAACTCGTTGGTCACAGACAGACCGACATGAAACTCGTTGGTCACAGACAGACCGACAGACCGACATTGCGCATTGAACAGTGGCTAGACATCAATAAGATACACTTACATGCCAAATATAAAGTCATTCCATCAAGTATTTCAAAAGTTATTGAGTTTTGAAACTCGTTGGTCACAGACAGACCGACCGACAGACAGACCAACAGACAGACCGACATTGCCACTTATAGAGATGCCAGTTGCAGCTAACAAGTATGGAGTCATGAGAGAGTGCATCAATGTAAAATGAAGAATGTCCAATGTCACTTTTGTCAAATTCTATGCCATTTTGCATGAGATCTGTGTCAAATTGGTAAAAGAAGATGAGAATGATACACCAAAATAGGGAAAACTGTCAAACTTCCTCCTTTGATATTATCTGTGTCCATTTGTGGGGCTGCAAAAGCAATGACAGCTGCCAAGAGTGCCATTTGAATGCTCAAGTACAGTGGAGCCCACTTAATTGGATATCTCTTAATTGTATATCCCTGTTAATTGAATATAATTTTCAAACACAAAGCCATTTACCATACCTTCAGTACAAATTTGATCTGTTAATTGCATATGGGTTGTAGAGTAAACTCCTGTTAATTGTATATAAATTTTTGCAATATGTCGAAAAAATTCCCCTTTTTCATCCTTTTTGGCCTCACTACATCCAATATAGGCATTTATTCTATTATATCTTGTTTGACAGAGCTCGGTGAGCTCTGTCAAACAAGATATAATAGAATAAATACTCAGTTTACCTCCAGAACACAGGAAACTGACCAAATCCCTGTTAATTGTATACTCCTGTTAACTGAATAATTTTCACTGGCAAAATGGATATTCAATTAAGAGAATTCTACTGTGTCTGTGTCCATTTGTGGGTCTGCAAAAGCAACGACAGCTGCCAAGAGTGCCATTTGAATGCTCAAGTATGACCAAACAACAAAAATGACCTGCCCTGCATGCAGAATACTTTCATCAATCAGCTTCGTCAAGTTAGAAAGCATGGATTCTAATTCATTTGTGTACATGGTTTGGTATGCTTTGGCTGTTTTGAAACTATCACACTTCTGTCGTTGCTGCTTGGGGAGGCTTGACTGTTACTTACTCGTGAGATTTAACCCTTTACCCAACGTAACGGCCCAAACCAGCCAGCGCTATTCAAAAAAATCGCCAATTAATTTTCATTATATTTTTCATTTTTTGTCTCAAAAACATAGGTTATGACCACTCGTTGAAATGAGCTCATCGAGCTCGTTCCAACGAGGGGTCATAACCTATGTTTTTGAGACAAAAAATGAAAAAAATTAGTTATTTATGAATTATTTTTGCAAGTGTTGTCTGCTTTTCAGGTTAGGTAAAGGGTTAAGAACCATAATAACTGATATTATATACACAGTGAATTAACAGCCTGAACAATATCGCAATTATGTTGGTTATTAAATTCATTTAGCTAAAAACTAATGAGACGTTGTGGTCTCATTAGGTAATTCATGTGATTTTTGTCCACAAGGTGGCTTCATGCCATTTCTGGCAACAGATTGTCAATATACATAGATTTTTGCAACCATTTGGTGCCAATAGTGATCAAAATCGATGTTGATCCATCTAACACGCAACACGATTGTGTGAGGAAGAAATTTAAATTTACGTTGGTACTAAATTTCACTATATTTGGTGAACAGGAAAAAACCTTTCTGAAAATTCCCCTTGACATTGATCTTCTTTTTCGATTACCGTAGCAGACTTCACCAAGCCTTCTTTAATCACAAATATAGATCGGCTAGTCAAATTATTTTTTCGTAAATATACCATTGTGAGGACAGCAATGTATGTTGATGTGAATATATTTTTGTTTTCAAATATAATATTCCAGTTTTTATGTTTTACTCATTGCCAACAACCAAATAATGGTAGTTTTAATTGGTGGCGTATTAATCCTTTGCTGAAACTTGCATTACTTTCTGTAGTTTCTGAAATCAACATTCCTACTAAGGACTGCATCTCGCAATTATCACACAGTCAGTTGAATATTTTCCTATGAATATGTCATGTGTTATATATTGCACTGCCTCTCAGATTTGAAAACTGCAATGAAATGTTTGCAGATTTCAGATCTTAGAAAATCAAATTGTTTCCCAACTAGGCCCAAGATGGCAAGAATCACATGTCAAAACAATCATGCCATCCAAACACAATCTATAATTTGTGGTCGTTCATTTTCCTCTGGGCATTTTCACCACGACAGTGATGAAATGATGAATAAGCTTTCTCCGAGTGTGGAGTGTGGAATCTTTTATTTGCAACTCAGAAATTCCAATTATCAATCTATTCCTTGTTATTCTTGTCGGTTACTTATGCGGCTGGCAATTTCTTTGTCATCAAACGCAAAAAAAAGAATTTTTTTTGAAAAGGTTTAAATTCAGATTTTGTGTACTTTTGTCATTATTGTGGAATATAATATATCGCTATTCACTATTTTAATATCGTATTCAGGGTAATGTGGAAAATTTTTAAAAAATGTCCAAAGTTATGTTGGATGACCCCTAAACCCTTTACCCAACGTAGACAATATCAAAATTTATTATTTTAAATATCATTCTTTTAAATTTTTCAAAAAATTTCAATAAAACCATATCATGTGACCCCTCGTTGGAACGAGCTCGACGAGCTCGTTCCAACGAGGGGGTCACATGATATGGCTTTGTTGAAATTGTTTGAAAAATAATATTTTTTTCAACTGCTGAATTTGCATATTACGCGGGCAGATGCGGGCGATTCATTGGGTAAAGGGTTGACAGAATTTCTGCCACAACAAATAGCAATAACTAATGTGTGATTTCGCTTTGGCGAGATCGTATGTTAGTTGTTGCTATTTATTGTGGTAGAAATTCTGCTAAGACATAAATGGCAGGCCTTTCGACTCATATGTGGATGCCATGCACAATCAATGAGTCAAACTAGTCATGAGAGGTATGAGAGGTCAGGCCCGACTGACAAAAATTTCAAATGATGTTGTATTATTTATTTTGTTGTAACCCGCAGTTCATTTGCGTATTTCACAATTGATGTAACCCCTACATAACCCAAATGATTGTTCATGGGTTTTATCTAACAATCACATAGCTTTTGGCCTGAAAACCTCGAGAAATGGTACGTATCCAAGCTAGAAAATAAGCAGAGTGTCATCAGCAAAATGAGGTCCCCAGAGGGTGAATTTAGTGATGCTACCCTGCACAGCAGGGTAGCATCACTAAATTTACCCTCTGTGAACTTCAATCTAAATCAAGGTCTCAAAACTAAACAGAAAGAGGTACCTATGGTATGGGATAACATCATCAAATAAACCCTCTGGGGACCTCATTCTGCAGATGTCAGACTGCTTATTTTCTGGCCTGTACGTATCACATAATGTGTTCAAATTCTGTATCATATAGACGACTCATTCTAATTCTGTATCATATAGACGACTCGTTTCCGGTAACATAAGGACTTTGTCAAGTTAAGCTAAAAACCAATGCTTGAATTATAATGAAAAACATTCATATGGACAGTTTTCTATGTCTGACCATAGCCATAACTAATATGTGGATGAAATCAAAAACCTAAAAAAACCTGTTATAATGCAAAATGTTTGTACAGACGGTTTTCTAAGTGTAACAAGAGCCATAACTCTGGTAAGAATGTATGGACAAAATCTACATTAGGTGGATATCCTTTGCCTCATACTGGTCTATCAACATAACAAAGGACATCAAAATCTGCCAACCAATGCCTAAGTTATGTGGTCATTATGTTATGTGAATGGTTTAGGAAATATAACAGAATTAGCAGGGTTACCCGGCATTGCTCGGGATAAGGAGAGTATTCTCCCTTAATCTATACCATATTTTGCTGGTCATAACTGTTGGTGCCCCTCTACACCCCCACCCTGGCACTTTTTTAAACCTCACCATTACATTCCTGGGAAAAAAATTACCGATAGTAGACTGCTTTGAAGACCTATATCGGTGAGAAAAATTTTGGCCATAACTTTTGGTGTCCCTCTACACCCCCACCCCGATACTTTTTTAAACCTCACAATTAGATTCCCGATAAAAAGGTACACCTAGTAGACCCCTTTGAAGACATGTATCGGTAAAAAAAAATTTTGGTCATAACTTTTGGTGCCCCCCCTATACCCCCCCCCCCCCACCCCACCCCCTTTTTTTAAAACCTGATGATGACCTCTGCCATATAAAAGTACTCCTAGTAGACCTATTTTGTACACTCGGGGTGGCCCCATATTCATTTCTGTAGTGGACAGACAGACAGACAGACAGACAGACATACAGAGATTCTAAAATATAGTATAGAAAGATTATACAAGGTTCATGCAGGCAAGGGCTGATAAAATTCAAGACCATTTCTTGATTTTTTTGAAGGCCCTACAATCGCTAATTTCAAGGATTTTCAAGGCCCCATCATCATTAGTCCTAACTACAACCCTCTGGTCATTAACCCCTCCTCTCACTTTCCTTGAAGGGTAGTGGAAAGATGGGGTAATGACCAGAGGGTCCTAATTAGGCGTATGCCTTCCCCTCTGTCATATAAAACTGTAGTCAGTCTTTTTATTACAAGGATTTTCATGGTCTATCAAAGCCTCCTGGCTCATTTTCCAGGATTTCAAGGCCTTGAATGGTCCTTAGTCAAACACAAGGCTGTTCCTTGAATCCAAGGCCCCACAAGGACCCTGTTATAAGGTATATGAAATGTTTCAGCTCATTTCCCGACTTTCCCAATCTGTCAAATAGATGGAAACTTTAAACACTTGAAAGGATCATTGTCTGTTGCTGTTGGTTCAGTTCGACTGCAAGTCCATGACTCTTAAATAGAATTGAAACGGAGAGGCCAATTCAAGAACAGATTTCAAATTTGATAAATCGCAGGGCAATACGTAATCAGTAAGACCAATCAGTTCTTATCCAAATCCTATACAGTGGAGACCACTTAATTTGATATCTCTTAACTGAATAACCCTGTTAATTGAATATAATTTCCCAACACAAAACCATTTACCATACCTCCCGTGCAAATTTGACCTGTTAACTGGTAGAGTGCTGGAAGCCCATATTTGGGCTTTATTCTGGGGTGATGGTACTGCAACTTGAAGGCTTCATACTCAGTGGATGTGCTTCGTAATATCTTTGAAGTGATATTATTTAGTCTGTAGGGACTTGTCTTGTTACAATTTATGGGAGAGTGCCTACAGGCACTCCCCCATAAATTGTAACAAGGCAAAGATATGTGAACAAATTTTGATAGCCAAAAATAATTTAGCACTCTACCAGTTAATTGAATATAGGTTATAGAGTGGACTCCTGTTAATTGAATAAGTCTTGTAACCTGTCGAGAAATTACCCTGGCTCTTCCCAGTTTTCCTTTGCTTATAAACCTATTTGGCCTCAGTACATCCAATACAGGCATTTAATCTACTATATCCCATGGAGCTCTATCAAACAAGATTTAATAAAATAAATGCTACGTTTGTCTCTAGAATACAGGAAAGTGACACAATCCCTGTTAACTGAATTCTGTTAATTGAATAATTTTCATTAGAAAAGTGGCTATTCAATTAACATGGTTCCACTGCATATCTTATGATAATACAGTGGAGCCCACTTAATTGGATACCTCTTAATTATATATCCCTGTTAGTTGAATATAATTTTCAAACACAAAACCATTTACCATACCTTCAGTACAAATCTGATCTGTTAATTGCATATGGGTTGTAGAGTAAACTCCTGTTAATTGTATATAAATTTTTGCAATATGTCGAAAAAATTACTGTAGCACGCACCAAATTCCCCTTATTTATCAACCTTTTTGGCCTCACTACATCCAATATAGGCATTTATTCTATTATATCTTGTTTGACAGAGCTCAATGAGCTCTGTCAAACAAGATATAATAGAATAAATGCTCAGTTTACCTCTAGAACACAGGAAACTGACCAAATCTCTGTTAATTGTATACTCCTGTTAACTGAATAATTTTCACTAGCAAAATGGATATTCAATTAACTGGTAGAGTGCTGGAAGCCCATATTTGGACTTTATTCTGAAGTGTTGGTACCACAACTTAAAGGCTTCATATTCTGTGGATGTTGTTCATATCACCTTGGAAGTGAAATTATTTAGACGGTTAGGATTTGCATTGTTACAAATTATGGGACAGTGCCTGTTGGCACTCTCCCATAAATTGTAACAAGGCAATTATTTTGATGACCAAAAATAATTCAGCACTCTACCAGTTAAGAGGATTATACTGTACTACTAACCTGTGCACTACTGCTATCACTGACGGCAAATGACAAGCCACTTCTGTGACTAGAATAATTATTGTATTTCTTATCCAAGCTTATCTTTATATCATCTGATAGTGCAAGCGGTTTCATGTCAAAAACAGGTGCCATATCAGCAAAAAAATCTGTTTCAGGATTGGATATCTTCTTAATCTTAACTGACTTTATTTCAAATATGGAGCCCAAATCTTCATTATTCTTAGAGGAAATATGATCTCCTTGCGATGTGACTGATATGGATCGAGTTTCTTCAGTTTTCTCAGAAACCTGTTCAGATTGTCTAATACTGCTGGAACTCTCATTCCAATCTGAATTGCCCCAACTGTCATTAACACATGGCGATTCTTTCTCCATTTGAGAATCAACTCTTTTACGAGATTCCTTATTCAGTTTCAATTTCATTTTGGATGAGTTCCCAGTTACAAAGTGTGACTTCTCACTATGTTTTGGGGAAACCAGCAGATTACTGTCTTTTGAAAGTGTGAGGAGATCAGTCCTATCACCTGAAAGTTCCAGTGTTGAAGGCATATTCTTGAGTTCCTCCTCGATCTCTGCATCAAAGTTATTTACTTCATCAATTTCCCTGTTATCCCAGTCAGACCATTCTCCAGTGTCAGAATGTGTTTTCAGATGAACCTGGTCATCAGTGTCATCAATGGAATTAATATTTGTTGTTAAATCATCAGTCTTTGAAACTACATTTGAATTTTCTAATGAGTTGACTTGATTTTTGGACAAAGAAAGTTCTTCTGAAAGTATAAAATAGAGACAACTATATTTTTTCCTTATCTAATTATTTCAGCTCAATGTCACTTCCAGCATTTATTGCAACTGCAATTAAGCTTTTCGTTTTGAAAATCACAGGACTGTGACTAATGCCTTCCTGAGAAAAGGTTCTGGAAGGCAACTGACCCCCAATAGTACTGTGGAACCCTGTTAATTGAATAGCCACTTTGCCAATGAAAATTATTCAATTAACAGGAGTATTCAATTAAAAGGGACTGTGTCACTTTCCTGTATTCTAGAGATAAACTTAGCATTTATTCTATTATATCTTGTTTGACAGAGCTCCATGAGCTCTGTCAAACAAGATATAATAGATTAGTTGCCTGTATTGGATGCACTGAGGCCAAATAGGTCTATAAACAAAGGAAAACTGGGGTGAGTCTGGGTAATTTCTTGACAGGTTACAAGATTTTTTATTCAATTAACAGGAGTTTAACTCTATAACCTATATTCAATTAACAGGTCAAATTTGTACTGGAGGTATGGTAAATAGTTTTGTGTTGGGAAATTATATGGGTTATTCAATTAAGAGATATCCAATTAAGTGAGATCGACTGTATAATAGTCAATCCACTCTGATTGAAAAGCCTGAACCATACGTTTATTATACTAACAGCATGCTTTGGGAGTTGTTATACATCAAAATTCTTTATCTAACTTTGACACACCATGACCTTTGAAAAGGTACTTTAACCCTTTACCTAACATGAAAAGCAGACGACACTTGCAAACATAATTCTTGAATAACTATTTTTTTTCATTTTTTGTCTCAAAAACATAGGTTATGACCCCTCGTTGGAACGAGCTCGACGAGCTCGATCCAACGAGGGGTCATAACCTATGTTTTTGAGACAAAAAATGAAAAAAATAATGAAAATTAATTGGCGATTTTTGAGAATAGCGCTGGCCGGTTTTGGCCGTTACGTTAGGTAAAGGGTTAACACAGTCAAAAAGAGGCCCTGTGAACAATATCAAAATTGTCCTCACAATGTCTCTTCTAGATAAGTCTGGGCTGCCTCTAGAGGCAGCCAAGACTCATCTAGAAATTGCTGCTAAGTTGCCAGACTAGCAAGGGGGGAGTTGAGAAATAAAAATTCTGAAAAATTACAAAAATCCTCAAGGGTTAAAATAGACAAGGAATTTTCCATTAACCCTTTACTTGGGGGCGTGGTGGTGTTGTAACTGGTTCTCGTCAGATCACCGAAGTTAAGCAACGTCAAGCCCGGTTAGTCCTTGGATGGGTGACCGTCTGAGCTATTGATTCAGACTCCTGCATTGTGTCCTTCGGGGTGGCACTTAACCTTGATTGTCCACATGGGGGCACGTTGATGCCATGTACGAAGGCATACTGCATGTCAATTGTGCGCATGTCTTCAACAAATCTAACCCTGCCTGTGCTGCAGTACAGCATTACGATGTTGGGGAGCTGGCAGCTGCTCGACATTGCCCTGTGGTTCTCTCCAGGTACTCTGGCTTTCTCCACCCGGGAAACTGTCACAACACGATATGACCTTGGCTGTTAAAGTGTCATTAAACCTTAATAAATAAATATGAACCTTTACTTAACACAGATTTTTAAAAAAACAAATTAAATTTCATATTTTTCGAAGAAAAAAATTCTCACATTTTTTCAATAAAACCCTACAAATATGGATATCATTAGAACTGCTACAGCAGTCTTCAGTTCGGTTCATTGGCCCTCTCCCAATCCCATTTAGCCTGTTAGTTTACCAATTGCTTGCTACAACTCCAACAATCACCTTATCCTAGATTCAGTATGGTAAAGTGAAACTTCTATGGAACCGATAACTGTGAGATAAATGAAATCACGATATTCAGGACTGACTGTAGCAGGCCTAGAAATAAAAAGCTTACATCATAACCTGTTAGCAGGTAACCTAAAAGATCATTCACATGTTATTTCCTGCTGTAGTCTCTGTGAGACTCTGCCTCCTGTACTGGATATCCTGTCTATAAAAGAAAGGAAGAGTCTTTTTCTTCCTTTCCTTATAAAATTAGACCACAATACAAGTTCTGAGAGCCCTTACTGGGCAAAAGAAAGGTCTAGCATTATTTACCGGAGGAAAGGCATTGATAATAATAGGTGCCGGTAGTTTGTCGGGTGAATGATTCTGGGTTAAGAAGCCAATCTGAGTACAGTGGAGCCCACTCAATTGGATCTCCCTTAACTGAATAACTCTGTTAATTGAATATAATTTCCCAACACAAAACTATTTACCATACCTCCAGTACAAATTTGACCTGTTAATTGAATATAGGTTATAGAGTAAACTCCTGTTAATTGAATAAAAAATCTTGTAGCCTGTCAAGAAATTACCCTGATTCTCCCAAGTTTTCCTTTCTTTACAGACCTATTTGGCCTCTGTACATCCAATACAGGCATTTAATCTAGTATATCTTGTTTGACAGATCTCATGGAACTCTGTCAAACAAGATATAATAGAATAAATGCTAAGTTTATCTCTAGAATACAGGAAAGTGACACAATCCCTGTTAATTGAATACTCCTGTTAATGGAATAATTTTCAATGGCAAAGTGGCAATTCAATTAACAGGGTTCCACTGTAGTAAGAGTAATTAGTATTCCCCATACTATGGTAATGAGTATCCTCAATAGAAAGAACAGTAATTCACTGACTCTTTGAACAGAAGAGTAGCTAAGAAGAATGCTGTTTTATATGTCAGATATCTAAACTCCACAGTCCAAAGGCTTGAACAGAGTTTATTGCAACTTTAACAGAACCCAGGCTAAATTTCATTTTGGAATAGCCCTTTAGAACCTGGGTCTTTTGATTGAAATATGTTTTAAAAACTTAGACAAAGGCTGATTGAGGCCAATATCTAAGTGGCTTTCATGAGAATAGGTATCCAATCAAGTCAGAAAATAAGCAGCCTGTCATCTGCAAAATGAGGCCCCCAGAGGGTGAATTTAGTGATGCTACCCTGCACAGCAGGATAGCATCACTAAATTTACCCTCTCTGAACCTCAATCTGAATCAGGGTCTCAAAACTAAACAGAAAGAGGTACCCAGAGGATAAATTGGCCCACTGTATGGGAGAGCATCATCAAATTCACCCTCTGAGGACCTCATTCTGCAAATGTCATTCGGCTTATTTTCAGACCTGTATCCAAGAGCATAGAACATTATCCCTTAACCCTTTAATACTTTTGTATGTCTAAAGATGTATAAATCAAACAGCACGTTGATACTTTGTGGTCATTTGTTTTGTTATTATTTTTCAATTTTTTAAAGTTTTAACCTCAATTCCTATTTTCTCCTGAATAGTGCTCAGTGACAACCATCGAGCCAAATGTTATCGCAGCTTAAAATACTAATATAATCCTGCTGTGAAGACTTCTTAACTGGTTGAGTGCTAGAAACCACTATCAGGACTTTCAAAAAGTGATGATACCAGAGCAAAAGCCAACACTTTCCTTGCTTATATTTCATATTCAGCCAGGCACAAATAATATTTTGTTTATATAAATTTGTTTTATTACAAATTATTGGAGAGTGCCTGTGGGCATTCTCCAATAATTTCTAATAAAACAAGTTTGAATAACAAATTCAGACCACCAAAATAATCTAGCCCTCAACCAGTTAAACACTAGTGTGAAAAATACCTTGTAATTTGTACTTTCCGACGTTTGACATCGCATTTTGAAAAACAATGAAGAAACTGAATTCCCAGTGACATTTGAACATCAAGATAATTAATGTCTCAAAGGGTTAATCATAATAGGCTGAAGCTTTTTAACATCAACATGAAATACTAAGAAATCCACACACTGTTAGATATTGATGGATGCATATAACTAACTGAATTGCATATAGGCCACACAAAATAGATCTTCTGTTTCTCAGGCCATTATTTGTAAAATTGCATGCGGGCGAGCGGTTTTTTATTTTATTTTTTATTTCAGTAATTACTTCTTTGTCATCACAAGTTCATGTGCTAAAGCATTGCAAAGCCTTCTTGCACTCAAGGGACACTCAAGGGACAAATTCATCAATTTTTTGAACTTGGGTAAAATATCAGCCATAAACCATTTAATTTTTATTTTTTTTAAGTTTAAATTGGTTATAAAAAGAGAGTATGCGGCAGACAAAAGGACAAAAGGACCATGCGGGAGGGCCTGAGAAACAGATTTTTAATTTTTTTAGGCCATAACTAACTGAACTGCCATGACACCAGGAGTAAAAGAGTAAAAGACTCTCAACTTCACTGCATAATTTAGAGAAGAGAGGCAAGGTGGCTCAGTAGGCAGACCAATCCCACCTCCGGCAACCGCGTTGTGTCCTTGGGCAAGACACTTCACCCCCATTGCCCACGTGGCACTGTGTACTAAGGCGTACTGCACGTCAATGGTGCACTTGTCTTCAACCAATGCTAACCCTGCTTGTGTGGAGTTAGTATGTTGGGGAGCTGACAGTTGCTCGCCGTTGCTCGGTGGTTCTCTCTGGGTACTCTGGCTTCCTCCACCCGTAAAACTGTCATGGTCATGATTAGCTATTGTGCAGAAGTATGTGACCTTGACCACCAATAAATAAATAAATTTACTATAATTTAGAGAAGAGAAGGTTCTCATTGGAGCAGAAAAGAAGTCCATTGTTTTTCTGGAAAAACATTTACATCTGAGGAAGGACTTGACAATGGAAAGGTGTGAAGGTTGAGAGCCTCCAGATTGCCGTTTAGTGTGCAATTGTTGACTTAAAAGACTTAAAACAGAAGGTCCTCCCACAGTGGTAGATGACAGGGAGTGTCTAAAAGAAGAGCTCAGAGAAGGCTGACCCATGCCCTCTGAAGGGTAACCAGAATGATCCTACAACGTGACTGATTTTTAAATAGCACTTGTTGAAGTAACTGAGCTGAAGGGAAGGCATATCCGACTATCTTGTTCCAAGACATGGACAGGGCATCCACTGCGAATCCTACTGGATCTGGGCACAAAGATATGAAACATCTGAAGTTGTTTGTTCTCATGGCAAACAGATCTGTCATTGGACGTTCTCATTGTGTACTGAGAGCTAGTAAGCCTTGTTTGTTGAGCACACATTCTGTTGGAGGAATTCGTCCAGGTCTGGAGAGAGCATCTGCTATTACATTCAGTGGACCTGGAATGACATCAGCTCAATGAGCTTATTCCAATGAGGGGTCACAAGCTATGTTTTTGAGATAAATGAAAGTGTCAATGACACTGTAGCTCAACTTGTTTAAGACATGTACATGTATAGTATGTGACACAGCAATGACAAACATCTAGGTAATGACCTGATAACAAAGGTACATATAAAGTATTGTAACGGTCTGTACATAAATACTGACCGTAGCCTGTAACAAATGTATAGGTAAAGTATTGTAAAGGTGGGTGACAGTCAGATGCTAAACTAGAAAAGAAATCTTTGAGTCCCAGAGTGGGTCTGACTGAACCCCAAAATATTTGTTCTCATAGCACAGTGATAACAAAGGCACCCCAAAACACTCGTTCCTGTCACAAGGTGATACCCCCAAGAAGTTTCGTGAAGATCAGTTCATAAATACAAACTCTAGCCTGAGCCGTATTGACATGTGCACTTACAGTGTATAAGTAGCACTGAACAAATCAAAGTTCATCTAATTTGCATAATTTCAGCACAAGAAAAAACCTGTATCATATGTGATGTATTCCATGTTACTAAACATTCCTACAAAAATTTATTCAAATCAGAAGTTTCATACAGAAGTTCTGTACAAAAAACTGATTGCACTAATTTTGGTACAAAAAGGTTGCTGGCGGCAATCTTGAATTTTGGACCACACCCAAAACACTCGTTCTCGTCCCACGGTGATAACAAAGGTACCCAAGAAGTTTCGTAAAGATTGGTTCATAAATAAGGCCTCTAGCCTGAGCCGTATAGAAGTTGTGTACAAAAAACTGATTGAACCTAATTTCGGTACAAAATGGCCACTGGCAGCCATCTTGAATTTTGGACTGCACCCAGAAACACTCGTTCTCATCCCAAGGTGATAACCAAGGTACCCAAGAAGTTTTGTGAAGATCGGTTCATAAATACAGACTCTTGCCCGAGCTGTATTGACATGTGCACTTACTGTGTATAAGTAGCACTGAATAAATCAAAGTTCATCTAATTTCCATAGTTTTTACTAAACATTCATATAGAAATATATTCAAATCAGAACTTTTATACAAAAGTTCTGTACAAAAAACTGATTGCACCAGTTTTGGTACAAAATGGCCGCCGGCAGCAATCTTGAATTTTGGACTGCACCCCAAAACACTCGTTCTCGTCCCAAGGTGATAACAAAGGTGCCCAAGAAGTTTCATAAAGATCGGTTCATAAATGCGGCCTCTAGCCCGAGCTGTATAGGCATTTGCAGTTACAGTGCTGAAAGTAACATTAAATAGATCAAAGTTAGTCTAATTGGCATACTTTATGCACGGGAAAAAAACCTGTATTATATGTGATGTATCCCATGGTACTAAACATTCACACAGAAAATTATTCAAATCAGCGCTTTCATATGGAAGTTCGGCTCCAAAATCTGATTGCACCTAATTTTGTACAAAATGGCCACCAGCGGCCATCTTGAATTTCAGACCGGACCCCAAAACACTCGTTCTCGTCCCACAGTGATAACAAAAGTACCCGAGAATTTTCGTAAAAATTGGTTCATAAATACGGCCTCTAGCCCGAGCCGTATTGGCATTTGCACTTACAGTGCTGAGAGTAACACTAAATAAATCAAAGTTAGTCTAATTTGCATAATTTACACATGAGAAAAAAAAAGGATTATATGTGATGTATCCCATGGTACTAAACATTCATACAAAAAAATTCAAATCAGAGCTTTCATGTGGAAGTTCTGCGCAAAAATCTCATTGCACTTAATTTTGGTACAAAATGACTTCCAGCGGCCGTCTTAAATTTCGTACCAGACCCCAAAACACTCGTTCTCGTCTCACAGTGATAATAAAGGCACCCAAGAAGTTTTGTAAAGATCTGTTCATAAATACGGCCTCTAGCCCAAGCCGTGTGTACGGCGTGACAGACAGACAGACAGACAGACAGACAGACAGACAGACAGACAGACAGACAGACAGGCAGGCAGGCAGGCAGGCAGGCAGGCAGGCAGGCAGGCAGGCAGGCAGGCAGGCAGGCAGGCAGGCAGGCAGGCAGGCAGGCAGGCAGGCAGGCAGACAGGCAGGCAGGCAGGCAGGCAGGCAGGCAGGCAGGCAGGCAGGCGCAGGCAGGCAGGCAGGCAGGCAGGCGCAGGCAGGCAGGCAGGCAGGCAGGCAGGCAGGCAGGCAGATGGGCCATGGCAATACCTCAAAGTTGAGCTAAAAATGAAACAAGGATTTCATATTGCAGGTGTGGGGTTGAGTTTTTTGGCATCTATAAGGCTTGTCATAAGAAAACCAAATCCATTGATATTTGTTCAAGTTATCCCACTAATGAGCTAAAAACAGGCAAAAATTAATCAATTCAAAAATTAATTAATTAGTCATAAGTCTGCACAATATGATTGAATGACTCTGGTTTTTGAACTAGCTAACCCTTTACATTACGTATACACTCCATATGAAAAAATTATCCAAAAATCGACTGAGTGCGTTAGGTGTAATTACATGAAGTCAGACATGTATTGGGAAAAGATTTGCCAATTAACATATTAATTTCTGTTACTAAATCTTTTTTTTTTTGTACCTGATACATTTTGTTTGGGAATTTTGTATATCAAATAAAATCTTTAAAGGTGAAAATCGGTTCGATAATTCGTTATTTTGTGTGATAAATCTGCCCCCAAAAATGAGAATTTTGCCGGTCACGTGCAACAGTGTGGCTCTTCCGGCAATTGGATCTACAATTTGTTCAAAATATTTCAACAAAACAATATCATGTGACCCCATCATTGGAACGAGCTCATTGAGCTCATTCCAACGAGGGGTCACATGATATGGTTTTGTTGAAATTTGTTTGAAACATTTAAAAAAATAGTAATTAAAATAATAAATTTTGATATTCTCCACATTGGGTAAAGGCAGGCTTTCCGCTAGGAAAAAAATGTTGAGGCCAGTAATGGGGAATCCAAGGATCCAACATGGTCGCCCCGTCGAATCCTTAGGTTCACCATTACCGGTCTCATGATCTCATCTGTCTAAAATGCACATCTGATACGCTCAAGTGGAGGAGCTATGCCTTGTGCATGTTAAAATGGCTGACCTCAGAGTGTACACAAAATTTACTTATGTGGGCCAATGGAACCCAACCCAAATTGTGCACATATGCCATCTAATCTATCACCAGATCCTGTCGTTCCATAGTCAAGGTTATTGCAACTTGTTAAAAAAATTGAATCTGGTTGTTTGCTGTTCTTTTTTCCCTATAATTCTCTACCTTTGATGCGAGCCTTAAGAGTGTCTGTGATGAAAGCCCTACGAGGACCTTTTGGGTAGGGGAAATTCAAAGAGGGGATTAGGGCCGTTGATGGGATCCCATGTCTGTATAGTGGAAACCCTGGTAAAGGGTTAACTTAATCTTTTGGATGCTGGTGTAGAAATATCAATATTTCAATCCACAAATTTTTCCTGTAATGCAACTAGAAATTTAACCAATTCAATCTTGTTTGACAAAGCTCATCAAGCTCTGTCAAACAGTCCTTCGTGTGTCATCTCACTTGCACACCATGGTGCAGGCACATTCAATACTAATAACTAAGTATGTGATGATTGGTGCACCTCAGGAAGTTTTCTCAAAGTCTGCGAGTTAATCTCATGCCTGCAATCACCCAATGTTCAATGGGTTAATGGTCCAGAAGTCCTGAGAGGGCAACTCGTGCACTGAAAATTCCTTGGTTCATTTTTGCATGAATGGCTACAAAGTGCTGATGACATCAAAGTGAAGCACTTTGTTGGCAATGAACATGACATCACTATGATCACAGTGCTGACATACTGGCACATGAAATTTCTGGATCGGAAGTGTTATAACCTTTAAGCATGGGACTTCCCAGGAAGTTGAACTGAAATGACATGCTTTCCTTTTGGCAGTCAGGACTGTAAATGTGAAAACATGGGAAATGGATTAAAATAAAAACAGCAGAAATGAAATCAGTATGCATTTACTATTTAGTATTATGAACTTTTTATTCTGGCTTTAATCTTCCACAGTTTAGTCCATGCAACATCATTTTTCAACTATAAATCTGTTGGCACTCTGTCCCAATACACATTTCACAGTGCAAATACAGAACATCTCTTTCGGGAAAGATTTTATTTATTGAAGTACCAGCGCTATTTTTTCAGGAACATGCTATCGGGGAACTAACTTTACTGATTTCCATACCTGGTATGAAAATCAGTGAATTTTCCCCATAGCGTGTTCCAGGAGGTCCCTACATACTCACAAAAAAATACAAAATTGAAACAAGACAGAATTGGTTAACTCCTTGCATGCTACTGGCGGATATTCCTGCCCAGAACAGGATTTCTCTTGTCTCTGACTAAGTACAGTATGGACAAATTTAATCAAATTATCTCCCTTTAAATTAAAAGTAACTTTTGCACCAATGATTTCTTGTGTTAAATTTAGATGAATTTTTCATCAAATCTAGTCATGGCTGCTTCACAGCAGCCATGACTAGAGTTAATGAAAAATCTGTAGAAAATACTCAGCAGGTTAAGAGTTAAATTCCTAGCTACAAAATGGGAAAAATTTGCAACTTGGAATTTAGGGATTTTGACACGGACATCCACAGACTATAAAACTTTTTTACCTGTAGTAGCTAGCACTGAGACCGTTAGTTGGTTTATGTTGTCTACATCCCTTAAAATAACAAGAGGGGGGTGTCCACCCCATTAGCTCACCCATGCATGGCATGCAATAAACCTAGGCTTATTACAAATCTGCTAAAAAAGTCTGGTCAAGGGTTAATGTTGATTTAACACATATATGAAATATAAAAGCCACAGCATTCTGGTGGTAGCCTCCACTCATGTACATTTATAGCATAACAGATCAGAATTTTTCTAAGTCCACACTTACAAAAATGTCAAACATTGCATTAATAAAAGTCCTACATCTGCAAACAATGTGTGGCCAAGGGTTAATGTCATCTTATATTGATGCATTTAACACATATATGAAATATAAAATCCACAGCATACCTGTGGTAGCCTCCACTCATGTACATGTACAGCAAAACAGGTCAGAAATTTTCTAAGTCCACACTGACAAAAATGTCAAACATTGCATTAAAAAAGTTCAAAATCTCCAAAAAATGTCTGGCCAAGGGTTAATGTCATCTTATATTGATGCATTTAACACATATATGAAATATAAAAACCACAGCATACTGGTGTTCGTCTCCACTCATGTATAGCAAAACACTGACAAAAAAGTCCAACACATCAAAAACACTCTAAAAATCAAAAAAATATCACTGGGTAAGGATCTGTGGGTAATTGTAAACCATAGAAACAGTATGAGGTGCATAGTAAGAGGGCGGAAAGTCAAAGTGTATTCTTACAGTAACTTTAACACAAGTGTTGATGCCGACACGCCTTGTGTCATGACATAAGCTCACACAACTTCATGGGTGGGCTAATAAAAATGGACAAAATATATCCAGTATATTCAGCGTAAGGTGTATTGTAACAGGGCGGAAAGTCAAAATAGACTCTTACAATAACTTTAACACAAGTGTTGATGCCGACGTGCCTCGGGTCATGACATAAGCTCACACAACTTCATTGGTGAGCTAATAAAAATGGACAAAAACAAATATATCCATGCCATGTTTATTTTCACATCTTAAATATAAAACAAACCATTAAATAACTGGTATAAGATACCCAAGGGAGACTGAAAACTGGCGCTAACCCATGCAAAAATAATATTTCTGCATGGAGTAGCCACAGTTTTAAGTTTCCCTTGGGTATCTTATACCAGTTATTTATAGTTTATATGTTTCAAGGCTGACTACTGTTACTATGACATATTCAAATGCCGAGAGCTCCATCGGTTAAATTACCCTGGGGTTCAGCTCCAGCAACAACACCACAGTCACTGGCTCCGAAAACCCCATAAGCAAGAAATGCCCAAGACAGGACAAGACCAGGTATGAAACCACTAACGACCAAAACAAAGCTAGATACAAGAAAACTAAAAATCTGGCCATTAAACAACTGAAGATGGAATTACAAAGTCGGTGAGACTAAAAGACACTTTCAAACACAAATTGATGAACACATCCCCGGCATTAAATATTCACAACAAACACCTGTTGCCCTTCACTTCAATCAAAGTAACCACAAACCTAGTGATTTACACTACAGAATAATACAGGTCCTCAGCTTGGACCCAGGCAACAACTCCAGTACAGAGTATCGTCGCCAGAGGGAGATCCAGTGGATCTTCACTCTTAAAACCCTCAACCCAATCAGCATGAACAGGAAGGATTTTTAATTCAGATTGCTTTATAAAACAAGAGGCCCCAAGGAGCCTGAATCGCTCACTGGCCAAAGTGGGACAAAGAAGTATTTGGGGTGACATTCAGTTAGAGATGGTTCATCAACACTACAAAGGAATTAAGTCATGAGAGACAAATTTTATGGAACTAGAGACATGGCTTGAACAGTGAGGCCAAATATGAACCCAGGGACTTGACTTGAACAAACTTGAATCTCAACCCCTAAGGATGCTGCATGCCAAATATCAAAACATTCCGACTGCTGAATCTGAAGAAGATTTTTAAAGAAAAATTTCTAATATTGACCAAGTTATAATTCGGGCTCAAATATGGACCCAGGGACTTGGCTTTAACAAACTTGAATCTCACCCCCCCCCCCCCCCACCCCTCCCCTAAGGATGCTACACACCACATATCAAAACATTCTGACTGTTGGATCTGAAGAAGAGATTTTTTAAGAAAATTCCTCATTTCGAACTAAGTTACAATTCAAACTCCCACAGTGAGCCCAAATATGGACCTAGGGATATGGCTTGAACAAACTTGAATCTCAACCCCCCCCTCCCCCCCCCCCCCCCCCCCACCCCCTCCTAAGGATGCTGCAAACCAAATATCAAAACATTCTGACTGCTGGATCTGAAGAAGAGGATTTTTAAAGAAATTCCTCATTTTGAACTAAGTTATCATCCGGGCTCCCACAGAGAACCCAAATATGGATCTAGGGACAAGGCTTAAACAAATTTGAATCTCACCCCCCTAAGGATACTGCATACCAAATATCAAAACATTCTGCCTGCTGGATCTGAAGAACATTTTTTTAAAGAAAATTCCTCATTTTGAACTAAGTTATAATTCGGGCTCCCACAGTGAGCCCAAATATGAACCCAGGGACTTGAATTGAACAAAGTTGAATCTCACACCTCCTAAGCATGCTGCATACCCAATATCAAAAGATTCTGCCTGCTGGATCTTGAGAAGAAGATTTTTAAAGAAATTTGCCTGAAATGCACTAAGTTCAAATTTGGGCTCCTATATACTGAGCCCAAATATGAACCCAGGGGGCCAATTGAACAAACTAGAATCAGAATTTTTCAACTATAAATCTGTTGGCACTCTGTTCCCACAATGTTCCATACCAAATATCAAAAGATTCCGCCTGCTGGATCTTGAGAAGAAGATTTTTAAAGAAATTTGCCTGAAATGCACTAAGTTCAAATTTGGGCTTCTATAGTGAGCCCAAATATGAATCCAGGGGCCGATTTGAACAAACTTGAATCAGAGCCACCCCATAATACTGTATATCAAATATCAATGATTCTGCCCACTTGTGCGGGAGAAGAAGATTTTTTAGTAATTTTTCTAATATACATAGGGTGCTATCGGAGTTATGCCCGCTATGGAGCCCCAAGTGGGCATGTCCATTTCATTTGAACAAACTTGAATTGACATATGGTAATGAACATCCATACCAAGTTTCGAGCAAATCGACCTAGTGGTTTCAGAGGAGAAGTCATTTGAAAAATGTTCACGACGCTGGACGGACGGCGATGGACGACGACGGCAAGTGATAAGTTTAGCTCCCTTCGGTGAGCTAACAAACCAAGTATATGAAAAAAAAACAAGGCCCCCAACATAAAATTTTGGAATACAGGTGACATTAAAGACCTTTTTAAGCCTGATGAATAAAATTTAGGGCAATTCTTTAACTATTTAAATCCACCTAAATTTCATTATTAAATCTTCACAAAAACCTTTTTTCTGTGGTTAAAAGTTATAATGTTTCTTGACTTACGATTTTTAAATTTTATTTGTTTTAATCGACCCCTTGAGTGCAAGTGACATTTGCAGTGCTTTGGCACCTTGATGCACTGAAGGGATGAATTATTCGGGGAAGCATAAAAACAATTATTAATTAATATTTAATACAGTGGTAAAAATGGATAAGGACATTTTCTATTACTCCCAAAACAGGTGTTTGCAGCCGTTTAGACTTTTGGTAATCTCCCACTGATTACAATGCAAGCCTATTAGCAATAGTTATTGCTCGTTAGGGTAACAACTTTTAGGGAACAGGAACATATGTATCCATTTGAACAAAGTTAATTTGCGAATTTACTTCAAAACATACATAACCCAATGATTAATATTCACTTCGCCAACATGTTTAACAAATAAAACAGTTACATTGCCTATATAACAGGTGTCCACACTGCTGATATAATAAAAATTAAGGGGTTTTCAAGGTAGTTTGCCAATTTTTAAGGGATTTTCAAGCCAATTACATGTTTTGCGCCAAAGTTAAAAATTCAAGGACTTTTCAAGCCTATATGGACCCTGGAATAACTGCTTGAAAAAGAATACTTTTTTTCTGATGGTTTAACCGTTTACCTAACGAATCGCCCATATCCACCCGCATAATATGCAAATTGAGCAGCTGAAAAAATTAAAGTTTAAATTTAAAAACATTGTATTTAAAATAATAAATTTTGATATCGTCTTCGTTGGGTAAAGTGTTAACCCTTAAGGGCCTAGAGATTTTGACATATTTTTCCTACACTATGACAGCCTATATAGGCAGCCAAGACTTGCCTAAAATGACAACCAAGGTGCTCAGAATGTGAGTTAACCCAAAGACTGAATTTAGGGGCACCTGTTCTGTTGCAAAAAATGTTATCAGAGTCGGAATAAGGCCCTTAAGGATTAACTCTTTGCACCCTGATGTCAAAATACTGAAATTTCAAGCAGCAAATTGCTTGAAATTTTGACCTCAGGATGATGGGGGTTAAGGAGGATCGATAATGATGTAATTCTACAGCTCTATAGGAATGTTTGATTAAATTATTACTGAAACTACCTACAAATACAAAATAGATTTTCCCATTTTTATGTAGCTTGTTCAATAGGAGATTAGAGCTGAAGCGGTTGGCCTATTTTCACAATCGACAAACCAAGTGCTATAACCAGATAATATTTGGTTATCCGCGGCCATTATTTCACCGAATATGGGATCAAAACTATAGGGATTGGAAAGCAGTAGTCACAGAACTATTCCGTAGTGTGCATACAAACCAACATTGTTGAGGACTTGACCGTGTTCATTTGTATGCTACTGAATAGTTTCTACGATTACTCAGTTCTCGCGGGAACTACCAATCATTAACAAAGTCTGGAATGCCATCGTTGAGGTGTAACCTATCCCAAAGGAAAAGTGTCAGATTTACTGTTTTTTAACCGTGGAATGATGATCACTATCAATATTTCAGATAACTGGTTGACGGTAGTGCTCAAACGACTAGTGAATTCCAAAGTCGACTAGTCAATACCCAAAAGTCAAGTCGACTTTGACTAGTCATTGGTGATAACTTGTCTCCTTATAACAGTGTTGGTGTTCTGGTAGAGTGCTGAAGGTCCAAATTTGGCTTCACATGGGCATTCATATACAGCAAATTACTGGAACATTATTCTGTTAATGTGCTTCTAATTATGCTAAGAGTGAAATTATATAGTCTTATTTAATTTGCCTTGTTGCGATTTATGGGAGAGTGCCTATAGGCACTCTCCCATAAATTGCCACAAGGCAAATTAGTAACATATCCTAATAGCCCAAAATAATTCAGCACTCTACTAGAACCAGTTAAAACAAACTACTGTCAATACTATTAGATGGCAATAGATGTATACATTGATTGCCCAATATTGCTGTTCAAACTGTCTGACAGTGGCAGAGAAGAGATACTATTTACCTAAAAGCTTGAACTCCTCCGACTAGTCGACTGCACAATTGAGAGTCGACTACTGGTTTGCCCAGAGTCGACATCGACTAGTCGACTAATCGTTTGAGTACTAGTTGACGGTATTTTCTAATCAGTAGGTAACTGGCTTCAAACCAGTTATTCGGTGTGCCATTTCACCACTAAAGCAGATGATACCATTCAAGGTGTATGGGTTACAAGGATTAAGTAGAGTTCACTGTTAACCATTTACCCAATGTAACAGCCCAAACTGGCCAGCGCTATTCTCAAAAATTGCCAATTAATTTTCATTATTTTTTTCATTTTATGTCTCAAAAACATAGGTATATGACCCCTTGTTGGAACGAGCTTAAGCTCGTTCCAATGAGGGGTCATAACCTGTTTTTGAGACAAAAAATGAAAAAAAGTTAAAAAATTTATAGTAATTTATATATTTTTTATACTTACCAATGACCCAGACATAGCTGGTGCTAACTCTTAAAATATAGGGCCAAACACAAATTTTGCCCCCCAATCCCCAAAATTTGCATCGAAAACTAAAGAAAACATGTCCTGAAAGGCCCTCCACACTTCGCCCCTACTGCGCATGCGCAGTGTCAAGGACGTTCCGAAATTGGCGCCATTAATCATTCTAATAACCAGTGCCTGGTAAGCGCTATGTACTCAGCGGGGAGGCAAGAGTTCCCAACTCCTGGGAGGGCCATCCCCGTCTGGGTCATTGGTAAGTATAAAAAATATATAAATTACTATAAATTTTTTAACATTTTTATACTGTACCAATGACCCAGACATAGCTGAATAGTAAAAAGGCTGGAGGGCCAAGGACATAGAGCAAAATGGAATACGCTCAATAAAATAAAATAGAGTCATCCCCTGTAGGGAAAAAGAAGTAATAGGCCTTACATGTATCTTTCTTATTTATGATAAATTAGAAAGATACAACACCTTCCAAAATTGAGCTTCATACATCCATGTACTCTATTAATATCCAATATAATCCTTATACTAATAATTTTTAAAGTAAGCCAATAAATAAAGTAAGTCTAGAGAATAGAGACTCTTATACTCCTAAAAGTGTCTGAGGATTGCATAATCATGTCCGTTGACATATGCAATATTCAAAAGCTATACTTTAAAAACTAAGACTTGAATGAATTTTAAAAAACCTAAACTTCTCACTAAACAACCATCCCAATAACAGCTCAGAATTACTAACTCCGGAGGAGGTATCCCCTTGTTTTCATAGTAAAACAGGTGACCCAAGGGAACACCCTCCCCCCCCCCCCCTTTTTCTTGCCCTGGGTCAAATAGCCCAGAGCGAAGAGGGCAGCCGAACGGAGACACTGCCGAAACAGACAGCCTACCTAGCTATAGTAGCAACTGTTAAGTGAATGACATTCTGAGCAGTAGATAACAGACCTAACAATAGAGGCCTCCAGAAATGGACTCGATATTTCTGAGATAAAATTCATGAATGTGGATGGCTGAGCGCAATGAGCGGCCTTCAAAAATCTATAATAGCGACACTATTAATGTAAGCCCAAGAAGTAGAAGAACTCTTACTTCATGAGCCGAAATCTTAAGCACAACTGCTAAGTCAATGATATACCATAAGCAGTACCGATAGTTAATAGAATCCATTAACAATAAAATGGAGCGTAACGTCCTTCTACTAGACATCAAAGACAGAAGAAGCTTACGCCCATAGTAATAAACAGATATCTGTTTATAAATACATAAACTGTACCCGGAAAGAGTAAAGGCCTATGCCCATACGAAGACGGAAGGACCTTAAAATAATAGGTTCCGGATAATAGGAGCCTAACTCTTATGCAACAATCCAACCTAAATAGTAACGGAAGTATTGATTCCGAAACTATGAAAGTGAAAATCATCCATCGATAGTGCATGAAACTCACTGACTCTACAGTAAAAGAGAAACCAACAGAATTACTGTCTAAAAGGTCAGAATTTGAAAACTACTGTTTCCAGAGGCTCAAATGATTACTTAGCTAAATAAGAACCGAAGTTAAAATCCGTATAGGAATTTAATCTAAAGATTCTAAGTCTATTTATCAAAAAGTTACTAACTGACTTAGATAAAGAGACAAAAGACTCAATAGTAAACTATCGTAGAGTGCATAGGTATGAGGTAACATAAACCTATAACCTAAATAATAACAGGCTGCAGTAGATCTTGTGAAACAAGTATACTAAAAAATAGCAATGAGTAGTATGGAGGGATCAACAATATGAACATAATGATCCCTACACCACGACGGAAGAGCCTCCACTTTAGCCGCATAGAATAGCGAAGAAGAGGATCTCCTATAGTAAGAAATCGCGTCCAAAGCTCGTCCAGTACAGTGCTTACAATGCAATACGGACCACACAACGGAATACATGAAGGTTGCGACCTTGCTGGTTGTGATAAAGATGACACGATTTACCCAGTGAAAAAGATCCTCACATAGAGCAAGATTTCACGTTAAGATCCACAGTAGACAAGAGAGTAAATTACTCATGATCTCTGTGAAGATAGAGATGCTATCAACAGAAATGTATTGTGGTTGTTTATCTTAGCAATACCTGCTAAAACAACAGCGCCGGAGGATACGCGTATCCTATCATTCCGTCCTATAGATCAATAGAGCGTTAAGAATATTAGCTCAGAGATCTGGACAAGCCAACACATACGTCTGCAATTGATTAGCAAGCTGTGTCATAAATAAATCATCATTGGGCGCTCCCATAGATAGCAAATCTGATTGAATACTTGTTTGTTGAGAGTCCATTCTGACAGCAACAAGCGACCCGTAAGAGAACGGGAGTCCGATAAAACAATCAGACGACCCGGAATATGACGGACCAAAACTGAACTTGGTGTACTATAACCAACAGACGGATTCTTTCCATTAAATTGAATAACGGAAACGAAAGAGTGCCTCCCTGGTTCCGGAGATACGCCACTACTGTCGAATTAAAGGACAGGAATTTGGGCATGCGTTTCTGAATGATGTTCATGCAATGACATAAAGCAAGCCTAAAAAACATTATTCCGCGGAAGAAAACTGATTGCTAAAAGACTGCGGAACCCAAAGACCCTGGCACTTCGAATCCGTAGGGATCAGTATTATATCCCAATCTGTTTGACTGGCAACCGTCATAACAGCCACACTCGGGTCCGGCAACTGCGGCGGCACTCTCTGAGTCAACCACCGAATGTTTGCCCCAGTCTGAATCTCTTGTAACACTAGATAGACAAGAGAACGTGTAAATCGAGCAATTCATGGATTGCCGAAAAGTTGCCGTCGAAGAGAAGCTCCTCCGAGAACGAAGCGACTCTGAGAGAGTTCTTAACCTTACTATCCACGCGTGTGGATGTAGCTAGAGCTGTGTCACGTCTAACTAACTCCAATCAGCCACTGAAGGGCGGAGTTATAATGAACAAACTACTGCCCTCAAAAGAAATTACATTGAGAATAATATCCCGTAAATCTTTTCTTGAAGACGTAATGATAACGCCTCAGTAAGGCGGATTACGTATAATAAAGCGTCTAAGTTAAGTCTACTATACATAATGTCGTTCCCAACATTGAAATTGGAAAAGACATAAACGGCGAAAAAGAATATATGCAGTCTTTAATCACACCGTCTAGACGCATATGAACTCTCGGTATGCCCTGCTCTGCCAAAATAAACTATTTGTATAAATGATAAAATGGCAGAAATGAGCAACGCGGACAAGAAACTAAACTATCATGCTTAGTAGCAGGCTTGTATATATATATATATAGCGTCGAAAAATAAAACACATGTTGTAATGACAATATTGGACTGCGTCGGTAAGTCAGGGACAATGTCCCTGAACCGATCGAAAAATCCGAGTCCAATGACGCTATAAGTCTCTTATCCAAGATCGCAGCAATGAAGTCCGAAATAATAATCACTGGAAGATAATGCCAGAAGATATGAAAGGCATCTTCCGATACTACTAAAGGGAAAACTCGAAATCTTTCGAATCCCTTTCGCCATCCTGTCGGACCCTATAAAGCGTTCGGTCGTCCGTACCTGATGCAACCGCGGACTGCACCGACCCAGCGCCGTCGGATAATTCCTGATTCGACCGAGAAACTGTCAATTGCTGGGATGCTGCGAAACAACTGTGCTAACTCGGATAGCACGTCCGTCACTGAGGCCTGAGGAGAAGCGGTCTTACGATGCATTGCCGCTGGAAGCTCCGTGATCGTTACCCCGTGCATACTACCAATATGCGAGCGAACGGAGTGTATAGGCCTCGTGTCCCTTGGCTACCGGATGGCGCGACCTATTCGCCGTGGAATCACTGAATGCCAAAACTGATCGGATACTCGAGGTCACGTAGCCAATGTGCGGTCGTGTGCCCTGCTGTGAGGATGAGGAAGCATTAAAGACAGTCTCTCGGACTGTCAATATAACGGAGCGTCCCGACCAACGGACATATGCTCCGAATGTAAAATATCTGAACCACAACATGCGGTCCCCTATGTTGTTGGGCGAGAGAGGGACCTCTCTCGCTCACAGCCCAGACGGACCTGGACAAGCCAGGAACCAGACTAACAGGCTTCCTCCGATCTGTCCTCAATCTGCCGTCACTGGGTGAGTACTAAAGAAATTAAAGTGCTCGCATCACCCAAATCTCCTTCCTAGACCGCAACGGACTAACCCGGCAGCCGAACCATTCGATGAATGTACGCTACACCGGGTGAGCTAGCGAATGTCACTCCGTAGGCGATAGACATATTCCATGAGCACTTATTGCCGCTAACTCTTCATTAACTATGACGACAGAGGCACACTTTTGAAAGACATCTCCATAACTCTTCGAACAAGAAACCAGAAATGCTTGGTTAGCAAGCATAAAATAATAATATATATAGCGTCGTTCAATAATTCGAAAGTTTGTGTGACATTATTGGACTATGTCGGAACTGAGGAACGATGTCCCTGAACCGAACCAAAAATTTCTAAGTCCACCGACGCTATCAGTTTCTTATCCGGCATCGCAGCATTCTGGTCCGACGAAAGAAGCTGTAGAAGACCAAGTCAGATGACATACACAACAGCATATGTTGTTCCGAAAGGGAAAGCTCGAAATCCTCCGAATCCCTTTCGGTATCCCGTCGGACCGGATGAAACTTTCGGACGTCCGTACCCGCTTCCGCGGAGCGTCCCGACCCAGCATCGTCGGATAAAATATATGCGACAGATTCAGTTGATGCTGGGATGCTGCGATAAACTGTGCTATTAAGGAAAGCACGTCCGTTCCCGAGGCCTGTGCAGTAGCGGTCTTACGATGCATTGCCGCCGGAAGCTCCGTGTACGTTGACTCCCGCACACTTCCTATGCGAACGTCCGGAGTCTGCAGGCCTCGTGTCCCTGGCTACCGGATGGTGTGACCTGGTCGCCGAAGAATCCTTGATCGGCGAAGCTGGTAATATATCGGCGGTCACGCAGCCAAGGTGCGGTCGTGTGCGCTGACGAGAAGAGGAAGCCTTAGCAGTCTCAGCGGACTGCCTATACAACGGAGCGTCCCGAGCGACGGACGTATGCTCCGCTTACGACACATTTTGTACCACAACATCTGGGGCCAGATGTTGTTGAACGAGAGAGGGGCCTCTCTCGCTTGCCGTCCGGATGGACCGGAACGAGCTATGAACCGGACTAAAAGGCTTCCTGCGTTCTCCCTCCGATCCGCCGTCACTGGGTGTGCATTAGGTTAATTTATAGTGCTCGCATCACCCCAAAATTCCTTCTAGACCGCAACGGACGAACCCGGCTGCCGAACCATTCGGTGAATGGACGCTACACCGGGTGAGCTAGCGGACGTCAAAGGCCGTCGAACCTACTAGGGTCCTCTTAGGCAATTGGCGTATTTACATGAGCACTTTTCCGCTAGCCCTTCATTAATTGTGACGACGGAGGCACACTGTTGGAAGACATCACAGATACATCACCCTAATCTTGATCGTCTGAAATAGAAATTGATAAAGTAGAGTGACCCTGCGGGGAAAGGACCGGAGTGTCCAAATCCCCAACAACATACCGTGACATACGCTTCCCATATTGTCATCGAAATCATACGATACAGAACAGGAGTTAATGCGAGTACACTGACCACATATAGAATGTATAATAAAGTCAGAGGAAGACTTCCTCTTAAAACAATTGATCAATATCCTTTCAATGTGAAAAGAAAACAAGTCCTGGTACTCGCACTAACCCCTGGCAATCAAAATACATAATAATAATATGATCCATTAATATAGAAAAAATAATTGAAATCAAAATATTTTGAAAAAATATTTTTTCAGAACAGCCCAAGTTTCTGAAAAGTAACGTTGAGCCCCAATGGATCCCAAGCCTAAGTGTGGACAAAAATTTTAAAAATATTTTAAACAATTTATTCAACACTTACGAACAATAATAATGTATCTAGTTATGATTAAAATAACATCAAGATATTATTTTTTAGAAATCCCCCCCTCACACAGAGGGCTGTTGTAAATGTAAACAATGAGTGTAAAAACACTAAAATAAGACTCCAGGCACCCAGGCCCGAAATCAGTTACCAAAAATACACTATCTGATGCAAAACAGAGACTTCCAGGGAAGAAACTGCAGAACATCAGATGGTAGATGCAGAACACAACGCCTAACCACCCGTAGGTGAAGACGTAAACATGGGGAAAGAACAGAATTCATTCTGTTATTCAGCTAAAACTCCCAAGAAAATTTAGTAATAATAATTACAAAAACTATGCCAAAAGCATGGGAGAATAGCAAGGGGGAACTTAAAGGACAGGGAGAGAGGAAAACACTTAAAAAAACAGTGTAACTAAATAATCAGAATGACAACAAAATGGCTGCTGCCTTGAAAATAGGTAACTTAACATAATTTCATTAAAAAATTTTAAGTTACAGCCCTGATAATATTCTGTCACACATTCTTTTCCTCTCCTCCTTCTCTATCCTCCTTAGAATCACCATTTCACTAATATTTATGTGTCTGGCATCATTTAAACTGAGATTTATAAGCACAAAGATCAGTCAGATGTTAACTGATGAAGGGCCAAACTTAGAATAATTAATGGCGCCAATTTCGGAACGTCCTTGACACTGCGCATGCGCAGTAGGGGCGAAGTGTGGAGGGCCATTCAGGACATGTTTTCTTTAGTTTTAGATGCAAATTTTGGGGATTGAGGGGCAAAATTTGTGTTTGGCCCTATATTTTAAGAGTTAGCACCAGCTATGTCTGGGTCATTGGTACAGTATAAAAATTTAGTTATTTAAGAAATTGTTTTGCAAGTGTCGTCTGCTTTTCATGTTAAGTAAAGGGTTAAGTGTACATACTTTGATGTACTGCTTGTTTTCTCTCCAGCTGCTTTCTCTTCCTCTCTTCCCTTTTTAACTTCAATTCCTCTCTTTTTTTCTCTAACTCCTTCATTTTCTTTTCTCTTTCTTCTATTGATATCTCTTGCTTGTCACTGTTCTTACTAAAAAAAATAAATAAATCAACAAGAGCACTGCCTAGCGGGGCAACATACACCCGTGGTGATCACCATGTGTGCAAATTTTGAACAATATAGCAAGTAAAATGTTGAAGGAGTAGGCGACACAATACTGTAATGTTTTTAGTACTAAAAGGGGGCCTAACTCTGGAAATACAAAAGAGAGTTACTTGCTCTTGTCACATGCACAATGGCAATTGGTGATCAACATATGTGCAAAGTTTGAACAATATTGCATGTAAAATGTTGAAGGAGAAGATGACACAATACTATAATGTTTTAAGTACAGAAAGGGGCATAACTCTGGAAATACAAAATGGAATTATCTGCTCTTGTCACATGCACAACGGCAACTGGTGATCACCATGTGTGCAAAGTTTGAACAATATTGCATGTAAAATGTTGAAGGAGTAGGCAACACAATACTGCAATGTTTTAAAAACTAAAAGGGGGCATTACTCTGGAAATACAAAACAGAGTTACCTGCTCTTGTCACATGGCAATTGATGATCAACATGTGTGCAAAGTTTGAACAATATAGCATGTAAAATGTTGAAGGAGAAGATGACACAATACTGTAATGTTTTAAGTACTAAAAGGGGGCATAACTCTGGAAATACAAAATGGAGTTATCTGCCCTTGTCACATGCACAATGGCAATTGGTGATCACCATGTTTGCAAAGTTTGAACAATATACCATGTAAAATGTTGGAGTAGGCGACACAAAACTGTAATGTTTTAAGTAATAAAGGGGGCAAAACTCTGGAAATACAAAAAAGAGTTACTTGCTCTTGTCACATGCACAACGGCAATGGTAACATGTGTGCAAAGTTTGAACAATATAGCATGTAAAATATTGAAGGAGAAGGCGACACAATATTGTAATGTTTAAGTACAAAAAGGGGTATAACTCTGGAAATACAAAATGGAGGTACCTGCTCTTGTCACATGCACAACAGCAATTGGTGATCACCATGTGTGCAAACTATGAACAATATAGCATGTAAAATGTTGATGGAGTAGGCAACACAATACTGTAATGTTTTAAGTACTAAAAGGGGGCATAACTCTGGAAATACAAAATGGAGTTACCTGCACATGTCACATGCACAATGGCAATTACTGATCAACATGTGTGCAAAGTTTGAACAATGTACATGTAAACTGTTGGAGGAGTAGGCGACACAAAAATTGTTTACAGATGGATGGACGGACAGACAGACGGACGGACTACGCCATAACATAATACTCCCATTTTTTCAAAATGGGCGTATAAAAAGGATATGAGGTGTAGACTATACTAAAAATTGAAGTGTGGGTTAATGTGTCCCTCACAGTTAATGTATGTGGCCCTCACAGTTAATGTATATCAATGAAAGTAACCAATTTAGAGTGAAATTATTCCAAAATGAGTCATCCTATCAAGTTACAATGAAATCCTTTCATAAATACGGCCTGCAGACTGTGCTCAAGGTTTTGGGGCTTCGGGCCTCTGTAGCCATCACGGTTGACCCATCGCAACGAAAAGGGGACGTCCTCATCTAGACATTATACTGAGTCATCCTACCAAGTTACAATGAAATCCCTTCATAAATATGACCTGTAGTCTGTTCTAAAGTTTTTTGGGTTTTGGGCCCTGGCAGCCGTCATGGTTGAATGATCATGACCAAAAGGGGACGTTCTCATCTAGGCATTATCTGGAGTCGTCCTACTATGTTACAATGAAGTCCCTTCATAAATATGACCTGCAGACTGTGCTAAAGGTTTTCGGGCTTCGGGCCCCTGTAGCCATCACAGTTGACCAATCGCAACAAAAAGGGGACATTATCATCTAGACATTATATGGAATCAACCTACCAAGTTACAATGAAATCCCTTCATAAATATGACCTATAGACTGTGCTCAAGGTTTTCGGGCTTCAGGCCCCAATAGCCATCACAGCTGACCAATCGCGACCAAAAGGGGACATTCTCATCTAGACATTATATGGAGTCAACATACCAAGTTACAATGAAATCCCTCCATAAATACGACCTGTAGACTGTGCTTAGGGTTTTAGGCTCGGGCAGTCGTCACGGTTGACAGATCATGACCAAATGGGGAAGTTCTCATCTAGATATCATATGGAGTCATCCTACCAAGTTACAATGAAATCCCTCCATATTAAATATGACCTGTAGACTGTGCTAAACGTTTTTGGGTTTCAGGCTTGGGCAGCTGTCACGGTTGACAGATCATGACCAGAAGGGGACGTTCTCATCTAGATATTATACAGAGGCATCCTATCAAGTTACAATGAAATTTCTTCTTAAATACGACCTGTAGACTGTGCTAATGGTTTTGGGCTTGGGCAGCCACCATGGTTAACTGATCGCAACCAAAAGCGGATGTTCTCTTCTAGACATGACCTCAAACCAGCATATGAAATTTCATGACGATTGGATAAGAACTACGGGGTGTAGCCTGTGCTAAAAGAAAATGTGAACAGACTAACAGACTTCCACACGCATGATGGCAATAGCTTATCTTGACTTTGTCAAGTTAAGCTAAAAATTTAATTTTCTTCCAGGAATAGCCAATTTGCTTGCATATGACTGGCTAAGATGAGTTTTTCATTACACAATGTTTGCCCTATCCAAAATTTATTATTTTAAATATCATTTTTTCAAATTTCTCAAAACATTTCAACAAAACCACAGCTTGTCGAGGTTGTTTCAATGAGGGGTCAAATGATATAGTTTTACTGAAACATTTTGAAAAATATTTTTTTCTTTTTAAATGCCGAATTTGAATATTATGTGGCAGATATGGCTGATTCGTTAAGTGAAGGGTTAATTCAGAAACATTTGGCTCAACCTTATGGAATAACATTTAAACCCATTCATCAACAAAAGATATACTTCTCTTGGCATAATCTCACCTGGTTTGAGCTAGATCTTTCAAAAGCACCTTGCCATTAACCGTGTTTATGTCAGTCAGTCCTTGAATTTGCTCAGGAAAATATTCTGTTGACTTTATATTTTGCTTGTTGATGTCTGATGCAACTTGAATCTTCTCGCTACAATGATTAGGTGTATGTGCTACCTGGTAAAAAAAAATAAACAATAAAATGAAAACAGTTGAATTCACCCTTTATTTAACCCTATACCTAACCTGAAAAGCAGACGACACTAGCAAAAATAATTCTTGAATAACTAATTTTTTTTATTTTTTGTCTTTGAGACAAAAAATGAAAAACATAATGAAAATTAATTGGCGATTTTCGTGAATAGCGCTGGCCGGTTTTGACCGTTACGTTTGGTAAAGGGTTAACATCACAAGATTTGCAAGAATAACTTCCGGAATAACTGGACATAGAAATCCAGTTGGTAGATATCTACTCATTCTCTTTGCCCTTTACCCAACATAACAGCCCAAACAGGCCAGAGCTATTCACAAAAATTACCATTAAATTTTCATTATTTTTTCATTTTTTGTCTCCAAAACATAGTTTATGACCCCTCATTGGAACAAGGTCATTGAGCTCGTACCAATGAGGGATCATAAGCTATGTTTTTGACACAAAAACTGAAAAAATTTAGTTATTCAATGTTGTTTGCTTTTCCTGTTAGGTAAAGGGTTAATGCTTTACCCAAAATAATGGCAAAAACTAGGAAGCGTTGTTATCCCTCCTAATTTTAATTATAAATTATTTTAATTTAGTTTAATTTTTAACAGTTGCTCTTTATCTCCCTTGGGTACTTCGTACCAGTGTTCATAATTGTTTATCCCTAATTTAAGCCTAAGCAGTTTTGTTCTTAGTTGAACATCATCAGAGGCGGAATGTACTGTTGAGCCAGGCTTTATATACTTGACGGTTGGTGAATACCTGGCGAATGACAGTTGGCGAATGCCTGGCGAATGACATTTGGCGAATGCATTGGCAAATGCCTGAATCGGTCTGGTGAGTGCGGTGGCGAAAGCAACTTGGCTACTGCCCTCTTCAAGTGTTTGGCGAATGCATTTATTTTGGGTGAATAAATTGAATGGGGGTGGTTGAAATAAAATAATAAGTATTATTTTATGTTTATAGGTGCTGGTAACAGTACAAAATTGGTGGGAGCTACTTGGCGAATTGTTCCAGATTTGGAGTTCAGCCACTGGAAGATAATTGCGGGAATTATCACACAGAGAATAAAATTAAAGAAATATAGATTTTATCATATTAAACTATGAATACAAATCTTCTTCTTTGTTTATTCTTCATCACAATCTTTTTGTCAGTGTCTGTTGTTTCATAAATTTGCATATAGAATCTGGCCAGCATAATGGGGGACTTTCCCTGTGTTGTATAGGGTTGTAATGTCTGTGTCCGGTGGGGTGTTTCCTTTGTGGGAGGCAATGCGAGGGTGAGGCGAGCCAATGTCTTGGTTTAAGAACGAGTCAGCCCAGTATGGTGAATTTAATGACACGTGTGCTTCTGTTCTGAATGATGGAGTGGCTATGATTGTGTCCATGCGATCAACACAGTTCTGTTGAATGTCTCAGTTTGTGTGCACTTATCCTTAGTGATCTGGCTGAAGGTTCCAAAATTTCTCTCACTGCCGAACATAAGTCCATAGGGGGTTCAATACTAATTGAGTTTTGTATGTGGACTGTTGAGTAACTGCATCTATTTAATCATATACAGAATATGCAAGAAACATTATGTTGGCGAAACTAAACGCCATTTTAAATTTCGCATAAAAGAGCACATAACCGATATTCAACATCAACGTGACACTCCAGTAGCTATACACTTCAATAACAACATGAAAAGCATCACGGACATTCAATATAGCATTATACAAGTACTCAACTCCGACCCGAACCACCCAAACATGACCGATTATCGTCGTCATGCTGAAATCAACTGGATTTTCAAATTAAAAACACTTGAACCAATTGGCCTGAAAAGGAAGGACTTTTAATTAAGTGTTTTTCTATTCCATTGAAGTTAGGCAAGGGGTTAACACTTCACTTACAAGGAATGGAGTACACTTGCAAAAAAATGTTTTGAATAGCAAGAAATATTCAGTGAGCTCGTTCAAATGAGGGGCATATGCACTATGTGTTGGAGGCAAAAAATTTAACCTTAGAATGCTGGGCATTTTTCTTGAGTGTCAGGTACTGGTACCACAACTTAATGGCTTCATATTCAGTGGATGTTCTACATATCACCTTTGAAGAGAAACTATTTAGTCTGTTAGGATTTACCTTGTTACAATTATTACATACAAATAACAAGACAAAGATATGTGAACAAATTTTGATGGCCAAAAATAATTCAGCACTCTTCCAGTTAAAAGGAGGGCACGGTGGCGTTGCGGTAACCGGTCCTCGTTAGATCACCAAAGTTAAGCAATATCGAGCCCGATTAGTCTCTGGATGGGTGACCATCCGAGCGATCGATTCAGACTTCCACGCTGTGTCCTTGGGCAAGGCACTTAACCCCCATTGTCCACATGGGGGCACAATGACGCCGTGTACTAAGGCGTATTGCACGTCGATGGTGCGCAGGTCTTCAACCAATCTAACCCTGCCTGTGCTGCAGTGCAGAGTTACGATGTTGGGGAGTTGGCAGCTGCTCGTCGTTGCTCGGTGGTTCTCTCCGAGTACTCCGTCTTCCTCCACCCGTAAAACTGTCACGGTCATAATTAGCCATTGTGCATAAGTATGTGACCTTAAACACCAATAAATAAATAAATATACCAGTTAAAAATACTGAAATCTGAATGATGATTCTTGTGACTACTACTGGCTGGATATGGCCATTACAGCAGAAGAGTTAACCCACACATGCAAAGTAAATGAGAGTGAATATGGAGTTTGGGTCAGTGGGTACCCTATACGATTGTGCCCTCTCATACAATAACACACTGATACGGAAGATGTGGGGGATGTTCATCAGTCTTTTTACTGCTAAGATGTTTCCACAAGTTGGCATACCTTGTCAACCTGTCATAATCCATGAGTCAGTCTCAAACACTTGTATTTCAGTGAAGCTCAGATTGGTGAAATGACCAATCACCTCAAATCAACACACGCTCATTTCAATGAGGGAACATATTCTATATTTTGTAGGCAAAAACTGAAAGAACTAGAGGTGAGACTGTCCCAGATGGGCCTGTCCATACCCTGCCGCCATGATTATTTCAAGATGAAAAGGGGCATAACTCTGGCAAAAAAGTCTAATCAAAACTATAATCGCAGGTGCACAGTGAACATCCATACCAAGTTTCAAATGAATCGACCCACAAACATCATCTGAGAAAATCTCCAGACAAAATTCAGGCATTCTAAGACAAAAATGTGCATAACTCTAGCCAAGAAAGTCCTGCCTGAAACTATAATCACAGGTGCAGAGGTTCCCATCGACCCATAAACATCTGAGAAAATCTCAGGACAAAATTCTAGCATTCTAAGGAAAGTCAAAACGGGGAATAACTTTGGAAAAAATAGTCCAACCAGAACTATAATTGCAGGTGCACAGGTTCCCATAGTGGTGAACATTCATACCAAGTCCCAAGGAGAATGGCCCATAAACGTCTGAGAAAATCTACAGACAACATTATGTCTATGGGCAGATGGATGGATGGACAGAACAGACAAACAGATGGATGGATGGACAGATGGACAAGGTAATTCCAGTATATCCCCCATAACTCATTGCAGGTGGTATAAAAAGAATTAAAATGCCAATTATTCTAATTTATTTATTTATTGGGGTTTAAGGTCACATATTTCTGCACAATGGCTAACCATGACCGTGACAGTTTTACGGGTGGAGGAAGCCAGAGTACCCGGAGAGAACCACCAAGCAACGGCGAGCAACTGTCAGCTCCCCAACATACTAACTCCACACAAGCAGGGTTAGCATTGGTTGAAGACAAGTGCACCATCGACGTGCAATATGCCTTAGTACATGAATTATCGTGCCCCCACATGGGCAATGGGGGTTAAGTGTCTTGCACAAGGACACAACGTGGTTGCCGCAGGTGGGATTCAAACCGAGGACCTCCCGGCTTGCAGCCTGCACCTCTACCTACTGAGCCACTGCGCCACCCAATTTTTCTAAATAGCACTGGCTAGATTTGGTCACTGTGTGAGGTAAAGGATTAAAATAAATATGTCCAACGTGGAGTGATAACCTATATTTTGGAAGCAGTAAATAAATGAAAGTGTCAATGACACTGTAGCTCAACTTGTCAAGCCAAAGACATGTACATGTATAGTATGTGACACAGCAATGACAAACATCTAGGTAATTACCTGATAACAAAGGTACATATAAAGTATTGTAGCGGTCTGTACATAAATACTGACCGTTGCCTGTAACAAATGTATGGGTAAAGTATTGTAAAGGTGGGCTACAGCCAGATGCTAAACTAGAAAAGAAATCTTGAGTCCCAGAGTGGGCCTGATTGAACCCCAAAATATTTGCTCTCATAGCACAGTGATAACAAAGGCACTCCAAAACACACTCGTTCCTGTCCCAAGGTGAAAACAAAGGTACCCAAGAAGTTTTGTGAAGATCAGTTCATAAATACGAGCTGTATAGAACTTGTGACAAAAAACTGATTGGACCAAATTTTGGTACAAAATGGCCACTGGCAGCCATCTTGAATTTTGGACCGCACCCAGAAACACTCATTCTCATCCCAAGGTGATAACAAAGGTACCCAAGAAGTTTTGTGAAGATCGGTTCATAAATACAGCCTCTACCCTGAGCCGTTTTGACATGTGTGCTTACATTGTGTAAGTAGCACTGAATAAATCAAAGTTCATCTAATTTGCATAATTTCTGCACGAAAAAAAAAAACCTTACAATATGTGATGTATTCCATGTTACTAAACATTCATACAAAAATTTATTCAAATCAAAACTTTCATACAGAAGTTCTGTACAAAAGACTGATTGCACTAATTTTGGTACAAAATGGCTGCTGGTGGCCATCTTGAATTTTGGACCACACCCAAAAACACTCGCTCTCATCCCACAGTGATAACAAAGGTACGCAAGAAGTTTCGTGAAGATTGGTTCATAAATATGGCCTCTAGTCTGAGCCGTATAGAAGTTGTGTACAAAAAACTGATTAGACCTAATTTCGATACAAAATGGCCACTGGCAGCCATCTTGAATTTTAGACCGCACCCAGAAACACTCGTTCTCGTCCCAAGGTGATAACAAAGGTACCCAAGACATTTCGTGAAGATCAGTTCATAAATACAGACTCTAGCCCAAGCCGTATTGCTATGTGTACTTACTGTGTGTAAGTCGGGCTGAAAAAATCAAAGTTCATCTAATTTGCATAATTTCTGCACGAGAAAAAAACCCGTATTATATGTGATGTATCCCATGGTACTAAACATTCACACAAAAAATTATTCAAATCAGCGCTTTCATATGGAAGTTCTGTGCAAAAACCTGATTGCACCTAATTTTGTACAAAATGGCTGCCATCGGCCATCTTGAATTTCGGACCGGACCCAAAAACACTCATTCTCGTCCCACGGTGATACCAAAGGTACCCAAGAAGTTTCGTAAATATCGGTTCATAAATACGGCCTCTTGCCCAAGCCGTATTGGCATTTGCACTTACAGTGCTGAAAGTAACACCAAAAAACATCAAAAGTAGTCTAATTTTAACAATTTACGCACAAGAAAAAAACCTGTATTATATGTGATGTATCCCATGGTACTAAACATTCATACAAAATATTATTCAAATCAGAGCTTTCATATGGAAGTTCTGTACAAAAAACAGATTTCTGCATCGTCGGTACAAAATGGCAGCTGGCGGCCATCTTGAATTTCTGACTGCACCCAAAAACACTCGTTCTCGTCCCACGGTCATAACAAAGGTACCCAAGAAGTTTCGTAAAGATCGGTTCATAAATATGGCCTCAAGCCTGAGCCGTATCCAATTGTTGATGTACGGACAGACGGACGACGGGCCATGACAAAAGATCAAATTTGGCTTCGCCAAAGTTGAGCTAAAAATACAATCTCAATGATAAATTTTGAGCATGGTGGCCAGATTTGACCAGTTCCTAACTAAAGGGTCACACAAACATGTATCAACCCTATACCCAACTTGAAAAGAAGATGAACTTACAAACTTACAAAAGAAATTCTTAAATAATAGAAAGATTGCCTCAAAAACATAGCTAAGGACTCATCAATGGAATGAGCTCAATGAGCTCATTCCAATGATGGTGCCATAAGTTATATTTTTGAGACAAAAAAAATGAAAAACAATAAAATAACAACTCTCTCGGCGTGGGTTCGAACCCCCGCCATGCCAATGTAAACAAAACCAGCAGCCTTTCTTAATTCTATGGCATCCGAGAAATTTGAAAAAGACAAGTGTGTCGCTGATTTCTTCTGAGGTGCAGTTCATAGAATTAAGTACTTAGATGCAACTTTCTAATGAATAATTAAATAACTGTGTGTTCCGTGTGTTCTGTACTGGCCTCGTATATACTTGGTTAACTAACATTTCCTTTTTTGGGGTCTGTCGGTGGCCGAGTGATGTGCATGGTTCAGTATAGTTTCGCTAGGCGGTTGGTGCCGAAGAAAACTCTCTCGGCGTGGGTTCGAATCCCCGCCATGCCAATGTAAACAAAACCAGCGGCCTTTCTTAATTCTATGGCATCCGAGAAATTTGAAAAGGACAAGTGTGTCGCTGATTTCTTCTGAGGTGCAGTTCGTAGAATTAAGTACTTAGATGCAACTTTCTGATGAATAATTAAATAATTGAGTGTTCCGTGTGTTCTGTACTGGCCTCGTATATACTTGGTTAACTAGCATTCCCTTTTTTGGGGTCTGTCGGTGGCCGAGTGGTGTGCTTGGTTCAGTATAGTTTTGCTAGGCGGTTGGTGCCGAAGGAAACTCTCTCGGTGTGGGTTCGAACCCCTGCCATGCCAATGTAAACAAAACCAGCGTCCTTTCTTAATTCTATGGCATCCGAGAAATTTGAAAAAGACAAGTGTGTTGCTGATTTCTTCTGAGGTGCAGTTCATAGAATTAAGTACTTCGATGCAACTTTCTGATGAATAATTAAATAATTGAGTGTTCCGTGTGTTCTGTACTGGCCTCGTATATACTTGGTTAACTAGCATTCCCTTTTTTGGGGTTTGTTAGTGGCCGAGTGGTGTGCGTGGTTCAGTATAGTTTCGCTAGGCGGTTGGTGCTGAAGGAAACTCTCTCGGCGTAGGTTCGAACCCCCGCTATGCCAATGTAAACAAAACCAGCGGCCTTTCTTAATTCTATGGCATCCGAGAAATTTGAAAAAGACAAGTGTGTCGCTGATTTCTTCGGAGGTGCAGTTCGTAGAATTAAGTACTTAGATGCAACTTTCTGATGAATAAATAAATAATTGAGTGTTCTGTACTGGCCTCATATATACTTGGTTAACTAGCATTCCCTTTTTTGGGGTCTGTCGGTGGCCGAGTGGTGTGCGTGGTTCAGAATAGTTTTGCTAGGCGGTTGGTGCCGAAGGAAACTCTCTTGGCGTGGGTTCGAACCCCCGCTATGCCAATGTAAACAAAACCAGCGTCCTTTCTAAATTCTATGGCATCCGAGAAATTTGAGAAAAAGACAAGTGTGTCGCTGATTTCTTCTGAGGTGCAGTTTGTAGAATTAAGTACTTAGATACAACTTTCTGATGAATAATTAAATAATTGAGTGTTCCGTGTGTTATGTGCTGGCCTCGTATATACTTGGTTAACTAGCATTCCCTTTTTTGGGGTCTGTCAGTGGCTGAGTGGTGTGCGTGGTTCAGTATAGTTTCGCTAGGCGGTTGGTGCCGAAGGAAACTCTCTTGGCGTGGGTTTGAACCCCCGCCATGCCAATGTAAACAAAACCAGCATCCTTTCTTAATTCTATGGCATCTGAGAAACTTGAAAAAGACAAGTGTGTCGCCGATTTCCTTCTGAGGTGCAGTTCGTAGAATTAAGTACTTAGATGCAACTTTCTGATGAATAAAATAACAGTTTTTGTGAATAGCGTTGGGTAGTTTTAGCCATTACATTAGGCAAAGGATTAAACAAGACTAACAGTGACCACCCGGTCATGGATGCCCCAAACTATGACCTTGATCTGTGCTCTTGACCTCCATCGAACAATAAGATTTTTTGTGCCCAACACATCATCTCCCCATAAGCAACATGTATGCCAAGTTTCAATAAACTCCAACTAAGCATCTCAGAGTTATGGAGCGGACAAGGAAATCTTCCTGACGAACAGATGGAAATGACAAACACTATTTGCCACCAAAGATTTTTTCAGGGGAATAAAAATAATTTGAGTCTCCAATGTCGTATTGTTTAAAAGTAAAAACTTATCTCATGAATATATTTAAAAAACAATTCAATCAATCTACAGTACAGTCGCCGTGAACTGGTCATAATCCATGCCTGGGAAGTGATGTCCATTTGTTGACCAGGTAATAAAAATTACCATCAGCAAAATGTTAATTAATAAAGCACAGGGTTGTACCTGTTGCTTCATTAATTAAATTTTTGATGATTATTCCCATAATTAGTATTTGAAATCTAATATTATTGCATTTGTGGAAATACATGTACTGCCCACTCGTGGAAAGTGACCAGTTCACGGTGACCATACCATATTTCTTGATCTTTCACTGTTACTCCATTCATATATAAAATTCTGTAGTATTGCATGTCCCTTTTCTAAATTCAATAATTTTCTGCACAAGTAAAAGCATTTTTCAAAATTTTTTTTTTTTCATAGTTTTCAAAGATGCCAGGAGCTCTGCATTCACCATGAAATACTACACCGCTAGGTCATTATGAGAATACAATGCAAGTGACTCATGTCTGATTCGAAACAATGACCCAGTTTTCCCCAAGCTAAATTCAGCAGATACAGGAAAACATGAAAAACAATTTGTTTTTTCCCCACTTCCTATGAAAGATATGTGTGTCTCATGTGAAAACGCTATGTAAGATAGATATCTATCTCACATGACCCATGTGACCAGCTTATTAACATATTTAATGAGCGCACAGACTATTTAGTTTCCCGTAAACAAACAATATGGCATCACATTTCGGAAATATTAGCAGACGAACGTTTGTCGAAGAAAATAGAAATAAAAACACAGACCACAAAACCAAAGGACACTTGACTCTTTTATATCAATTTCTGGGTGAATGCCATAATCAGTGGAGTAAGTTCATTTCAATTTTCATTTCACTACAAATCTTTAACCACTGTCTTGCCAGCATTGGGATTTAATTCGGTAAAGGCCAAGAATAGAGGACCGCGCGTTTTTTAAGATATTAAAACATTTTTTACAACTCTTTTGGAGTTTCTTATCATTCTAAGACATGTTTTACACAAAATTAGCCCAAAACGCCGATACCTACTGACAAATATCATCACTTTTAACCCTTTTTACATTCCGTTAACTTTATTCTCCAAACAATTTCAACAACAAAACCTGCGGTAAACAGGTACGCGATTCTTTGTTTTTTTTCCGCTATCGAGTATACTCCATTTGATCGGAGTATACGAGGGTGTAATTACAATGGGAGAACGAATTAGGGTCAGTTTGGGATGGACACGGGTTAGCTAACCCGTACCCATCCTAAACTGACCCTAGTACGCAAAGAAGGCAATGATTAGAATACGGCGACCAATGCATTAGGGTCAGTTTAGGATGGGTACGGGTTAGCTAACCCGTACCCATCCTAAACTGATCCTAGCATGCAAAAAGGTAATGATTGCTCCCCTGTGACGTCACATCGAAACATCCACAGCTCCATTTCAGTACGCAATCAGAAATTCATTTTGTTTCAAAAACCCGTCACAGAGAAAGGGGTTAAAAGTGATTATTTTTGTGAGTGGGTATCGGTGTTTTGGGCTAATTTTGTGTACAACATGTCTTAGAATGATAAGTAACTCAAAAAAGTTGTGAAATATGTTTTATTTTCTTAAAAAACGCGCGGTCCTCTATTCTTGGCCTTTACCTTTAATTCTGTGGTATATACCTGTCATATATACACAACTTTTGTGTGCTCTTTCCGACAAGGAAATCATATTTTTTTCGGAAATGGACAACAAAAATGTTTGACATAGCTGCACATGCCCCTGGATTACTTTTGATGATGTCAGAGTGCTTTGGTGGGGGGAGAAAAGTTAGCCCTGATGGGGAGGTGGGTGCGAGATGGGAAATCTCACCATCGGGACAAGATATTTGGTTCAGACACTTGGCAGCCTCGTGTCTGGCCCAAACATCTTACCCTCGGGTGAGATTTCCCCATCTCACACCCTCACCCACCAGGGATAATAATAATCTCCCAGTTATAATTTTTTGCAATCATATTAAGTATGACCTGTCAAGACCTGGAAATTTTTATGTTTTTTTGATACTCTACATCCTGGTGCTTTGCAGTTGTTTCTAGGCAAGTGTTTGCTCAGTTATAGACTGCAAAGACGTTCCAAGAAACAACTGCCAATGTACTGAGAATGTAACTGGGGCGTGGTGACTCAGCAGGTAGAGGTGCAGGCTGCAAGCCGAGAGGTCCTCCGTACGAATCCCATCTGCGGTAACCGTGTTGTGTCCTTGGGCAAGACACTCCCCCCCGCCATTGCTCATGTCGGGGCATGGTGGCATTGTATACTAAGGCGTACTGCACATCAATGGTGCACTTGTCTTCAACCAATGCTAACCCTGTTTGTGTGGAGTTAGTATGTGCCTGACAGTTGCTCGGTGGTTCTCTCGGGTTCTCCGGCTTCCTCCACCTGGCTGTTGAAAGTGTTGTTAAACCCCAATATATAAATAACTAAACAGAATGTAACTTGTGGGTTAACCTAGATATTTCCAGGCTGAGGCACTTGTTCTGTTTGGATAAAAAGTGATCAAAATAGAAATTAGATCCTTAACCCTTTACCTAACACATGTACAGACGATATTAAAATTCATTATTTTAAATAATTTTTTTTTAAAATTTAATTTTTTTTTTAACAAAACCATCTCATGTGACCCTGTCATTGCCCATGATTGGAATAGCCTGATGAGCTTGTTCCAATGATGGGCTCACATGATGTGGTTTTTTCGAATTTTTTTTAAAATACACTTCTCTCTACTGCTGAATTTGTATATTACGTGTGTGTGTGTGTGTGTGTGTGTGTGTGTGTGTGTGTTTTTTAAATGACACAATCATGTTTTAGAGGAATTTTGAATGTTGGTTTCTGATCCCCCGCCGGGATTCGAACCCTCGGCAACACCGCCTGGCAATCAGGAGTTCAGCGTCTAAACCACTAGACCATTGCACACCGTCAAAAACGATGGCTGGAATCTAGCATTTTAGATGAAGTCCTCATGATTACTTGGTTCATCTTCCTTTCGGCAGCAGCATGAAAGTGTGGAACGCGCTGGCTACAGTACGACGAAAGTGCTGTGGATGGCCTCAGACGAAGACTGGCACGGGCTTGTGTGTGTTTTTTAAATGACACAATCATGTTTTAGAGGAATTTTGAATGTTGGTTTCTGATCCCCCGCCGGGATTCGAACCCTCGGCAACACCGCCTGGCAATCAGGAGTTCAGCGTCTAAACCACTAGACCATTGCACACCGTCAAAAACGATGGCTGGAATCTAGCATTTTAGATGAAGTCCTCATGATTACTTGGTTCATCTTCCTTTCGGCAGCAGCATGAAAGTGTGGAACGCGCTGGCTACAGTACGACGAAAGTGCTGTGGATGGCCTCAGACGAAGACTGGCACGGGCTTGTGTGTGTTTTTTAAATGACACAATCATGTTTTAGAGGAATTTTGAATGTTGGTTTCTGATCCCCCGCCGGGATTCGAACCCTCGGCAACACCGCCTGGCAATCAGGAGTTCAGCGTCTAAACCACTAGACCATTGCACACCGTCAAAAACGATGGCTGGAATCTAGCATTTTAGATGAAGTCCTCATGATTACTTGGTTCATCTTCCTTTCGGCAGCAGCATGAAAGTGTGGAACGCGCTGGCTACAGTACGACGAAAGTGCTGTGGATGGCCTCAGACGAAGACTGGCACGGGCTTGTGTGTGTTTTTTAAATGACACAATCATGTTTTAGAGGAATTTTGAATGTTGGTTTCTGATCCCCCGCCGGGATTCGAACCCTCGGCAACACCGCCTGGCAATCAGGAGTTCAGCGTCTAAACCACTAGACCATTGCACACCGTCAAAAACGATGGCTGGAATCTAGCATTTTAGATGAAGTCCTCATGATTACTTGGTTCATCTTCCTTTCGGCAGCAGCATGAAAGTGTGGAACGCGCTGGCTACAGTACGACGAAAGTGCTGTGGATGGCCTCAGACGAAGACTGGCACGGGCTTGTGTGTGTTTTTTAAATGACACAATCATGTTTTAGAGGAATTTTGAATGTTGGTTTCTGATCCCCCGCCGGGATTCGAACCCTCGGCAACACCGCCTGGCAATCAGGAGTTCAGCGTCTAAACCACTAGACCATTGCACACCGTCAAAAACGATGGCTGGAATCTAGCATTTTAGATGAAGTCCTCATGATTACTTGGTTCATCTTCCTTTCGGCAGCAGCATGAAAGTGTGGAACGCGCTGGCTACAGTACGACGAAAGTGCTGTGGATGGCCTCAGACGAAGACTGGCACGGGCTTGTGTGTGTTTTTTAAATGACACAATCATGTTTTAGAGGAATTTTGAATGTTGGTTTCTGATCCCCCGCCGGGATTCGAACCCTCGGCAACACCGCCTGGCAATCAGGAGTTCAGCGTCTAAACCACTAGACCATTGCACACCGTCAAAAACGATGGCTGGAATCTAGCATTTTAGATGAAGTCCTCATGATTACTTGGTTCATCTTCCTTTCGGCAGCAGCATGAAAGTGTGGAACGCGCTGGCTACAGTACGACGAAAGTGCTGTGGATGGCCTCAGACGAAGACTGGCACGGGCTTGTGTGTGTTTTTTAAATGACACAATCATGTTTTAGAGGAATTTTGAATGTTGGTTTCTGATCCCCCGCCGGGATTCGAACCCTCGGCAACACCGCCTGGCAATCAGGAGTTCAGCGTCTAAACCACTAGACCATTGCACACCGTCAAAAACGATGGCTGGAATCTAGCATTTTAGATGAAGTCCTCATGATTACTTGGTTCATCTTCCTTTCGGCAGCAGCATGAAAGTGTGGAACGCGCTGGCTACAGTACGACGAAAGTGCTGTGGATGGCCTCAGACGAAGACTGGCACGGGCTTGTGTGTGTTTTTTAAATGACACAATCATGTTTTAGAGGAATTTTGAATGTTGGTTTCTGATCCCCCGCCGGGATTCGAACCCTCGGCAACACCGCCTGGCAATCAGGAGTTCAGCGTCTAAACCACTAGACCATTGCACACCGTCAAAAACGATGGCTGGAATCTAGCATTTTAGATGAAGTCCTCATGATTACTTGGTTCATCTTCCTTTCGGCAGCAGCATGAAAGTGTGGAACGCGCTGGCTACAGTACGACGAAAGTGCTGTGGATGGCCTCAGACGAAGACTGGCACGGGCTTGTGTGTGTTTTTTAAATGACACAATCATGTTTTAGAGGAATTTTGAATGTTGGTTTCTGATCCCCCGCCGGGATTCGAACCCTCGGCAACACCGCCTGGCAATCAGGAGTTCAGCGTCTAAACCACTAGACCATTGCACACCGTCAAAAACGATGGCTGGAATCTAGCATTTTAGATGAAGTCCTCATGATTACTTGGTTCATCTTCCTTTCGGCAGCAGCATGAAAGTGTGGAACGCGCTGGCTACAGTACGACGAAAGTGCTGTGGATGGCCTCAGACGAAGACTGGCACGGGCTTGTGTGTGTTTTTTAAATGACACAATCATGTTTTAGAGGAATTTTGAATGTTGGTTTCTGATCCCCCGCCGGGATTCGAACCCTCGGCAACACCGCCTGGCAATCAGGAGTTCAGCGTCTAAACCACTAGACCATTGCACACCGATAAAGCCCTAAAATCTGGAAAAAAATTGCTCCGCTTATTTTTGGAATAGTAGATGAACTTGCAAAAGAAATTCTAGAATAATAAAAAGAATTTGTAGGAGAAAAAGTAAACTAGAGCAAAGTCGAGGGTGGCATTTACCCCCGCCTGCTATACCATGGATAGCATTACAGAAATGAAACATTTATTACTGGGTAACGTTGAAGGATGACAGATGTCAGATCTGTGACAGATTACAGACCATTGGGGAATAATATATCATAAGAACTATTAAGTGTCACCATAGGGTGATACAAAAAGGTACCCCCACCTCTAATTCTGTGAAAAAAATATTTTTCTGCAAACTTTATATATGTTGCACATCTGCAAGACATGTGTAACCATATTTGTTTATAAATTAATTTATTTGTAAATTAATTCAGGAATAACTTGTTCTCAGCAAGTTATTCATGAATTAACTTCAAGGCAGACATACTCTAAGTCCATAAAGGGCAATGACTCTGGCAATAAAATCTCGCACGACACCTGCATTTTGCTATGGGTATACAGCAATAGGATACACTTGCATACGAAATATCAAGTCACTCAACTGAGTGCTATTCATTTTGGGATGGATGGATGGACAGATGGAGAGATGAACAGATGGACAGACAAGGTGAATCCTATATACCCTCGCCCCCAGCAGAGTTTCTCAGAAATTGGTATTTCATGAAAGAACAGTTTTTTATCAACTCTATTTTTGTCTCTTATTGAGTCACCCACCTTTGGTACTCCCAAAGAAAACAATTTCACTCTCTCCTCTCCAAGAACTAAGCTTCCACCTAAAAATGGTATGGAATCAGCAAGTGCTCTCAGACTGGCTTCAACCAAATGGTCATTGGCATCTTTTATTCCTAAACGAATCTGAAATACACAGTAAAAGACACCAGCTGTACACTAATGTGGTAGAGTTATGTAAACTATCAGTTTCTAAAAGGTGGATGAATCATAAATTTGATCTTTTGACAACGCAGTCAAATTTCTCTGTCCGATTTTCTAATCACAGTAATGGAAGCTTAAAATCAACTATGTAGCTTATGAGTTCATTACAAGAGATGGAATCATAAGATATGTATCATAAAAAAAGGGGGCACGATGATGCCCTGTACTAAGGCATACTACACGTCGATGGTGCACATGTCTTCAAGTGCTGTAACCCTGCTTCAGCAGAGCTTGAACCGAGTTAGAATGTTGAGATGACAGTTGCTCATCGATGCTCAGTGGTTCTCTTTGGGTATTCCGGCTTCAATGTGCAGTACACCTTAGTACACAGCGCCACCTTGCCCCCACATGGGCAATCAGGATTGAGTGCCTTGCCCAAGGACACAATGCAGTTACCCCTGGTGGGGATCAAACTGTGGACCTCTCGGTTTGAAGTTCAATGCCGTAACCACTCAACCACCATGCTCATCCCAAATTCCAATTATTCAAGAAAAAATATTAGAACAAATCACTGTTAATCAACCTATTAAATCATAAGAGTGCAAAGTTAGTTCAGCTTGTTTACCCTTTGGTTTGTTACAATTGGTATGAGTGCCTATAAGAAGCTATTAATTGAAAATAGAATATGTTTTCATTGTTGGAATTCACTTTAAAAAAATTTCCATCAGTCAGTATAAATATTTCCATTTTTTTTCCTTGAAGCCTTAGTAACATATAACCAACTCACCCTGCACATTCTTACAGCCTAAGAGTACATTTTTATGGAGTGTGTGTTATATGACATTCATAACATTCACCCAAAATGTAACATGTAACCAACAAACTCTGTGCATTTTTAAGCCTTAGTCAGTGTATATTTTCATGTAGTGTGTGATATGGCATCCCATCAAGTAATCCTGTGCAATGCCTATGGTTAGTCAGTGTATGTTAGCTTACCAACTAACTCTGTGCAAGGCACAGGGTTAGACAATCTTTTCTTTCTGGTTATAAATAAGTTTATTTCTCTTATGCGATTAACCCTTTGAATACACAGCCTTAAGCCCCCTGCACACTGATGTCAAAATATCCAGATTTGAAGTAGTCATTTTTCCCATAATGCAACTGGGAATTTAACCAATTCAATCTTGTTTGACCCTTTGAATAAACAGCCTCAGTGAGTGTATATTTTCATGTACCGTGTGATATGATCGTTACCAATTTTTTATAACCAGAAAGTGAGACTAACCCTGTGCACTGCACAGGGTTAGTCTCACTTTTTGGTTATAAACGTTTACATTGCTAACTGAGTAATTAACACTATGCACTGTAAAGCCTTAGTCAGGGTTTCCTCTACCATGGCTGAGGGTCTGTGAACGGAACCCATTCCCCAGCCGATCATTTACTGATAAAGCATAAAATCTGGTAAAAAAAACAAACATGATGCTGTAAAATTCTAGTCAAGATGCAGTCATTCTCAAAACAAAATTGACACATTTTAGGATCACCGTTTCTGGAATTGGCATTCTGCAACTTAAGATTGTCGAGTGTCATTCGGAAATGAATTTTCTGCCCTTTGCCGATTAAGTAAGATGTCACATACCGATTATAGCAAATAAAAGTGTCAATGACACTGTAGCTCAACTTGTCAAGACAAAGACATGTACATGTATAGTATGTGACACAGCAATGACAAACATCTAGGTAATGACCTGATAACAAAGGTACATATAAAGTATTGTAATGGTCTGTACATAAATACTGACCGTAGCCTGTAACAAATGTATAGGTAAAGTATTGTAAAGGTGGGTAACAGTCAGATGCTAAACTAGAAAAAATCTTTGAGTCCCAGAGTGGGTCTGACTGAACCCCAAAATATTTGTTCTCATAGCACAGTGACAACAAAGGCACCCCAAAACACACTCATTCCTGTCCCAAGGTGAAAACAAAGGTACCCAAGAAGTTTCGTGAAGATCAGTTCACAAATATGAGCTGTGTACAAGTTGTGACAAAAAACTGATTGGACCTAATTTCGGTACAAAATGGCCACTGGCAGCCATCTTGAATTTTGGACCACACCCAGAAACACTCGTTCTCGTCCCAAGGTGATAACAAAGGTACCCAAGAAGTTTTGTGAAGATCGGTTCATAAATACAGCCTCTAGCCCGAGCCGTATTGACATGTGCACTTACAGAGTATAAGTAGCACTGAATAAATCAAAGTTCATCTAATTTGCATAATTTCTGCATGAGAAAAAAACCCGTACTATATGTGATGTATTCCATGTTACTAAACATTCATACAAAAATTTATTAAAATTAGAACTTTCCTACAGAAGTTCTGTACAAAAGACTGATTGCACTAATTTTGGTACAAAATGGCTGCTGGTGGCCATCTTGAATTTTGGACCACACCCCAAAACACTCATTCTCACCCCACGGTAATAACAAAGGTACCCAAGAAGTTTCATAATGATCGGTTCATAAATACGGCATCTAGCCTGAGCCGTATAGAAGTTGTGTACAAAAAACTGATTAGACCTAATTTCGATACAGAATGGCCACTGGCAGCCATCTTAAATTTTGGACCGCACCCAGAAACACTCGTTCTCGTCCCAAGGTGATAACAAAGGTACCCAAGACGTTTCGTGAAGATCGGTTCATAAATACAGACTCTAGCCCGAGCCGTATTGACATGTGTACTTACTGTGTGTAAGCAGCACTGAAAAAATCAAAGTTCATCTAATTTGCATAATTTCTGCATCAGAAAAAAACCTGTATCATATGTGATGTATCCCATGGTACTAAACATTCACACAAAAAATTATTCAAATCAGCACTTTCATAAGGAAGTTCTGTGCAAAAATCTGATTGCACCAAATTTCGTACAAAATGGCTGCCATCGGCCATCTTGAATTTCGGACCGGACCCCAAAACACTCGTTCTCGTCCCACGGTGATAACAAAGGTACCCAAGAAGTTTCGTAAAGATCGGTTCATAAATACGGCCTCTAGCCCGAGCCATATTGGCATTTGCACTTACAGTGCTGAAAGTAACACCAAAAAACATCAAAGTTAGTCTAATTTGCATAATTTACGCACGAGAAAAAAAAACCTATTATATGTGATGTATCCCATGGTACTAAACATGCATACAAAAAATTATTCAAATCAGAGCTTTCATATGGAAGTTCTGTACAAAAAACAGATTTCTGCATCGTCGGTACAAAATGGCAGCTGGCAGCCATCTTGAATTTTGGACCGCACCCAAAAACACTCGTTCTTGTCCCACAGTCATAACAAAGGTACCCAAGAAGTTTCGTAAAGATCGGTTCATAAATACGGCCTCTAGCCCGAGCCATAGCAGCTTGGCACTTACAGCTCTGAAAGTAATACTAAATAAATCAAAGTCAGTCTAATTTGCATAATTTACGCACGAGAAAAAAACCTGTATTATATGTGATGTATCCCATGGTACTAAACATTTATATAAAACTTTATTCAAATCAGAACTTTCATACAGAAGTTCTGTACAAAAAACTGATTTTTGCATCATCGGTACAAAATGGCCGCTGGCAGCCATCTTGAATTTCGGACCATACCTAAAAACACTCGTTCCCGTCCCAGGGTCATAACAAAGGTACACAAGAAGTTTCGTAAAGATCGGTTCATAAATACGACCTCTAGCCCGAGCCATAGCCAATTGTTGACGTACGGACAGACGGACAGATGGACCATGACAATAGCTCAAATTTGACTTCGTCAAAGTTGAGCTAAAAAACGAAAATTCAACCTAATTATTCTCACAAAATCCTTCACATTAAAACATGAATCACCAGCTCAGATGCAAGGAAAGGGCCTTCCTGCAGTGTTCAATTCTAAAATTTTCTTCCCACAGTGCAAACCATGATCATGCCAGGTGATCTGTGATTTTCCCCTCCTACTCGACACACTAATTTATTCCTAGCAGAAAACCCTGCTTTAGTATAAATCTCATCGGTAGCAACTCTTTAATCAAACGAACGTAATGGCCAAAACCAGCCAGTATTTTTGTCAAGAGTCTAAATACATCCATATCCCTGCCAACTTTTATGTTATGACAGGAATAATCTCATTATCAACCTGGACATGTATTCAAACCCAATAATGTCACTCACCAAATATCATTTAATTTCACAACTAAGATATCTTCCAAAAACCTGCAATTTTGGTAAATTCGAAGTTGACAAGGGATATAACACTGGTAAAATTCCTTTCTATATGCACATGTACACATCATACTCATACTGCACCCCAAGTTTCGAAAAATCCAATGAAAAATGAAGGAGGGGTTATGCGGAAAAGCATTTGTGATGAAAATTTTGATATTACCAAGGGCCATAATCAGGTAAAATTTGTCACATCAAAAATTCCTGACCACTAACTCTTCTTGCAGAAGCAAAGGCTAAGAGAAAAGCTGTCTTATATGACAAGAATTTGAAGTCTACAGTGTTCAGAGGTTCAAAAGGAGCTTCTTTGAGCTTCAGTAGAACCCAAGCTAAATTCCATTTAGGAATTAACCTAAGAGTACTAGGTCTATTTATTGAAAAGTTTTTTACTAACTTGGATAAAGAAATATTAGATCCAATCTGTAAGCTATCATGATGAGCATAGGTGTCCGATAGCATAGACCTATAACCCTTAATGGTTACTGGCTGCAGATTGAGTTCGTCAAACAAGTAGACCAAAAAATTAGCAATGTCTGGAATGGAAGGATCAAAAATATCAATAGAATGATCCTTACACCAACAAGAGAAAACCTTCCACTTTGCTGCATAATTTAGCGAAGAGGAGGCCCTCCTACAGTTACAAATTGCGTCCACTACTCGTCCTGTAAATTGCTTGCCGTGCAAGAAGGACCGCACAACGGAAATATGTGAAGGTTGAGACCTTGCGGGTTGTGATGCAGTGTGCAAGATTTCCCCTGAAAGAGAAGGTCCTCCCATGGAGGAAGCTTCCAATGAATGCCCCATAACAGACACCTCAGTAGATTTATCCATGGTTTCTGAGATGACAGAGATGCTACCAACAGTATCTTGCCGTGCGATTGCTTGATCTTTAGCAAGTTCTGTTGAATCAACAGAGCTGGAGGATATGCATATCCTATCATTCCGTCCCAAGAAATTGAGAAAGCATCTACTGCAAACGTTCGAGGATCTGGGCATGGCAACACATATGTCTACAACTGATTGTTGAGGTGTGTCGCAAACAAGTCTATCATTGGTTGATCTCATTGGTAGCAAATCTGATTGAACACTCGCTTGTTGAGAGTCCATTCTGGCAGTAACATGCGACTTTTCCGAGAGAGGGAGTCTGCTAGAACATTCAGACGACCCAGAATATGACAGACTGACAGAAGAACATGATGCTCTAGAACAAACAGAAGAATTCTTTCCGTTAGGTCGAATAACGGAATCGAATGAGTGCCTCCTTGGTTCCGAATGTATGCTACTACTCTCGAATTGTCCGACAGTATTTGAACATGTGAATTCTGAATTATGCTCATCCAATGACGTAGCGCAAGCCAAATTGACATCATCTCTTTGATGTTTATGTGCTTGTTCATTTGTTCTCATAGCACAGTGACAACAAAGGCACCCCAAAACACACTCATTCCTGTCCCAAGGTGAAAACAAAGGTACCCAAGAAGTTTCGTGAAGATCAGTTCACAAATATGAGCTGTGTACAAGTTGTGACAAAAAACTGATTGGACCTAATTTCGGTACAAAATGGCCACTGGCAGCCATCTTGAATTTTGGACCACACCCAGAAACACTCGTTCTCGTCCCAAGGTGATAACAAAGGTACCCAAGAAGATCGGTTCATAAATACAGCCTCTAGCCCGAGCCGTATTGACATGTGCACTTACAGAGTATAAGTAGCACTGAATAAATCAAAGTTCATCTAATCTGCATAATTTCTGCATGAGAAAAAAACCCGTACTATATGTGATGTATTCCATGTTACTAAACATTCATACAAAAATTTATTAAAATCAGAACTTTCCTACAGAAGTTCTGTACAAAAGACTGATTGCACTAATTTTGGTACAAAATGGCTGCTGGTGGCCATCTTGAATTTTGGACCACACCCCAAAACACTCATTCTCACCCCACGGTAATAACAAAGGTACCCAAGAAGTTTCATAATGATCGGTTCATAAATACGGCATCTAGCCTGAGCCGTATAGAAGTTGTGTACAAAAAACTGATTAGACCTAATTTCGATACAAAATGGCCACTGGCAGCCATCTTAAATTTTGGACCGCACCCAGAAACACTCGTTCTCGTCCCAAGGTGATAACAAAGGTACCCAAGACGTTTCGTGAAGATCGGTTCATAAATACAGACTCTAGCCCGAGCCGTATTGACATGTGTACTTACTGTGTGTAAGCAGCACTGAAAAAATCAAAGTTCATCTAATTTGCATAATTTCTGCATGAGAAAAAAACCTGTATCATATGTGATGTATCCCATGGTACTAAACATTCACACTAAACATTCACACAAAAAATTATTCAAATCAGCACTTTCGTAAGGAAGTTCTGTGCAAAAATCTGATTGCACCAAATTTCGTACAAAATGGCTGCCATCGGCCATCTTGAATTTCGGACCGGACCCCAAAACACTCGTTCTCGTCCCACGGTGATAACAAAGGTACCCAAGAAGTTTCGTAAAGATCGGTTCATAAATACTGCCTCTAGCCCGAGCCATATTGGCATTTGCACTTACAGTGCTGAAAGTAACACCAAAAAACATCAAAGTTAGTCTAATTTGCATAATTTACGCACGAGAAAAAAAAACCTATTATATGTGATGTATCCCATGCTACTAAACATGCATACAAAAAATTATTCAAATCAGAGCTTTCATATGGAAGTTCTGTACAAAAAACAGATTTCTGCATCGTCGGTACAAAATGGCAGCTGGCAGCCATCTTGAATTTTGGACCGCACCCAAAAACACTCGTTCTTGTCCCACAGTCATAACAAAGGTACCCAAGAAGTTTCGTAAAGATCGGTTCATAAATACGGCCTCTAGCCCGAGCCATAGCAGCTTGGCACTTACAGCTCTGAAAGTAACACTAAATAAATCAAAGTCAGTCTAATTTGCATAATTTACGCACGAGAAAAAAACCTGTATTATATGTGATGTATCCCATGGTACTAAACATTTATATAAAACTTTATTCAAATCAGAACTTTCATACAGAAGTTCTGTACAAAAAACTGATTTTTGCATCATCGGTACAAAATGGCCGCTGGCAGCCATCTTGAATTTCGGACCACACCTAAAAACACTCGTTCCCGTCCCAGGGTCATAACAAAGGTACACAAGAAGTTTCGTAAAGATCGGTTCATAAATACGACCTCTAGCCCGAGCCATAGCCAATTGTTGACGTACGGACAGACGGACAGATGGACCATGACAATAGCTCAAATTTGACTTCGTCAAAGTTGAGCTAAAAAACGAAAATTCAACCTAATTATTCTCACAAAATCCTTCACATTAAAACATGAATCACCAGCTCAGATGCAAGGAAAGGGCCTTCCTGCAGTGTTCAATTCTAAAATTTTCTTCCCACAGTGCAAACCGTGATCATGCCAGGTGATCTGTGATTTTTCCCTCCTACTCGACACACTAATTTATTCCTAGCAGAAACCCTGCTTTAGTATAAATCTCATTGGTAGCAACTCTTTAATCAAACGAACGTAATGGCCAAAACCAGCCAGTATTTTTGTCAAGAGTCTAAATACATCCATATCCCTGCCAACTTTTATGTTATGACAGGAATAATCTCATTATCAACCTGGACATGTATTCAAACCCAATAATGTCACTCACCAAATATCATTTAATTTCACAACTAAGATATCTTCCAAAAACCTGCAATTTTGGTAAATTCGAAGTTGACAAGGGATATAACACTGGTAAAATTCCTTTCTATATGCACATGTACACATCATACTCATACTGCACCCCAAGTTTCGAAAAATCCAATGAAAAATGAAGGAGGGGTTATGCGGAAAAGCATTTGTGATGAAAATTTTGCTATTACCAAGGGCCATAATCAGGTAAAATTTGTCACATCAAAAATTCCTGACCACATGCACATCTACACTTGATACTAATACTGCAGACCAAGTTTTGTAAAAATCCAATACAAAAAAATGTAGGAGGAGTTAAGCAGACAAGGCTTCGTGAAGGAAATTTTGCTATTTCCAAGGCCATAAACACACAAAAATTTATCGTTTCGAAAATGAAAAAATTTAAAGTAATTTATATATTTTTTATACTTACCAATGACCCAGACTTAGCTGGTGCTAACTCTTAAATATTCAGGGCCAAACACAAATTTTGCCCCCCAAATCCCCAAAATTTGCATCCAAATCCAAAAAACTGATGTCCTATATGGTCCTCCATACTTTTGCCTACTGTGCATGCACAATGTCAAGGAAGTACCGAAATTGGCGCCAAGCCTCATTCTTACAACCAGTGCCTGCTAAATGTTATATAATCAGCGGGGAGGTATGAGTTCCCAACTCATGGGAGGGCCATCCCCGTCTGGGTCATTGGTAAGTATAAAAAATATATAAATTACTATAAATTTTTTAACATTTTCATACTGTACCAATGACCCAGACTTAGCTGAATAGAAAATAGGCTGGAGGGCCTAAAGGAAAATCCAATAGGCTCAATTATGTATAAAGAATTATCCCCTCAAGGAGAAAAGGAGAGAAAGGATTTACATATGTATTTTCTTGTTTATTAAAAATAAGAAAGACACATCACCAATCAATAATTGAGCACAATAACATCGATGATCTCTATTAACATCCAGTATAACCCATTACACTAATTCCTTAAAGGAAAGCCAATAAATAAAGATAGTCCAGAGAATGAGACTCTTTATACTCATTTAAAAGTGTTCGAGGATTGTATATTAATGCTCGTATGACACGTGACATAACCGAGCTACACTTGAAAAATATTACATAAATGAGAGAGACATTAGCTTTACACTTTAAAACCATCCCAGTACCGACTCGGAATTACTGACTCAGGAGGAGGTATTCCCTTGCTTTTCACTATAAAGCCGGTGATATAAGGGTACACCATCATCCCCCCCCCCCTTCCCCTTGCTCTGGGTCAAATCACCACAGAAAGAAGAGGGCAGCAGGACAGAGCCACTGCTGGAACAGAAAACCTACATAACTATAGCTGTAATCGTTTAGTAGACAACATTCTGAGCAACAGATAACGGACCTAAACATCTAAGATCGCCAGAAATAGACTCTATATTTCTAAGGTAAAAATTAGTGAAAGTAGAAGGCTGTGAACAGTAAGCAGCCTACATAAGATCCGTACTAGCAATACTGTTAGAATAAGCCCAAGATGATGACAGCCCTCTAACTTCATGCGCTGAAATCTTAAGCACGGACTGCTGATTGGAAGATAAACTCTTATAAGCAGTACGAATAGCTAACTGAATCCATCTAGAAATAGAATGAACAGAAATGTTCTATTGGGAATTAAAGACAGGAAGAAGCGTTTTCGACCCTTTCTGATAAACTCTGATCTGCATTTATAAATACGCATAGCTCTAACTGGACACAGCAAAGGCCTACAGCCATCTGAGGACGGAAGAACCTTAATGACAATAGGCTCAGGATACTTATTAGGAGCCTGATTCTTAGCCAAAAATCCCACATTAGTAGTTAAAGTAATAGTATTACCAATACTACGATAATGAGAATCATCAATAGAGAGAGCATGAAGCTCACTAACTCTTCTTGCAGAAGCAAAGGCTAAGAGAAAAGCTGTCTTATATGACAAGAATTTGAAGTCTACAGTGTTCAGAGGTTCAAAAGGAGCTTCTTTGAGCTTCAGTAGAACCCAAGCTAAATTCCATTTAGGAATTAACCTAAGAGTACTAGGTCTATTTATTGAAAAGTTTTTTACTAACTTGGATAAAGAAATATTAGATCCAATCTGTAAGCTATCATGATGAGCATAGGTGTCCGATAGCATAGACCTATAACCCTTAATGGTTACTGGCTGCAGATTGAGTTCGTCAAACAAGTAGACCAAAAAATTAGCAATGTCTGGAATGGAAGGATCAAAAATATCAATAGAATGATCCTTACACCAACAAGAGAAAACCTTCCACTTTGCTGCATAATTTAGCGAAGAGGAGGCCCTCCTACAGTTACAAATTGTGTCCACTACTCGTCCTGTAAATTGCTTGCCGTGCAAGAAGGACCGCACAACGGAAATATGTGAAGGTTGAGACCTTGCGGGTTGTGATGCAGTGTGCAAGATTTCCCCTGAAAGAGAAGGTCCTCCCATGGAGGAAGCTTCCAATGAATGCCCCATAACAGACACCTCAGTAGATTTATCCATGGTTTCTGAGATGACAGAGATGCTACCAACAGTATCTTGCAGTGCGATTGCTTGATCTTTAGCAAGTTCTGTTGAATCAACAGAGCTGGAGGATATGCATATCCTATCATTCCGTCCCAAGAAATTGAGAAAGCATCTACTGCAAACGTTCGAGGATCTGGGCATGGCAACACATATGTCTACAACTGATTGTTGAGGTGTGTCGCAAACAAGTCTATCATTGGTTGATCTCATTGGTAGCAAATCTGATTGAACACTCGCTTGTTGAGAGTCCATTCTGGCAGTAACATGCGACTTTTCCGAGAGAGGGAGTCTGCTAGAACATTCAGAAGACCCAGAATATGACAGACCGACAGAAGAACATGATGCTCTAGAACAAACAGAAGAATTCTTTCCGTTAGGTCGAATAACGGAATCGAATGAGTGCCTCCTTGTTTCCGAATGTATGCTACTACTCTCGAATTGTCCGACAGTATTTGAACATGTGAATTCTGAATTATGCTCATCCAATGACGTAGCGCAAGCCAAATTGACATCATCTCTTTGATGTTTATGTGCTTGTTCAGGAACACCAGATCCCAAAGGCCCTGGCACCTCGAATCTGTTGTGCTCAATGTCGCGCCCCAACCTGTTTGACTCGCATCCGTCATAATCGTAAAAACCGGATCCAGCAGTTGCAGTGGAACTCCCTGAGTCAACCACTGAATATCTGCCCAAGTCTGAATCCTTTGTTTTATTTGGTCTGATAAAACGATATTTGTTTCAAGCGAATGAATCTTCACACTCCAAATTTGAGTGAAAAATATCTGGAGTGGACATGTGCACAAGCGGCCCATCGGAATGAGATCTGCCGCCGCTCCCTATAATCCCTTCAGTCGCATGAATTCCCTCGCTGTTACTATGTCTGAGAGTAGACAAAAACAAGCATAGCAACTGACTAACTTCGCTCTGGGTAACGGAAGACGAATCAGACTTTTGTGAGTCTCGAAGCTCATTCCCAAGTGAATGAACAATTTGGACGGAGCTAGATCCGACTTCTTTCATTTACAATGAAACCAAGACGTCGGAGCAATTGAAGCAGACTCTGAACATCGTTCTGAAGAACTGTTTTGTTGCCGAACCTCTGAAGAATGTTGTCCAAGTAGGCCGACGTTACCGCAGACGAATGAGCTCGGAAATAAGCCATTACCGTGTTCATTATTCGAGTGAAAGCCCAGGGCGCTAGATTGAGTCCGAAGCACATCGCTCGGAACTGATAAACGACTCCTAGGACGGCAAAGCGAAGGTACTTTCTGAATGCCCGATGTACCATGACATGAAAGTACACATCCTTGAGATCTATGCTTGAAGCATAATCGGCCACTCGAATGCTCGCCCTCACTGATCGAATGGTCTCCATATAGAATTTTGGAGCCACGATCAGCTTGTTTATCCAGCTCAGATCTATAACCGGTCAGAACGAGCTGTCTGGCTTCGGTACCAGGAAGAGGTGATTGTAAAAACCCAGCGATTCTTGGTTTTCCACAACCTCTACTGCATTCTTCTCCAAAAGAGATTGCACCTCTGATAGAAGCGAATCTCTTTTTTGAAGATTGGACAGAACCTGAGTCCAGCGCAGACTTTGCGTTAACAGAGGTTTTTCTCGGAAAGACAGCTTTAGGCCCTCTGAGATAACCTCTTTTACCCATTGGTTGTAACTGACAACCAATTGGTCAAAAACTTTGTCAGCCTTCCGACCACCAGACAGCAATAGAGGTCCTGACCATCACCTCCTGGACCTGCGGGAAGAGAAACTACGTCCTCCCCCCGTGCAGAGCCTCGTCCTGTCGACCTACGGGCATCTAATAGGTTGTCTCGGCCAGAACTATGTCCCCTACCTGAGTCGCTACTCTGACAGTCTCTGGAGTAAGAGCTAGAGGATTTCTTATATCCTTTATAGGAGCCTCCCTTGGACGTACTTGAACCAGAAGCTCCTGTCTTACTCTTCTCTGCTGCATCAGGTCTTTTAGAAACCGACTTAAAAAGCAGAGAATCTGAAGCTTTCTTGGTAATCTGAACTGTTCATAGATTAAGGAAAGCTTACCAACAAAGAGAAAATTCCCGGAAACCAGAGCGACTTGAAGAGAGTTTTTCACCTTTGAATCCACCATAGTGGATGAAGCCAGGGCAGCATCACATCTAACCAACTCCAAATTAGCCACTGAGAGGGCGGAGTTATACATGGAAAATGTAATAGCCCTAGAAAGAACTCTTAAGGATGAGCGACCGTCCTCGAATTCTTTACTGTCGAGACATTGTGCTAACACTCTGGTAAGGTGATCTGCGTATGACAATGTGTCTAAATTCCCTCTATTAGACGAAATTGTCGTCTCCAAAGTACTAGGGAGAACAGACAAAGACAAAGGCAGGGACAATTCTAAGTCCTCAGCCTGCTCGTGTAAACGCAGAGGAACTCTCGGTACGCCCTGTCCAGCCATTGCAAATCTATTCTTACTATTGATGAATGGCAGATTCAGAGCACGTTGAGATAAGAAACTGTTCTTGCCTGACTTTGAAGCAAATCAAACGTCCGGGAGACATTACTGGACTGGACCAGATAATCAGGAACATCTTCCTTAATCCGGCCAAAAAAAGTTAGTATCCAATGATGCTATCAGTCTCTTATCCTTTGTCGCAGCAGCCTGGTCCGATGGAACAACGTCTGTTGACAGATAAACTCCATCGCCACCTTATGTTGTTCCAAAAGGGAAAAATCCAGCTTAGTAATTTCCCTTTCACCATCCGGCTGGAACAGATGAGAATCTCTGTCGTCCCTGTCTGACCTTGCATAGGAACGAACCGACCCAGCTTCATCTGACAGTTCCTGATCCAAAACTGTTGTAGGATGTTCCATAGGTTGCTGGGATGCTGCGATGAGCTGTGCTATCTGCGATAACAAGTCCATCACGGAGGCCTGTGGAGCTACGGTCCTTTGGTGCTTAGCCACTGGAAGCTCCTGGGACGGTGTGTCCGACATAATTCTTTTATGCGAACGTCCCGACTGATGAGGCCTCGTGTCCCTGGCTATTGGATGGAGTGACCTAGACAACATGGAATCCTTTGTTGGCGAAGCCAGCTAGATATCTGAGATCACAAAGCCAAGGTGCGGTCGTGTGTGCTGATGTGTTGAAGAAGAAGCCAATACTGAATAGACTAGCCGACGCCAGCTGTCTATAAGGCAGAGCATCCTGAACAGGAGGTGTGTACGTATACTCTGACTGACGAACATTATGAACAACATCTGGCCCCAGATGCTGTTGTAAGAGAGAGGGACCTCTCTCGCTCATGGTCCGGGATGACCTGAACGAGCTTACTACCGGACTGACTGGCTTCCTCTGTTCCATCCTCTGTTTCATCGTCGCATTATAGTGCTCGCAACACCCTTTTTCCTCTCCTGTACCGCAACAGACTTACCCGGCGTCACACCACTCCTTTGACGAGTGATAAATCCGCCAGTCGAGCTAGCTGGCGACAAGGCCGTAAATCCCTTTTGGGACCAAGGCACTTGTCTAATTTCACTGAGCATTTTTGCCACTAGCTCTTCATTAATTTGCGACGACGGCAGCACACTTCCAGAAGACATCCTGGAAACATCACCCTGTTCTTGTTCCTCTGAAAAAGAAACTGAAAAACTAGAATGACCTTGTGGTGAGAGAACCGGCATCGATCTCTCACCACTAACAATGTACCGTGACACACGTCTCCAACGTTTGTCATCCCAATTGGCACAAACTGAACAAGAGTTAGTGCGAGTACAATGACTATAGCAAACACAATGAGCATGAGAATCCGAAGAAGACTTCCTCGATTTACAATTTGAACAATATTCTTTCATAATTCTTTCATAATTATAAAATATTATAAAGCCGTAGTACTTGCACTAACCCTCAATATTACAAAGATACATAATAATATAATCCATAACAAATTTTTGAAAAATAATTTCCCCCCCAAAAATTTTTCGAAGAATTGTGACATGAGCCCAAGTTCCCAATGGGAACGATGAGCCCAAATGGATCCCAAAAAAGCCTAAGTGTGGACAAAAATTTTAAAACAATCTAAAATATTAATGTTACACTTACAGAGTATAATGATGTATCTGACTACATATCTAACCTAACAGATGACAAGGAATTACTAAAAGAAAGTAACCGTTGTCAACGTAAACAAAAGTCTATAAAAACCAGAAACAAGACTCCAGGCACTGAAAAACACGGCCCGAGGTCAGGAACTGCTTCTTAAAACTATCCGATGTAAAACAGAATCTTCCTCAGAAGAAACCACAATACATCAGATGGTAGATGCATGGTCAAAAACGCCTAAACACCCCAAGGGTGAGGACGTAACCATAACAGAAAAAACATTCTGTAACCAAGCTAAACTCCCAAGAAATTTTCAAGAAAAAAATTTCAATGAAAGTGTCAATGACACTGTAGCTCAACTTGTCAAGACAAAGACATGTACATGTATAGTATGTGACACAGCAATGACAAACACCTAGGTAATGACCTGATAACAAAGGTACATATAAAGTATTGTAACGGTCTGTACATAAATACTGAGCGTTGCCTGTAACAAATGTATAGGTAAAGTATTGTAAAGGTGGGTGACAGTCAGATGCTAAACTAGAAAAAATGCCGCTCAGGATCACCGATCCAATGTCGAGTTGTGACAACAGTTCCTCGCACCAAGGCCAACACACCTATGAAGTTTCATGACTCTAGGTTGAACCACTATCAAGTTCTCATCCGGAAACCAATTGTTGCGATATACTATGTTCAAGGTCACTGTGACCTTGACCTTTGACCTGGTGAGTCCAACATCAATAGGGTTCTTCCTCGCACCAAGGCCAACACGCCTGTAAAGTTTCATGACTCTAGGTTGAACCACTATCAAGTTATCATCCGGAAACCAATTGTTGCGATATACTATGTTCAAGGTCACTGTGACCTTGACCTTTGACCTGGTGAGTCCAAGATCAACAGGGTTCTTCCTCGCACCAAGGCCAACACACCTATGAAGTTTCATGACTCTAGGTTGAACCACTATCAAGTTATCATCCGGAAACCAATTGTTGTGATATACTATGTTAAAGGTCACTGTGACCTTGACCTTTGATCTGGTGAGTCCAAGATCAATATAGTTCTTCCTCGCACCAAGGCCAACCCACCTATGAAGTTTCATGAATGTAGGTTGAACTACTATCAAGTTATCATCCAGAAAGGAATTGTTGCGATTTACTATGTTCAAGGTCACGATGACCTTGACCTTTGACGTAGCGAGTCCAAAATCAATAGGGTTCTTCCCCTCACCAAGGCCAATCTAACTATGAAGTTTCATGAATGTGAGTTGAACCATTATCAAGTTAACATCCGGAAACCAATTGTTTAAGATTTACTACGTTCAAGGTCACTGTGACCTTGACCTTCGACGTAGCATGTCCAAAATCAATAGGGTTCTTCCTCCCACCGAGACCAACCTACGTATGAAGTTTAATGAATGTGAGTTGAACCACTATCAAGTTAGCAATTGTTTATGCCCGCCCGCCCGTCCGCCCGCCCGCCCGCCCGCCCGCCCGCCCGCCCGCCCGCCCGCCAGACATTCACCAAACTATAAGTCGAGTTTGACTTCGTCACAACTCGACTAAAAATCTTTGAGTCCCAGAGTGGGTCTGACTGAACCCCAAAATATTTGTTCTCATAGCACAGTGTTAACAAAGGCACCCCAAAACACACTCATTCCTGTCCCAAGGTGAAAACAAAGGTATCCAAGAAGTTTCGTGAAGATCAGTTCACAAATATGAGCTGTGTAGAAGTTGTGACAAAAAACTGATTAGACCTAATTTCGATACAAAATGGCCACTGGCAGCCATCTTAAATTTTGGACCGCACCCAGAAACACTCGTTCTCGTCCCAAGGTGATAACAAAGGTACCCAAGACGTTTCGTGAAGATCGGTTCATAAATACAGACTCTAGCCCGAGCCGTATTGACATGTGTACTTACTGTGTGTAAGCAGCACTGAAAAAATCAAAGTTCATCTAATTTGCATAATTTCTGCACGAGAAAAAAACCTGTATTATATGTGATGTATCCCATGGTACTAAACATTCACACAAAAAATTATTCAAATCAGCGCTTTCATAAGGAAGTTCTGTGCAAAAATCTGATTGCACCAAATTTCGTACAAAATGGCTGCCATCGGCCATCTTGAATTTCGGACCGGACCCCAAAACACTCGTTCTCGTCCCAGGGTGATAACAAAGGTACCCAAGAAGTTTCGTAAAGATCGGTTCATAAATACGGCCTCTAGCCCGAGCCATAGCAGCTTGGCACTTACAGCTCTGAAAGTAACATAAATAAATCAAAGTCAGTCTAATTTGCATAATTTACGCACGAGAAAAAAACCCGTATTATATGTGATGTATCCCATGGTACTAAACATTTATACAAAACTTTATTCAAATCAGAACTTTCATACAGAAGTTCTGTACAAAAAACTGATTTTTGCATCATCGGTACAAAATGGCCTCTGGCAGCCATCTTGAATTTCGGACCACACCTAAAAACACTCGTTCCCATCCCAGGGTCATAACAAAAGTACACAAGAAGTTTCGTAAAGATCGGTTCATAAATACGACCTCTAGCCCGAGCCATAGCCAATGTACGGACAGACGGACAGACGGACGGACAGACGGACGGACGGACAGACGGACAGACAGACGACGGGCCATGACAATAGCTCAAATTTGACTTCGTCAAAGTTGAGCTAAAAAATGTTCCAAAATTATGGGAGATTAACTAGGGGGGTTTCAAGGAAGGGGAGAGAGGAAACACTTAACAAACAGTGGAGATTTCATAGCAAGAATGAAAACATCAGGCCCATGTCCCGAAATTAAGGAATATGAAATAATTTTCAATAAAAATTATAAGTTACAGTCCTGAACACATCCAACCACTGTGTCTTCCTCTCATCCTCTTATTGCATCCTTGGATCCACCATTTCCATCATGATATTGTGTCTGGCATCATTTTAACTGAGATTTATAAGCACAGAAGTCAGTGAGATGTTACTAACAGAAGGGCCAAACAAAGAATGAGGCTTGGCGCCAATTTCGGTACTTCCTTGACACTGCACATGCGCAGTAGGCAAAAGTATGGAGGACCATATAGGACATCAGTTTTTTTGGATTTGGATGCAAATTTTGGGGATTTGGGGTTCAAAATTTGTGTTTGGCCCTGAATATTTAAGAGTTAGCACCAGCTAAGTCTGGGTCATTGGTTACAGTATAAAATATGACAAATTTAAAGTAATTTGTATATTTTTTATACTTACCAATGGCCCAGACTTAGCTGGTGCAACCTCAATATTATCAGGGCCAAACACAAATTTTGAACCCCCAACCCCCAAAATTTGCATATAAGTCCCAAATTTAAAAATCCTATCTGGCCCACCATACTATTAGTACTTGCGCAAGCGCAGTACCCGGGAAGAGACCAGAATTGGTGTCAATCATCATTCTTCCTAGTTGTGCCTACTGAAGTGATAACTCAGCGGGGAGGTATGAGTGCCCACCCATGGGAGGGCCATCCCCATCTGGGTCATTGGTATGTATAAAAAATATACAAATTACTATAAATTTATCATATTTTTATACTAAAACCAATGGCCCAGACTTAGCTGAATCATAAAAAGGAAGGAGGGCCTAGGACTTAAAGAAATAGCAGACTAAAATTCAGCTCATTAGCCTGCATTAGAACTCCCAAGGTGAAAAGGAGATTAAAAGTTTTTAGGAATTACCTATGTGTCTTTCTATACAACAATAGAGAAGACATACCACCGAAATAAGGAGCAATATCCAAGTAATTCTCTATTACTTAGCATAAATGATTACGCTATTTGGGTGTAACAAGCCCCCAATTTTAAGGCTAGTCCGGAATGAGATACTTAAAATTAGGAAAAGCTTGTCCGAGATTGGGAGACTAATGCCCACAAACACACGCCGTATATAATGTAACAAGCTGTACACAAGGTCAGAATAATCTATAGACAATAACAACTTCACTCATAGTTACACACTTATTATAAGGCCAGAAGAGGAAAAGAGAAATCCCCCCCCCTCTTTTTTGAAGGAATTAATCTTCAAAACAAAGAAGGAAGTGGCCTAGAATCAGTGAAAAAGCGGTACCAAATAATATATAGTCGCGTAAAAGGCTCCCGGTTATTAATTATTATTTATTTATCAGTGCTTAATGCCATATCAGCAGTTAAGGCTATATCATGGCGGTCCCAGTCATTAAAATCGCAAGCTTCTAAATGTATGCCACATCCGGAATACAAAGATAGGTTGATAACCAGTGATATTAATATAATAAGTACAACCTTAAACTTCTCCAATTAAATCCCAATGGAAAGTTATCTAATAGAACTTATGTGCTTCTGTGCTAAGCAACACGCGACAACGTTCAGGTGTACAAGTAAATTCCAATAATGAACATCCAAATTGTAACTGTTCAAACTACCAGAATGAGAGAATAGGATTCCACTTTTTGATTTGCTTCTGGTTGAAGACTGGATTTAGGACACAGAACGGGATATGAATAAAAACTCGACAGAGACAGTCCCCAAATAACTCAAAGTTCTCTAGGTCCGTTAACACCAATGACTGTTCGGAGAAAGAATACCACTCCGAATAATGAATCCAAAAATAGAGAATGTACGCATAGGCGGTCTGTATGGAAAACCATAACTGATCCAACTAGCCCAAAATTCTCATTAGCTTTGATATTTACACTGAGCAATAATTAAGAGAATCTATTTAAGAAATACATCTGCTTAATGATAAATACATATTATGCACACCACCAACAAAATCCTGCATGTACCCTCGCCTGAATACAGCCTGTATCAACAGCATAACCGAGCGATACAAAATATAACCAGGAAACTGAAGGAAAAAAACAACGTTAATGCGATTTAACCCGAGGAATAGACTCATACATCGTAACAGAGCAGACAACTCTGAGCGTAAATTTCTCAGAGTGGACTTATTGCCATATTGGAGAATGTCGTTCAGATAACCGACATGCCTGACATGCAGGTACATGAAAGAATTCAGAATCCAAAAACAGTTACTGTTCAAGAATCATATGCTCGTATATGATTTATGAACGAACAACCACAGGAAGCAAATCAACTAAAGAATGGATATGCCCCTGAAGTCGCTGTTAGACCACAACCCACCCGCCAATCGAAAAGCAATGAAAGTCTTGCATATAATTGAATGCATACAAGGCTTATGGGAAAAGAACAAGTCCTGCTCTGTAATCACCTCTTAACATAAATAAATCAAATCGAAGCCCCACCACCCGCATTACTTAAATCGCTCGATAAGTAAGGCTAGTGCAGTAATACTAAAGCTTGGAACTGTGACAAATTCCTTTTTCACTATAGGAAAAGGAAACCTCAAACTACAATTCCAAAGCAATACTGCTGCTGCTATTCTCAATAAAGAGTAATACAGTAAATAGAAAGAAGCTTATCGTTAGTCAAAACAAGCATGACCAATTTAACCCGGAATAACTCGTAACACTTTGGCGTCAGTTATCTAGAATAGTATAAAACCGTAGGGCTCCCTCACGTCTGACCAACTCCATAATGCCACTAAGGAGGGAGAGGGATGTGATGAGCATTATTGCAAGAAATACACCCGCTGATATAGCGTCAACATATCTCTTGAAATCAAGACCATACGCCATAGCCCCAAACAATGCATCATATAGACATAACATCCAAATCTTCCGAGTGGAAATATAATCCACGACAATAGATTGGATAAAAAATGAAGTGGGCGACGAAAAACGAAGTTCTGGCTCCCGATCATAAAAACTTAGATGAACTCCTTGCGCCTCATATCGACTATAGCAGGAAATATATTCCTGAGAAAGGAGCTAACTACAGGCATCTGAAAGAATGCTCATTATTCTCACTAGGTTAATATGGTGTCATCAACAGAACTAAAATCTTCAGACAACACCAAACAATACCATTAAGAAGAGAACAACCTCTTCTATTATAAAGGTATCTTGTCCGAGAGGACAGAGGTTTTAGCCTAGCTGAAGCAGCTAAAGGTCTTCCTAGTCATGGAGACAATTATATGGCTATTAACTGCGGCCCTACAAGCTCACTAAAGTAGACTTACAACTCTAGTCACTAATGAAAGGAAAAAAACACTGCTCATAATTCTAGCTCGGCTACTATGGTGTCAACAATAAGACTAAAGTCTGTGACCCTTAAGAAAACAACACAGAGAAGGAAAAATGCAGTCTTTCCTTTAGCGGTTCTATTTCCAAAAGACAGCGGTCTCAGACTAGCTAAGGTAGCTTAGAAGTCTTCATCTCCGTGAAGAGATATCTTGGTGTAATTTATGTGACTTTAGAAAGCTCACTAAACATAGACTTACAATGTCAGTCACTCAAGTTAACCCTTTACCTAACGTGAAAAGCAGACGACACTTGCAAAAATAATTCTTGAATAACAAATTTTTTTCATTTTTTGTCTCAAAAACATAGGTTATGACCCCTCGTTGGAACGAGCTCGACGAGCTCGTTCCAACGAGGGGTCATAACTTATGTTTTTGAGACAAAAAATGAAAAAATAATGAAAATTAATTGGCGATTTTTGAGAATAGCGCTGGCCGGTTTTGGCCGTTACGTTGGGTAAAGGGTTAAGGGAAAAAGGGCCACACTTGATTCTAATAAGGCATCAACAAAAGGACTAAAGGCCTCTGACATATGAGAATACAACACCAAGAAGAAAACAACGTACTCTTTCCTTTTAATGGACCTAATTCCAAAGAGACAGCAGTCTCAGATTAGCTAGTGCAGCTAAGAAGTCTTCATCCCGTGAAGACAGATATCTCGGTGTAACCTGCGAACTTGAAAGCTCACTAAATGGAGACTTACAATGTTAGTCGCTCAAGGTAAGGAATAAAGGACCGCTCTTCTAACGGCCGTAATTCCAAAGAGACAGTAGTCTCAACTTAGTTAACGCAGCTTATTAGTCTTCATGTTCATGAAGACAGATATCTGTGTCACTTGCGGTCTTGAAAGCTCACTAAACGAAGCCATACGACGTTAGCCGCAATGTATAAGAAAATACCGCTGTAAAGTAAACAAGAGGCCCCAGGGGGCCTGAGGGCGCTCACCTGACATGGTAGCCTAAATATCAACCCAGAGAATTGATTTCCACAAGTTGCATCTGCTCCTCCTAAGAAAAGCTGAAACCAAATATCCAAATATTCTGACCAGTGGATCTAAAAAAAGATTTTTAAAGAATATTCCTCATATTGAACTAAGTCATAATTCGGGCTACCACAGGGAGCCCATATATTAACCCAGGGACTTGGCTTTAACAAACCTGAATCTCACACCCCTAAGGATTCTGCACACCAAATATCAAAACATTCCGACTGCTGGATCTGAAGAAGAAGATTTTTAAAGAAAATTCCTCATTTTGAACCAAGTTACAATTCGAGCTCCCACAATCAGCCCAAATATGGACCTAGGGACATGGCTTGAACAAACTTGAATCTTACCCCTCCAAGGATGCTGCATAAAAAATATCAAAAGCATTCATCAGCTGGGTCTGAAGATTTTTAAAGAAAATTCCTCATTTTGAACTAAGTTGTCATTCAGGTTCCCATAGTGAGCCCAAATATGAACCAAGGGACTTGGCTTGAACAAACTTGAATCTCAGCACCCTAAGGTTGCTCCATGCCAAATATCAAAACATTCCAACTGCTGAATCTGAAGAAGAAGATTTTTAAAGAAAAATTCCTCATATTGACTAAGTTACAATTTGGGCTCCCACAGGGAGCCCAAATATGGACCCATGGACTTGGCTTTAACACACTTGAATTCCCCCCCCCCCCCCCCCCCCCCAAGGATCCTACTCACCACATATCAATTTTAAGAAAATTCCTCATTTCGAACAAAGTTACAATTCAAGCTCCCACAGTGAGCCCAAATATGGACCTAGGGACATGGCTTGAACAAACTTGAATCTCACCCCCCTAAGGATGCTGCATACCAAATATCACAAGATTCTGCCAGCTGGATCTTGAGAAGAAGATTTTCAAAGAAATTTGCCTGAAATGCACTAAGTTCAAATTTGGGCTCCTATACTGAGCCCAAATATAAACCCAGGGGGCCGATTTGAACAAACTTGAATCAGATCCACCCCACAATGTTGCATACCAAATATCACAAGATTCTGCCTGCTGGATCTGGCGAAGATTTTTGAAGAAATTTGCCTGAAATGCACTAAGTTCGAATTTGGGCTTCTATAGTGAGCCCAAATATGAATCCAGGTGGCCGATTTGAACAAACTGGAATCAGATCCACTCCACAATGTTGCATACCAAATATCAAAAGATTCTGCCTGCAGGATCTGGAGAAGAAGATTTTTGAAGAAATTTGCCTGAAATGCACTAAGTTCGAATTCGAGCTTCTATAGTGAGCCCAAATATGAATCTAGGGAGCCGATTTGAACAAAATAGAATCAGATCCACCCCACAATGTTGCATACCAAATATCGAAAGATTCTGCCTGCTGGATCTGGAGAAGAAGATTTTTTAAGAAATTTGCCTGAAAAGCACTAAGTTCAAATTTGGGCTCCTATACTGAGCCCAAATATAAACCCAGGGGGCCGATTTGAACAAACTTGAATCAGATTCACCCCACAATGTTGCATACCAAATATCACAAGATTCTGCCTGCTGGATCTGGTGAAGATTTTTGAAGAAATTTGCCTGAAATGCACTAAGTTCGAATTTGGGCTTCTATAGTGAGCCCAAATATGAATCCAGGTGGCCAATTTGAACAAACTGGAATCAGATCCACCCCACAATGTTGCATACCAAATATCAAAAGATTCTGCCTGCAGGATCTGGAGAAGAAGATTTTTGAAGAAATTTGCTTGAAATGCGCTAAGTTCGAATTCGAGCTTCTATAGTGAGCCCAAATACGAACCTAGGGAGCCGATTTGAACAAAATAGAATCAGATCCACCCAACAATGTTGCATACCAAATATCAAAAGATTCTGCCTGCTGGATCTGGAGAAGAAGATTTTTTAAGAAATTTGCCTGAAAAGCACTAAGTTCAAATTTGGGCTCCTATACTGAGCCCAAATATAAACCCAGGGAGCCGATTTGAACAAACTTGAATCAGATCCACCCCACAATGTTGCATACCCAATATCAAAAGATTCTGCCTGCTGGATCTTGAGAAGAAGATTTTCAAAGAAATTTGCCTGAAATGCACTAAGTTCAAATTTGGGCTCCTATACTGAGCCCAAATATAAACCCAAGGGGCCGATTTGAACAAACTTGAATCAGATCCGCCCCACAATGTTGCATACCAAATATCAAAAGATTCTGCCTGCTGGATCTGGAGAAGAAGATTTTCAAAGAAATTTGCCTGAAATGCAGTAAGTTCAAATTTGGGCTCCTATACTGAGCCGAAATATAAACCCAGGGGGCCGATTTGAACAAACTTGAATCAGATCCACCCCACAATGTTGCATACCAAATATCAAAAGATTCTGCCTGCTGGATCTGGAGAAGAAGATTTTTGAAGAAATTTGCCTGAAATGCACTAAGTTCGAAATCGGGCTCCTATACTGAGCCCAAATATGAACCCAGGGGGCCGATTTGAACCAACTTGAATCAGATCCACACTACAATGTTGCATACCAAATATCAAAAGATTCTGCCTGCTGGATCTGGAGAAGAAGATTTTTTAATGTTTTTCCCATTGCCTACAGTGTTAAAAAGTGCTGACTCAGCACATTTTCAAAGTCCCGAAACTGTACCCTATGATAAAACCGATGGCAATTTTTTTTTACCAATTCTTTCTGTTGGTCCTAAGGAAGCTTCACACCAAATAAAAATTCTCGGTGCCGTGTAGTTTTGGAGATATGGGCGTTTTAAATTTTTTCTATTTTTAGCTCCTGCGGTTCCCACGGGGCTGCGGGAAATTTTTTTTTGCATAAGCCCTCACATAAAATTTGGTTGAAATCAGCCTCTCGGTTTGGAAAATAGAAATTTTGGGTGGGGCCAAAAATTTTTCCCCTCCCATAACGATGCCAAGTATAGCCCCACAAACTTCTCTTGAACAAATCTGAGTCTACACCTCAAAAGGAAGCTGCACACCAAATATCAAGTCTCTGCTACTGCTGGTTCATGAGAAGAAGATTTACAAAGATTTTGGTGCCCCTTGGGGGCGTGGCACCACCCAGGAGGAGGGGCAACTTCATTTGAACAAATCTGAATTGGCATTAGGTAATAAACATTTAGCCAACATTTGAATAAAATTGGGCTAGTGGTTTAGGAGGAGAAGTCGATAATGTAAAGTTAATGCCGGACGGACGACGGACGGATCACGATCAGTAAAGCTCCCGCTGAGCTTCGCTCAGGTGAGCTGATAAGGCCACTATGTTAGCCGCTAATGATATATAAACAGACCGCTCTTAATTCACATAAAACAAACTAAGGCAACAACAAAAGGACTAAATGTCTGTGATGCCTGGGAAACCACACCGAGAAGGAAAAAATGTAATCTTTCCTTCTAACGGCCTTATTCCAAAAGGATAGCAGTCTCACAGTAGCTAACACAGCCTAAAAGTCATATATCGGTGAAGACAGATATCTATGTTTTACCCTGCGGCCTTAGACAGCTCACTAAATGGAGACTTACGATGTTAGCTGCTAATGTATAAGAAAAGACTGCTCTAACAGTGCATAAGGCTACTATGGCGTCAACAAAATGCCTCTGACACCTAGGAATACAACACCGAGAAGGAAAGACGTACTTATTCCTTCTAACGGCTACATTCCAAACAAGACAGCTGACTATGAGCTATCGATCTTCTATTCATAAAGAATAGATCATTGCCTTTCTTATACTATTGCTAGGCCAAGGGAGGCATCATTAAGCAGACCAAAGGCCTTCAACACCTGAGCAGAAAGATCCGGGCAGGAAAGATCTTAGTCTTTCCTTCGCATGGAACCGTAAGCCGTTTTTGTCTAGCAAACGCAGACATTTGTTCAGATGGAACAAAATTCGAAAGAACTTACAAATAAAATTCATAGTCTTAAAGTGCTGTTCCGTGAGGGATGGAGAATCAACCTCCAACGCCCTTTCACCATCTGAATGTTCCATCTGAAAAACAAGGTCAACACCATCCGAATGTACAGATGACTGGACCAACCCAGCACCGTCCGACTGCTCACTACCAGAGACTGTTGATGGCTGAACCTGCGACTACTGGGATGCTGTGATAAGGTGCTCAATTTGTGGCAGCAGGTCCGTCAACGAGTCTTGCGGAGCAGCGGTTATCCGCTTTTTCACCATATGCTGCTCACGGGACGGAGATCTGACCCCAGATCTTTCAACGCATGTCCCGTATAAAAATGTCTCGAACCACTAGCTGTAGGTTAATCCAACTTCTGTGGTGAAGGCTGGGAACATCTCCGTGGAACAGCATGAACATGCGAAGTCGCACAGATAGTCTGCGGTCTAACATGCTTCATTGATGAAGCAGAGGAAGCCACAGCTGCAACTGTGTGGAAGGAGCATCCCAACCCGCAAGCATGAACGGATGTCCCCAACTCAATAAAGCTTCTCGAAGCAGAAACAGTCAACCCCAACTGTTGATGGAACAGAGAGGGTTCTAAAGCTTGCGGTCTGACTCCAGATCTCGCAGTGCGTTCCGTTTAGAAACTTGTAGTCTTCTACCCCTTAGCGTGATTTCCCATGGAAGAAGAGGAAGCCGTAACAACAGCCAACCCCGGGTAAAGTGTGGAAAGCGCATCCCGACTCGCACATTTTGGACAGGTGCTCCGACTCATTGAAGTTTCTCACGACTGAAAACAGTCAACCCCGACTGCTAATGGGACGGAGAATGCTCTCCAACCCGCGATCTGACCCCAGATCTCGCCGAGTATCTCACTGAGAAACTTGTAGGCCAATCCCTTTTGTGTGCACTTCCATGTAAGAAGAAGCCATAACCGCAGCCAACCCCGGCTGCATTGTGGAAGGAACATCCCGATGCATGTTCTGACTCATTACAGGTGAGCTTTTGTTTTTGAGGTACTTGCTCTACCCACATTTATACTACTCGACTGCAACAGACCTACCGGCATCCTGGCTCCCATATACGGATGACCGCCTCACTGGTCGAGCTAGCTGCATGCAGAGGATTAAGCAAACTAACTAGAAATCTCAATCCTCTGCTAAAATTATGAGCACCTTGGCAGCTAGCCCTGTTTACTCATCAGAGTGGGGCTCATCAGCGTGCAACTACGGCAGCATGTAACGGACAGTTATCAAAGTACCATCACCATGTTCTTGTTCCTCTGAAAAAGAGATTGAAAGAATTGTATTAGCCTGCGGTGAAAGCTTCTACATCGGAACTTCACCACCCACCACACAGGTCGACACCCGTTTCCAATGTTCGCATCCCATAGTACAAGTATTAAAGGAGTACTGTGACTACCGGCAAACAACATGTATTTAAATCTAAGGCTTCCTGGACTTACACTAAGTACCAATTATTATAAAGCCAAAATCATAAGTTTGCTGCACTCCCAATAATGCAGATTAAACATCGCAAGGATACATAACATAGACAATCACAAAAAATTTCGAAAATAAAATAAAACAAAAATTTTTTCTAAAAATTTTGAATGAAGTCTAAGTACCCCAAGGGAACCTCATAAACCCAAGGGCATCCCAATAGTGCCTATGTGTGGACAAGCACTACCTAATTAAAGCTAAACTACCGGAATAAGATATAATATGTGTCCTAAGAGAAAAAAACAATAATTTTTTTTAACTAAATACTGAACTAACCAACAACAGGCACAACAGAGGCCTAAAGTCAGTAACCGATCAACAACCACCTCATGCAAAGCAAGATCTTCACAGTAAGAAAAAACAATGCATCTGGTAGAAGATGCAAGAATACAAAACGTCCTGAACAGTATGAACAGGACGTAAACACAGGGGATAAACGGAATACCTATTCCGTAAAACAAGTTAAACTCCCAAGAATTTTAATAAAAAATTCTCAATAAAAAAGCCGAAAGAGCTTGGGAATATAACAGGAGGGTTCAGGAAGGAAAGTAATACTAAAAAAACAACAGTGGAGTCATATTATAATGACGATGTTCAGAAGCATATCCATTAATTGGGGAACATGAATAATTTTACATAAAAATTATCAAGTTACAGCCCTGAACATCCAAATCCACCGTTATTCATTCCCAACATCCTACTACACTGTTGATTCCATGAAAACCATCAATGATTTGTGTCAGGCATCTTCAAAAATGAGAATTTATTGCACAGATGTCAGTTCAAATGTTTACTGACTTGGGCCAAACAAAAGAATGATGCTTTGCACCAATTCCGGTCTCTTCCTGCGTACTGCGCATGCGCAAGTACTAAAAGTATGGAGGGCCGGATAGGACTTTTAAATTTTGGTATTGTATGCAAATTTTGGGGATTGGGGGGGGGGGTTCAAAATTTGTGTTTGGCACTTGATAATATTGAGGTTGCACCAGTTAAGTCTGGGCCATTGGTTTTAGTATAAAAATATTCCTGACCACATGCACATCTACACTGGATACTGATACTGCAGACCAAATTTCTTAAAAATCCAATAACAAATGTAGGAGGAGCGGACAAGCCTTTGTGATGGAAATTTTGCGATTCCATCTACACTTGATACTGAAACTTCAGACCAAGTTTCGTAAAAATCCATTGAACACTGTAGGAGTTAACCCTTTACCCAATGCAGACGATATCAAAATTTATTTTTTTAAATATCATTTTTAAAAAATTTTCAAAACATTTCAACAAAACCATATCATGTGACCCCTCGTTGGAACAAGCTCGATGAGCTCGTTCCAATGAGGGGTCACATGATATGGTTTTGTTGAAATGTTTTGAAAAATAATAATTTTTTTAACTGCTGAATTTGCATATTATGCAGGCGGATGCGGGTGATTCGTTAGGTAAAGGGTTAACCGGACAAAGTTTGTGATGGAAGGATGGACTGTTGGATGGATGAGCACCATTTTAATATCCCCCTCCTAACTTCGTCGGCGAGGAATAAACACACATTCTTTTTTCAATAATAGTTTGGTCTGAAAAAATGATAAATTTAAAGTAATTTTAAACACACGCCATACATATATAATAAACAAGCTGTATCTAAGATCAGTAATAATCTACAGACAAAAACAGCTTCATTCGTAGTTACACACTTATCATCAAGCCAGAATTTAATGTTCAGGAATCATATGCTAGTATATGACTTATAAAGGAACTACCACATGAAACAAACCAACTAAGTAGTGGATGTGCCAATGAGGTCGCCGTTAGAACACAACCCAGCCGCCAATCGAGGAGCCATGAAAGGCATGCATATACTTGAATGCATACGAGGCTTACGGGAAGAAAACTACATCCTGCCCTGTAATCACGTAAGGGGGGGGGGGGGTAGGGAGGGGGGGGGAGTCGACAAATATAATTCCTATTGAACCCCCTCACCCATATTACTTGATTCGCTAGATAAGTAAGGCAGGCGCAGTAGAATTAAGGCTATACTGCTGCTGCTGTTCTCAATGAGAGTAATACTGCTAAACAAGAGGTCCCACGGGGCCTGAAGCGCTCATCTTGAACAGAACACAATATAAACAGAGTCCAAGAATGAGTCTACATTAAGCAATCCATTTCCAAAGGATACACTGTCAATCCTTGAGCCCCGCAGGAGTGACAAAAATAATCCAGGCATCATGCCTCTTCTTCAGTTGATCATAATGTAAAATGTAGAGCTCCCCTCTGAAGCCCCTTGATACAACCTATGTCGATTAATCTTAGTTACACACCTCTAGAGGGTACTGAATTATATTTATTTATTCATTTATTGGGGTTTAAGGTCACATACTTATGCACAATGGCTAATCATGACCGTGACAGTTTTATGGGTGGAGGAAGCCGGAGTACCCAGAGAGAACCACCGAGCAACGACAAGCAACTGTCAGCTCCTCAACATTCTAATTTTGTTCAAGCTCCACTCAAGCAGGGTTACAGCAGCTGAAGACATGTGCACCATTGACGTGCAGTACGACTTAGTACATGGCGTCATCGTGCCCCACGTAGGCAATTGGGATAAAATAAAGTGCCTTGCCCAAGGACACAACGCAGGTCATCCCAGACAGGGATCGAACTCGGGACCTCTAGCATAGAAGACCAACAGTCTACCACTGAGCCACCGCACTCCCAGAGGGTACTGAATACAAAATGTTTAATTCTTCAGCAACATGGCCAATTCCGGCTCCCATAGGGAGCCCAAATATTAACCAAGGCTCTTGATTTGAACACAGTTGAATCTGACTTCCCTAGAGAAGTTGTGTACCAAATATGAAGGCATTCTGACTGTTGGATCTGAAGAAGAGAAATTTTAAAAAAATTTCTTCATATTGCACTAAGTTAAAATTTGGGCTACCATAGGCAGCCCAAATATGAACCTATGGATCCAATTTGAACAAACTTGAATCTGACCCCCCCCCCCCCCTCCCCCCCCCCTCCCTAGAGATGTTGTATACCAAATATGGAAGCATCTGACAAGTGGATCTGAAGAAGAAGATTTTTGAAGAAATTCCCTCATATTGTATTAAGTTAAATTTCAGGTTCCCATATGGAGCCCAAATATTAACCCAGGCACTCGAATTGAACAAACTTGAACATAATGTTTTAGTGTTAGTTATCAAATAGAATAGGAACCGCAGGGCTCCCTCACGTCTGACCGACTCCATAATGCCACTAAAGATGAAGGGGGAGATGATGACCAAATACACCATATAGACATAATATCCAATCCTTCGAGTGGAAATATAATCCACAACAACAGACTGGATAGAAATGAAGAGGGAGACAAAACACCTGATCATAAAAACCTAGATGAACTCCTTACGTTCGATCTGATATCAGGACAAAAACACCTGATCATAAAAACCAAGTTGAACTCTTTACGTTCGATCTGATATCAGGATATATATTCCTGAGCAGGAGTTTAGTATAGGCATTTGAAGAAACGCTCATTAATCATACTTGGTTAATATGGCATCATCAATAGGGCTTATCGCCTCAGATAACTAACACCAAACAATACCAGTGGGAAGAGAATAACCTTCTCTAAACATAACGGTATCATGTCCGATAGAACAATGAACTCAGCCTAGCTGAAGCAGCTGAAGGTCTTCCTATACATGAAGATGATTAAAAGGCTGATAACTATGGTTTTAGAAGCTTACTAAGGAGACTTACAATGCCAGCTGTAGCTTAGAAGTCTTCATCTCCGTGAAGACAGATATTTTGGTGTAAGTTGCGACCTTGAAAGCTCACTGAACGGAGACTTACAACTATCATCGTGGAAAGTATGGAAAGAAGAGCTGCTATTTTTAACAGCCGTAATTCCCAAAGAGACAGTATTCTCAAGAGATAAGTTATTTCAGTTGTTATTTGGTATGAAGTATCCTTAGGACCAGTAGAATTGAATGGCATAAAAAAATTGCCATCGGTTATGTTAGGGTGTTCTATGGGCATCGAAAAAATGCTGAGTCAGCATATTTGCATAAATAAAAAAAAATCTTTTCTCCAGAACCAATCATCAGAATTTTTGATATTCGGTATACAGCATTCATAGGGGGTCAGATACAAGTGTGTTAAAATAAAGCCCATTCGTTCATATTTGGGCTCAATACAGGAGCCCGAATTTTTAACATAGGGTAATATGGGGAATATTCTTTAAAAATCTTCTTCTTCAGAACCACCAGTCATAATATTTCAGTGTTTGGTATACATCATTGTTATGAGGGTCAGATTCAAGATTGTTCAAACCTACGGAAGCCCAACTTTTAACTTTGTTCAATATGGGGGATAATTTTTAATAATCTTCTTCTTCAGATCCACTAGTCAGAATCCTTTCATATTTGGTATGCAACATCTCTAGTGGGGTCAGATTCAAGTTTGTTCAAATCAGATCCCTAGGTATATATTTGGGCTTGCTATGTTAGCCCAAATTTTTACTTAGTGCAATATGAGGACATTTCTTTAAAAATCTTCTTCTTCAGATCCACCAGTCATAATGCTTTCATATTTGGTATACAACATCTCTAGGGGGAGGGGGGCAGATTCAAGTTTGTTCAATTCGAGTAACTTAATACAATATGAGGGAATTTCTTCAAAAATCTTCTTCTTCAGATCCACTTGTCAGATGCTTTCATATTTGGTATACAACATCTCTAGGGAGGAGGGGGGGGGGGGGGGGGCAGATTCATGTTTGTTCAAATTGGATCCATAGGTTCATATTTGGGCTGCCTATGGTAGCCCAAATTTTAACTTAGTGCAATATGAAGAAATTTCTTTAAAATTTCTCTTCTTCAGATCCAACAGTCAGAATGCCTTCATATTTGGTACACAACATCTCTAGGGAAGTCAGATTCAACTGTGTTCAAAGCAAGAGCCTTGGTTAATATTTGGGCTCCCTATGGGAGCTGGAATTGGCCATGTTGCTGAAGAATTAAACATTTTGTATTCAGTACCCTCTGGGAGCGCGGTGGCTCAGTGGTAGACTGTTGGTCTTCTATGCTAGAGGTCCCGAGTTCGATCCCTGTCCGGGACGACCTGCATTGTGTCCTTGGGCAAGGCACTTTATTTTATCCAAATTGCCTACGTGGGGCACGATGACGCCATGTACTAAGTCGTACTGCACATCAATGGTGCACATGTCTTCAGCTGCTGTAACCCTGCTTGAGCGGAGCTTGAACAAAATTAGAATGTTGAGGAGCTGACAGTTGCTTGTCATTGCTCGGTGGTACTCTCCGGGTACTCCGGCTTCCTCCACCCGTAAAACTCTCACGGTCATGATTAGCCATTGTGCATAAGTATGTGACCTTAAACCCCAATAAATAAATAAATAAATAAATAAATAAATAAATAAATAAATAAATAAATAAATAAATAAATTAATGAATAAATAAATAAATAAATAAATAAATAAATATAATTCAGTACCCTCTAGAGGTGTGTAACTAAGATTAATCGACATAGGTTGTATCAAGGGGCTTCAGAGGGGAGCTCTACATTTTACATTATGATCAACTGAAGAAGAGGCATGATGCCTGGATTATTTTTGTCACTCCTGCGGGGCTCAAGGATTGACAGTGTATCCTTTGGCAATGGATTACTTAATGTAGACTCACTCTTGGACTCTGTTTATATTGTGTTCTGTTCAAGATGAGTGCTTCAGGCCCCGTGGGACCTCTTGTTTAGCAGTATTACTCTCATTGAGAACAGCAGCAGCAGTATAGCCTTAATTCTACTGCGCCTGCCTTACTTATCTAGCGAATCAAGTAATATGGGTGAGGGGGTTCGATAGGAATTATATTTGTCGACCCCCCCCCCCCCCCTTACAGGGCAGGATGTAGTTTTCTTCCCGTAAGCCTCGTATGCATTCAAGTATATGCATGCCTTTCATGGCTCCTCGATTGGCGGAGGCTGGGTTGTGTTCCAACGGCGACCTCATTGGCACATCCACTACTTAGTTGGTTTGTTTCATGTGGTAGTTCCTTTATAAGTCATATACTAGCATATGATTCCTGAACTTTAAATTCTGGCTTGATGATAAGTGTGTAACTATGAGTGAAGCTGTTTTTGTCTGTAGATTATTACTGATCTTAGATACAGCTTGTTTATTATATATGTATGGCATGTGTTTAAAATTACTTTAAATTTATCATTTTTTCAGACCAAACTATTATTGAAAAAAGAATTTGTTTTTATTCCTCGTCGACGAAGTTAGGAGGGGGATATTAAAATGGTGCTCATCCATCCAACAGTCCATCCTTCCATCACAAACTTTGTCCGGTTAACCCTTTACCTAACGAATCGCCCGCATCCGCCTGCGTAATATGCAAATTCAGCAGTTAAAAAAATTATTATTTTTCAAAACATTTCAACAAAACCATATCAAGTGACCCCTCATTGGAACAAGCTCATCGAGCTCGTTCCAACGAGGGGTCACATGATATGGTTTTGTTGAAATGTTTTGAAAATTTTTTAAAAATGATATTTAAAAAAATAAATTTTGATATCGTCTGCATTGGGTAAAGGGTTAACTCCTACAGTGTTCAATGGGTTTTTACGAAACTTGGTCTGAAGTTTCAGTATCAAGTGTAGATGGAATCGCAAAATTTCCATCACAAAGGCTTGTCCGCGCCTCCTACATTTGTTATTGGATTTTTAAGAAATTTGGTCTGCAGTATCAGTATCCGGTGTAGATGTGCATGTGGTCAGGAATATTTTTATACTAAAACCAATGGCCCAGGCTTAACTGGTGCAACCTCAATATTATCAAGTGCCAAACACAAATTTTGAACCCCCCCCCCCCCCCCCCAATCCCCAAAATTTGCATACAATACCAAAATTTAAAAGTCCTATCCGGCCCTCCATACTTTTAGTACTTGCGCATGCGCAGTTCCCAGGAAGAGACCAGAATTGGTGCAAAGCATCATTCTTTTGTTTGGCCCAAGTCAGTAAACATTTGAACTGACATCTGTGCAATAAATTCTCATTTTCGAAGATGCCAGACACAAATCATTGATGGTTTTCATGGAATCAACAGTGTAGTAGGATGTTGGGAATGAATAACGGTGGATTTGGATGTTCAGGGCTGTAACTTGATAATTTTTATGTAAAATTATTCATGTTCCCCAATTAATGGATATGCTTCTGAACATCGTCATTATAATATGACTCCACTGTTGTTTTTTTAGTATTACTTCCCTTCCTGAACCCTCCTGTTATATTCCCAAGCTCTTTCGGCTTTTTTATTGAGAATTTTTTATTAAAATTCTTGGGAGTTTAACTTGTTTTACGGAATAGGTATTCCGTTTATCCCCTGTTTACGTCCTGTTCATACTGTTCAGGACGTTTTGTATTCTTGCATCTTCTACCAGATGCATTGTTTTTTCTTCCTGTGAAGATCTTGCTTTGCATGAGGTGGTTGTTGATCGGTTACTGACTTTGGGCCTCTGTTGTGCCTGTTGTTGGTTAGTTCAGTATTTAGTTAAAAAAAATTATTGTTTTTTTCTCTTAGGACACATATTATATCTTATTCCGGTAGTTTAGCTTTAATCAGGTAGTGCTTGTCCACACATAGGCTCTATCGGGATGCCCTTGGGCTCATGAGGTTCCCTTGAGGTACTAAGACTTCATTCAAAATTTGTCTATATCTATGCACTATCCGTCTGGCTCCAGTATGAGAAACATTATTGTAAAAACCTGGAGAATTTTGATTCTCGACGACCTCTACTGCTTTCTTCGATAGGAGAGCCTGTACCTCCACAAGGAGAGACTCTCTTTGGAAGAATTCGCCGGAAGATTTGTCCAATGCTGACTTCTTGTAAGCGGAGCTTTGCTTAGAATTACTGATCTTCCATAATTTTCATCCACTTTTTTTCACAATTGATAACCTTCCGCTAACTGGAAAGCAACAAAGGTCCAGACTATCACCTGTATGACTTGCGAGGCTTGTGGGAGGAGAAACTACGTCCTTCCCGCAAAGAACATCGTCCCATCGGCCTAGGGGTGTCTGATTTATAGTCTTTATAAGACTTGCGCCCCTTTCCCGAGTCGCTGTACTGACGACCTTCGGAGTAACTGTAAGAGGGTTTCCTAGACCCTCGCGAGGAGCTCTCTTTCAATGATTGGGAACTGGAACGACCTTGCCTACCCCAGCGGCCTGATGCACGTTGTTGAGATGCTGATCTCAGTTGCAGTAACAGTGTGTGTCCGGAGACCAGAGCGACTCAGAGAGAGCTTTTCACCCTGTCATCGATAATTGATGATGACGCAAGGGCTGCATCACGTCTAACCAAATCCAAATTTGTCACTGACAGGGCGGAGTGGTACGTGGCATACATGACTGCCCTGGAAAGAACTCTTAGCGAGGAAACTAACATCCTCAAATTCCTTTCCATTTAGATGCTACGCCAGAGCCCTGGTGACATGATGTGTGTAGGGCATAGCAACCAGAATCGCCCTATTAGATGAAATAGAAGATTTCATCACATCCGAGTGTAAATTGAATGATGTAGGCAAGGATATATTCACATCCCCAGTGTGCTCATTCAGACGCAGAGTAGCTCTCTGAACATCTTCTCCAACCGTTTCAAAATAATGTGCTGATTGAAGATGCAGATAAGAAACAGCCTTTGTTATTCGAACTTGCTAGGTTGAAAATAGCGTTGTTAATGTGCCCGAAGGCCTGCGACACTTGCCACGATAGTCCCGGGAAGGAAAGAACATCATCTTTCTTTTGCATGATATCTATCTAGAGAAGACAGCGGTTTCTGCATAGCAGAAGCAGCTTGCTGATCAGGTGGAACAAGGTCAGGATAGTATTGATGAATAAAATTCATCGCTACCAAATGTTGTTCCGAAAGGGAAGGGTAATCCTTCTCCTTTCACCATCCAACTGATTCAGCTGAAAATTTTGGTCAACAGCATCTGAATGTACAGATGACCAGACCGACCCGGCACCGTTTGACAGCTCACCACCAGTGTCTGCGGAAGGCTGTGCTTGCACTTGCTGGGAAGCTGCGATGAGTTGTGCAATCTGCGACAACAAGTCCGTTACAGAGGTTTGAGGAGCAGCGGTCTTGTTTTTACACCGCTTGCTGCTCCTGAGACGGAGATCCAGATGTAGATCTCTTCTCCGAACGTCCCAATAAATGAAGCCTCAGATCACTAGCTGCTGGATGGGCCGACTTCACAGGCGAAGACTGGGTACATCTTCGAGTGGCTGTCTGGATATCCGAAGTCGGGTAGCTAGTGTGCGGTCATGTGTGCTGACCCTGGCTGCAGTTTAGACGGAGCATCCCGAGCGGCGAGTGTGGACGTTAGCTCCGACAAGTTTCTCAAAACATTTGGCCCCAAATGTTGCTGGGTTAGAGAAGGCTCTCCTGCTCGGGGTCTATCAGACCTCGCCGAGCTTCCCGAAGAGAAACTTGCAGGCTTCTTCCCTTTTGCTGTTGTCGCTGGGTGAGCTTTAGTTTTTGAGGTGCTCGCTCTTCCCAATTCTACACTGCCCTTGACCACAATGGACTTACCTGGTGTCCCAGCCCCCGTTAGTCCCGGCCTCCACTAACGGGGTAACCGCTCCACTGGTCAAGCTAGCTGCTTGCAAAGGATTAATAGCACTAACTAGAGGCCTTATCCCTTGCTTAATATTTATGAGCACCTTTGAAACTAGCTTGGTGTGCTCATCAGAGCGCGATGACGGTAGCACATTATGGATGGGTGTCACAATACCATCACCATGTTCTTGTTCCTCTGAAAAAGAAACTGAAAAACTTGAATTATCCTGCGGTGACAGCTCCGGCATCGGAACCTCATCGTCGACGTACCGCGACACCCGTCTCCAACATCTGTCATCCCAATGTACACAAGTAGGACAAGAATCTGTAGGAGTGCATCGACTACAGGCAAGACAACAAGCATATAAATCCGAGGAAGACTTCCTTGCCTTGCATTTAGAGCAGTAAGCTTTCATAATTAATTACAATCCAAAAATAGAGTCGATAGCACTTCTACAAATTCAACATCAAAAATACATAAGGATACATGAAAATAGCAATCAAATTAATTTCGAAACAATTATAAAAAAAATATCAAATTTTTGTTTGAAAATGCCTAAGTTCTCAAAGGGAACATCATGTGCCCAAGGGCATCTCGACAGAGCCTGAGTGTGGACAAATGCCAATTTATTTTGAGCTACACTACCGGAATCATAATCAATGTACCCTAGAGTAATTCTAAAGTCTTATAAAACTAACTGCTACATGTTAAGAGCTTTGTCAAATGTAAACAACGTCAATAGAAACAAGAGGCCCCACGTGGCCTTAATCGCTCACCTGACAAAGTGACTCTAAGAAGTATTTTAGGTCACCTTCACCATGTCATGCCTCATCAACATTAACTGGTTGAGTGATAGATTTTGTTTGAAGTTCAACATTTGTTACCTAAAATTAGTTTTATTTAAAATCATTGGTGTGTGGCCAATCTCCAATGATTTTTAATAAAGCAAATTTATCTCTGCAGACAAACTGGTTTAGCATGAAGCACAAACAAGGAATGTGAAGAGATAGCCTTGGACATCTCTCCCCAACTGTGGATATCTTCCATGTGCTACATGTATATATTTGCATGCAAGAAAACAAAAATTTTCACAAATTTTATTTTTTTTTATCATCATTGGAACAAGCTCAAACAGCTTATTCCAATAGGGGTATGGGAAGATCAGGTATATTTTTGAGACAGAAATGTGAATATATAAATAATGGTGTTTTTTTTGTGAATGATGCTGGAGAATTTTGCGTAAAGATATGGTAAATGGTTTGTTCTAGATACAGAATGATGCAAAAGTATTTAAATTTGATTAGGCAAGTTGTTCCTATAATGCATTTAAAAATTGAAGTAACTGTTTTTTTGCTGACGAACTTTTAGATGTGTGTGTCTGTGTTTGTGTGTGTGTGTGTGTGTTTGTGTGTGTGTGTTTGTGGGGGGGGGGTAAGAGTGTTCTTGCAAACAAAATTCCTGAATAAATGGAAAATTTTATTTTTTGTGTGAAAGACATAGTGCGTGAATGTTGATTGGAACAAGCTTAGAGAGCTCATTTTAATGTGAAGTCATAAAGCTGTGTTTTACGTACGAAATTCTGGAATAACTAAAAAAATTGCTTTTTTGACTCAAAAAGCATGGTGTGCGACCTCTCATTGGAATGAGCTCAAAAAGCTCATTCCAATGGGGTATTTACAAGCGATAAGTACATGTATGTTTAAGAGACAAAAATTAAAATTTTAATAGCGATTTTTGCGAAGAATGCTGACAAGTTTTGGCAGTTATGCTGGTAAAAAGGTAAGATATGCAAAGTGGTTGTTTTTTAGAGGCGACATTTAATTAAGGGGAATTAACCCTTGATTACTGAGGTAACTTCTAAAAGTACTGAAATTTCATGAAGCAATGTGAATAACAGACAACAGTTGCCTAAAAATTTCATGAATAACTAAAATTTTTATTCCTTTGTCTCGAAAACATGGCATATGACCTTTGTTGGAATGAGCTGAATGCGTGTGTTCCAATGAGGGGTCATAAAATTTGAACGAAGATTTGTGTGAATAATGCATTAGTACTGCTAGATTTGGGTAAACGGTTCACCCTGGATACCACCCCTTCTATAGTAGATCTTTTCTGCAAATTTTGTCTAAGATTCTATCAACTTTACAAATAAATACGTTCATGAATCACAATCAGATCCACCCTACAATGTTGCATACCAAATATCAAAAGATTCTGCCTGCTGGATCTGGAGAAGAAGATTTTTTAAGAAATATGCCTGAAACGCACTAAGTTAAAATTTGGGCTCCTATACGGAGCCCAAATATAAACCCAGGGGGCCGATTTGAACAAACTTGAATCAGATCCACCCCACAATGTTGCTTACCAAATATGAAAAGATTCTGAAGCTGGATCTGGAGAAGAAGATTTTTTAAGAAATTTGCCTGAAATGCACTAAGTTCGAATTCAAGCTTCTATAGTGAGCCCAAATATGAAACTAGGAAGCCGATTTGAACAAACTTGAATCAGATCCACCCCACAATGTTGCATACCAAATATCAAAAGATTCTGCCTGCTGGATCTGGAGAAGAAGATTTTTTAATAAATTTGCCCGAAATGCACTAAGTGCGAATTCGGGCTTCTATATTAAGCCCAAATATGAATCCAGGGGGCCGATTTGAACAAACTTGAATCAGATCCACCCCGCAATGTTGCATACCAAATATCAAAAGATTCTGCCTGCTGGATCTGGAGAAGAAGATTTTTGAAGAAATTTGCCTGAAATGCACTAAGTGCGAATTCGGGCTTCTATATTAAGCCCAAATATGAATCCAGGGGGCCGATTTGAACAAACTTGAATCAGATCCACCCCGCAATGTTGCATACCAAATATCAAAAGATTCTGCCTGCTGGATCTGGAGAAGAAGATTTTTGAAGAAATTTGCCCGAAATGCACTAAGTTTGAATTCGAGCTTCTATAGTGAGCCCAAATATGAATCCAGGTGGCTGATTTGAACAAACTTGAATCAGATCCACCCCGCAATGTTGCATACCAAATATCAAAAGATTCTGCCTGCTGGATCTGGAGAAGATGATTTTTTAAGAAATTTGCCTGAAATGCACTAAGTTCGAATTCGAGCTTCTATAGTGAGCCCAAATATGAATCTAGGAAGCCGATTTGAACAAACTTGAATCAGATCCACCCCACAATGTTGCATACCAAATATCAAAAGATTCTGCCTGCTGGATCTGGAGAAGAAGATTTTTTAATAAATTTGCTTGAAATGCACTAAGTTCAAATTTGGGCTCCTATACTGAGCCCAAATATAAACCCAGGGGGCCGATTTGAACAAACTTGAATCAGATCCACCCCACAATGTTGCTTACCAAATATGAAAAGATTCTGCCTGCTGGATCTGGAGAAGAAGATTTTTTAAGAAATTTGCATGAAATGCACTAAGTTCAAATTCGAGCTTCTATAGTGAGCCCAAATATGAATCTAGGAAGCCGATTTGAACAAACTTGAATCAGATCCACCCCACAATGTTGCATACCAAATATCAAAAGATTCTGCCTTCTGGATCTGGAGAAGAAGATTTTTTAAGAAATTTGCCTAAATGCACTAAGTTCGAAATCGGGCTCCTATACTGAGCCCAAATATGAACCCAGTGGGCCGATTTGAACAAACTTGAATCAGATCCACCCTACAATGTTGCATACCAAATATCAAAAGATTCTGCCTGCTGGATCTGGAGAAGAAGATTTTTTAAGAAATTTGCCTGAAATGCACTAAGTTCGAATTCGGGCTTCTATAGTAAGCCCAAATATGTATCCAGGGGGCCGATTTGAACAAACTTGAATCAGATCTACCCCGCAACATTGCATACCAAATATCAAAAGATTCTGCCTGCTGGATCTGGAGAAGAAGATTTTTGAAGAAATTTGCCTGAAATGCACTAAATTCGAATTCGAGCTCCTATAGTGAGCCCAAATATGAATCTAGGGAGCCGATTTGAACAAACTTGAATCAGATCCACCCTACAATGTTGCATACCAAATATCAAAAGATTCTGCCTGCTGGATCTGGAGAAGAAGATTTTCAAAGAAATTTGCCTGAAATGCAGTAAGTTCAAATTTGGGCTCCTATACTGAACCCAAATATAAACCCAGGGGGCCGATTTGAACAAACTTGAATCAGATCCACCCCACAATGTTGCATACCAAATATCAAAAGATTCTGCCTGCTGGATCTGGAGAAGAAGATTTTTTAAGAAATTTGCCTGAAATGCACTAAGTTCGAAATCGGGCTCCTATACTGAGCCCAAATATGAACCCAGGGGGCCGATTTGAACAAACTTGAATCAGATCCACCCTACAATGTTGCATACCAAATATCAAAAGATTCTGCCTGCTGGATCTGGAGAAGAAGATTTTTTAATGTTTTTCCCATTGCCTACAGTGTTAAAAAGTGCTGACTCAGCACTTTTTCAAAGTCCCGAAACTGTACCCTATGATAAAACCGATGGCAATTTTTTTTTACCAATCCTTTCTGTTGGTCCTAAGGAAGCTGCACACCAAATAAAAATTCTCAGTGCCGTGCAGTTTTGGAGATATGGGCGTTTTAAATTTTTTCTATTTTTAGCTCCTGTGGTTCCCACGGGGCTGCGGGAAAATTTTTTTTTGCATAAATCAAGTACTCATGACCCAATAAGCCCTCACATAAAATTTGGTTCAAATCAGCCTCTCGGTTTGGAAAATAGAAATTTTGGGCGGGGCAAAAAATTTTGCCCCTCTCATAACAACGTCAAGTATAGCCCCACAAACTTCTCTTGAACAAATCTGAGTCTACACCTCAAAAGGAAGCTGCACACCAAATATCAAGTCTCTGCTACTGCTGGTTCATGAGAAGAAGATTTACAAAGATTTTGGTGCCCCTTGGGGGTGTGGCACCACCCAGGAGGAGGGGCAACTTCATTTGAACAAATCTGAATTGGCATTAGGTAATAAACATTTAGCCAACATTTGAATAAAATTGGGCTAGTGGTTTAGGAGGAGAAGTCGTTAATGTAAAGTTAACGCCGGACGGACGACGACGGACGACGGACGACGGACGCCGGACGACGGACGCCGGACGACGGACGACGGACGACGGACGACGGACAGAAAGTGATTAGTTAAGCTCCCCTTGAGCTTCGCTCAGGTGAGCTAAAAAACGGAAACAAGACAACAGGCACACCAAAATGCCCAAAGTCAGTAACCGATTTAAATGCTACCAGTTGCAACGGTAAATCTTCATATGAAGAAAAAACGATACATCGGATAGAAGATGCAAGAACAAAATGACCCAACACCCCTACGGTGAGGACGTAACCATGGGGATAAACAGAATAAACATTCTGTAACACACGTTAAACTCTCAAGAAATTTAATAAAAAATTTCAATAAAAACAGTCAAAAAGCTTAGGAGTTTAACAGGAGGATTCATGAAAGGATAGGAAAGGAACACTTAACAAACAGTAGATAAATCATTAGCAAGAATGATGACGTCAGGTGCATGTCCCGAAAATGGGAAACATGAAATAATTTTTATAATTATTGTCAAGTTACAGTCCTGAACATCTCAAACCACTGTTATTCACTTCCATCATCCATTTATAGCCTTAAATCCACCAATTCTTTCTTTGATTTGTGTCTGGCATCCTCAAAATAGAATTAAAGCACAGATGTCAGATCATTGTTTACTGACTTAGGGCCAAACAAAGAATGATGTTGGTGCCAATTCCGTTCTCTTTATGAGTACTGCGCATGCGCAAATACTAAAAGTATGAAGGGCCAGATAGGACTTCTAATTTTCAGTATTGTATGCAAATTTCGGGGATTGGGGGTTCAAAATTTGGGTTTGGCCCTTGATATTATTGAGTTTGCAACAGCTAAGTCGGGGTCATTGGTTGTAGTATAAAAATATGGGTACTTCTCCTTCAAATATATCAGAGAATAAACTTGAGAAATGAATAAATAAACCAACCTGTGGCAGAATGTACTTGGAAAGTTTGGTTTTGTCAAATAAGTGAACATAATAAGGAAAGTATGCTAGCAGAACAAGGCGAATATAAACATCTCGAACATGAAATATCTTGAACAATTCTGGAATAACATAAGCCTGAAAGACATCTGGTGACAGGAGACCTTCACATTTTTCTTCTTCTTTCAACTTCACTTTATTCTCTGAAAACAAATGTTTATTCACGTTAGTTGCTTTCTGCTTCTACAACCTGTAAATGACAACCAGCAGATCAGTCCTACTCACTGTGTTTGTAATTGATGATTTATTTGTTTGTTGGTCTGTTTGTTTATTGGGGTTTAACCCCTTGCACACTGATGTCAAAATATCCAGATTTGAAGTAGCCATTTTTCCCATAATGCAACTGGAAATTTAACCAATTCAATCTTGTTTGACAGAGCTCATTGAGCTCTGTCAAACAAGATTGAATTGGTTAAATTTCTAGTTGCATTATGGGAAATATTTGCACCCTGAACTTTAGATATTTCGACATCAGTGTGCAGGGGGTTAACCCTTTACCTAACGAATTGTCTGCAACCTCCCGCGTAATATGCAAATTGAGCAGTTGAAAAAATATTATTTTCAAAAAGATTTCAACAAAACCATATCATGTGACCCCTCATTGGAATGAGCTCATTGAGCTCGTTCCAATGAGGGGTTACATGATATGGTTTTGTTGAAATGTTTTGAAAAATTTTTTAAAAATTATATTTAAAATAGTAAATTTTGATATCGTTTGCATTGGGTAAAGGGTTAAACCCCAAGAGACAAATTCTGACTTTGATCACTTTCTACTGAAAGAAAAGAGTTGCTCAACATGCAGTATCTGAGGAAACTAGCAAGTTACATTCCACACATCCTGGCAGGTGTTTCTATATAGGCAGCCAAGAAATGCCTAGAAATAACTGCAAAGCCACAGGAAGTAGACTGTCGAAGTGTACAAAAATATGTATAAAACTCTCCAGGCCCTTAACTGGTTGAGTGCTGGAAGCCCATATTTAGGTTTTACTCTTAAGTGCAGGTATTGCAATTCAAAGGCTACAAACTCTGTGGATATCCTTCATATTTTCTCCCCCCACTGCATGTGTAACATACGTCTGTCCAGGGTGAGATAGCAGGGAGAGACAGATGTATCCCACCCCACCCACGTGACGTTATACATTTGTAACGTTATTATGATGTTATGCATATCATATCAGTTTTTTGCTACCAACTAATTCATACTGACGTGATCAGAATGCCGTGTGGTCAAAGCTAGATGCTCTAAAACTCTTTAAACCCCACGATGCCACCGTTCGTAATTGAGTTTGTGGTATATACCTTTGGTATATACGTAACTTTTGCATGCTCTTTCCGATGGTGTCATCAGTTTTTCAAAACAACGAATACCTAATGAGTTGATTATATCAACTCGTGACCGCTGATTACCTCTGGCTAACATTACCGCTGTATGGTGGGGGTGAAAAATAATCCCTGATGGTACGGGTGTGGGATGGGAAAATCTCACCCTCGGGACAAGATATTTGGTTCAGACTCTCGGCAAGCCTCGTGTCTGGCCCAAATATCTTGCCCTCGGGTGAGATTTTCCCATCTCACACCCACACCCAACAGGGATTATAATAATCTTTGAGGATAAATTATTTAGTCTGCACAGAATTTCCTTGTAATAATTTAGGAGAGAAGGCTTACTGGCACTCTCCCATAAACTCTTACAAGGCCAAGACTTGTGAACAAAGTTTGAGGACAAAAAATAATTCAGCACTCTCCATCAGTTAAGGGTTAATGAAACTTTTGACAGCCAGGGTGACATTACATCAAACAGTTTTATGAGTGGAGGAAGGCAGAGTACCTAAAAAGAACCACAAAGCAGTGACAAGAAACCATCAAACTCTCCAACTTACTAACTCGGCACAAGCAGAGTTAGCAGTGGTTGAAGGCAAGTTCACCATCATCATGAGGTATGCCTTTGTACACTGTACCACCTGGAGCCCAAATATGAGCAATTGGGATTAAGTGCCTTGCTCAAAGATGATTTATCTGTTTAGCCTTTACCAAAACCATCCAATGATATTCATAATGGAAGTGTCAATGACACTGCAGTTCAACTTGTCCAAGAAGGGACTGAACTGAATAGAAAGCTCCAGTAATGACAAGTCATTCAATCAAGTTTCTACAGAAAAGACATCACATCAAAGCTATATATGAAATCTGAAAAAGATCACGTGAGGGGTGCGATCTGTAGGCTGTACTAATGGAATTGTTGACAATTTATATGCCAAATCAAAGATGGCCGAAGGCAGACATGTTTTTCAATTAAATTCAGAAAAATTTGATAGCTCCCATGTTGACATCACACAAAACTTTGAAAGTTTGAAAAAAATCGGGTGAGAGATGAGGCCTGTAGGGTGAGCTAAAGGAATTGTTCACAATTTATATGAAAAATCCAAGATGGCTGCTGCTGGCCATGTTTTTCAATGAAATTCAGAAAAATTAAATAGCTCCCATATAGAGATGACTCCAAAGCTACATATGAAATATGAAAAAGATTGAGTAAGAAATGTCAAATGTAGGGTGTGCAAATGGAATTCTTGACAATTTATGTGCAAAATCCAAGATGGCTGCTGCTGGCCATGTTTTTCAATGAAATTCACAAAAATTAAATAGCTTCCATCTCTAGAGATGACTCCAAAGCTACATATAAAATTTTAAAAAAGATTGAGTGCGAAATGTCACTTGTAGGGTGTGCTAATGGAAGTCTTGACAAATTGTGTGCCAAATCCAAGATGGCTGCCGTCGGCCATGTTTTTCAAAGAAATAAAGAAAAATTTGTTAGCTCCCATCTAGACATCACACCAAAGCTACATATGAAATTTAAAAAAAGATCAGACGAGAGATGTGACCTGTAGGGTGTGCCAATAGAATTGTTGACAATTTAAATGTCAAATATAAGATGGACACTTGCGACCATGTTTTTCACCAAAATTCAGAAAAATTTAATAGCTCCCATCCAGACATTGTTCCAAAGCCACATATGAAATTTGGAACTGATTAGGTGAGCAATGTGGCCTGTAGAGTGTGCCAATGGAATTGTTGACAATTTATGTGTCAAATCCAAGATGGTTGCTGGCAGCCATGTTTTTCATCGAAATTCACCAAAATTTGACAGCTCCCATCTAGACATCACAGCAAAACTACATATGAAATTTGAAAAAGATCGGGTGAGAGATGCGGCCTGTAGGGTGTGCCAGTGGAACTGTTGGCAATTTATATACTAAATCTATGATGGCTGCTGGCGGCCGTGTTTATTAATGAAATTCAGAAAATTCAATAGCTCCCATCGAGACACTGCCCCAAAGTTACGTATGAAATTTGAAACTGACTGGGCAAGAGCTTGCGGCCTCTAGGGTGTACTAAAGGAATTGTGAACAGGCAAACTTACGGACCTACAGATGGATGAGAGATTATAAAGAAAATGAAAGTGTCAATGACACTGCAGCTCAACTTGTCCAAGAAGGAACTGAACTAAATACAAAGCTCCAGCAATGCCAAGTCATTTAATCAAGTTTGTCAAACATGTCAAACATTATTTCAATCCAACCACACGTGGTGGATCTAAAGTGGCAAACATATGGAACGGAAATAATCTGTAATGTTTGAACATATGAACATTTGTGGCTTTTCACTATATATACTCTCTCAGGATGGGGCATAATAAAATATACACTCCATTTTGATTATGCTTTGTTGTAAGGCCCCACAAAGTAGATCATCTGTTTCTCAGGCCATTTTTTGTAAAATAGTATGTGGGCGGACAGATTTTAAAAAAAATTTTGTAATTATTTCTTTGCCGTCGAAAATTCATGTTCTTGGTTTGTTTTATGTTTTAGGCCTCATGATCTACAGAACAGCATGGGTGGTGGGGTATTTCGTCCCTTGAGTGCAATAAGGCTTCGCAATTGCAAAGCCTTGTTGCACTCAGGGGACAAATTTAACAATTTTATTAACTTGGATAAAATATCAGACATAAACCATTTAATTTTAATTTTTTCAAGTTTGTATTGATAATAAAAAAAGAGACTATGGCAGCCAAAAGGACCATGCAGGAAGGCCTGAGAAACAGATTTTCACCTTTTATTAGACCTAAACACATGCAAACAGATATACATCAATCAAAAAAGAGAAAATTTTCGAGTCTCATAATTTCATAGTAATTTTGGAAGATGCTGCAAACCAATGAAAATGTTCAATGACAGGGTTCAGTGTCAGTGAGAGACTATCTAGCCTAAGTAATTGAATGAAGCATTAAAGCCTAAATATGGGCATCTAACCCCAAAACTGATCAACCATGAAGAATCCGTCTCATTTTGAGAGTACAGTGGAACCCTGTTAATTTAATAGTCACTTTTCCAGTGAAAAATTATTCAATTAAGAGGACTATTCAATTAACTGGTAGATTTCTAAATTATTTTTCAAAGGTGATTTGTGACACGTATATTTTTTTTCAAAGGTAACATGACCACAACAAGGGAAGTCTTAATTTAACAAGATTTTGTTCATAAATAATAGTAATAAAACAATTTTATATGAACATTTTTCTTGATATTGCCTAGCAAAAATAAGCTAATGCATACAGTGTAAAGCCACTAAATTGGCTCCCAGAACTTTTCAATAGAACCATGATAGTGGCTTCTAGCACTCAACCAGTTACAGTACGGCCGCCACTTTCCACAGGTTTGCAATATTTTCCACAGCCGCAAAATATTAGATTCCAAACACTAATTATAGGAATAATCATCAAAAATTTTAATTAATGAAGCAACACATACAACTTGGTGCTTCATTAATAAAAATTTTGCTGGTGATGATATTTATTACCTGGTCAACACACATGTGGATTACAACCAATCCACAGCAACTGTACTGCAGCAGGGAAAGGGCCATTAAGTGAAAAACTGATCATTTATTCTAACACATCTTGTTTGACAGACCTCGTGGAGGACTGTCAAACAAGATATAATAGATTAAAGGACAATACTGAACATGCAGAAACCAAATAGGTTTGTAAACATTGGGTCTTTAGTGGGTGTCGGTGTAATTATTTGATAGATTACAAGATTTTTACTCCATATCCTATATGCAATTAAGATGGCAAATTTGTACTGAAAGTATGGGAAATGGTTTGGTGTTTTTAAATGTTAAGCAATTATTTATTAATTTATTTATTGGTGTTTAAGGTCACATACATATGCACAATGGCTAATCGTGACTGTGACAGTTTTACGGGGGGGAAGAAGCCTGAGTACCCAGAGAGAACCACCGAGCATCGACGAGCAACTGTCAGCTCCTCAACATTCTAACACTGTTCAAGCTCTGCCCAAGCAGGGTTATAGCGGTTGAAGACATGTGCCCCATCGACGTGCAGTTGGCCTTAGTACATGGCATCATCATGTCCCCATATAGGTAACCAGGATAAAATGCCTTGCCCAATGAGACACAACGCAGGTTGTCCCGGATGGGGATCAAACTCAGGACCTCTAGCATAGAAGTCCAACAGTCCACCACTGAGCTACCAAGCTCCCAGATATCCAATTAAGTGGGCTCCAATGATTCACAGTTGTTCACTATAGTGAGAAGCAATGTACCATTGGATTCTCACTGGGACATGTTGACCGTCAAATATCTGCCTCTAGCTTTTGACAAACTACCACTAAGAAGAGGAATTCTGGACAACTTGTTATATTACCATGACAGTGGTTTCTGGTCTAGGCTTAGGTGCATCTAGAAGCATCCAAGACTTGGCTAGAAATCACAACTGAGCCACTGTGTTCACAAGATGTGGTGTAATAGAAAGTCTGAACAATTATTCAGACACTTAACCCTTAAAGGCCTGGAGATTTTTCATACATTTTTGCCACAGTGACATTTAACTGGTAGAGTGCTGGAAGTCCATATCTGGGCTTTATTCTAAAGTGTTGGTACCACTACTTAAAGGCTTCATATTCAGTGGATGTTCTTCATATCACATTTGAAGTGAAATTATTTAGTCTGTTAAGACTTGCCATGTTACAATTTATGGGAGAGTGCCTATTGGCACTCTCCCATAAATTGTAACAAGGCAAAGATATGTGAACAAATTTTGATGACTAAAAATAATTCAGCATCCTACCAGTTAATACTGTGACTTTGCGGTTGTGTCTACACAAGTCTTGGCTGCCTATATAGGCCATCAATACTTGCCTAGAAACAACTGCCAATGTACTAGTGTATCTTGCAAGTTTACCCAAACACAGGTTGTAGCTTCTGTTCTAATACAGTAAAAACTGACCAAAGTCAGAAATAGTCCCTAAAGGGTTAAGGGTAAAAACATGCTGGGTATATTTCTGTCAAATGTAATGCGAGGTTGTGGAAATTAAAATCTCTCAGTTAATCAAAATTTTCAGTGGATGGGAGGAGGGACATTCATTGCTCTCCCTATTTACAGATCAGATCAGAGAGGGTATAGAGGATGATTGGTTGCCTCAAAATCATAGGACTGAATGATAAAAACAGATCCCAGTTACACAAGTTCCTGGCATTTCCTAGCTGAATACTGACCCGATTTTGGCACAAGCAGATAAGGAAGAACATTTTTTTGAGCAGCCTTCTCCAATAATACAAATCGACTCAGCAACAAAGGAGATAACCTTTTGGCAAGAAGTTCTTCTGGCAAGTTGCGTAGCTTCTTTAAACATATTCTGAAAATATGATGAAAACCACATTTAATTTGTATGTGAGGTTATAAAAATGTGGAAACATTGCCAAAAGCATTCAAATAAAGAACTTCAAATATTGATAGCAAATGTTTGGAATTCACACAACAAATCATCTAATTTTAAGGCCACACAAAGTAGATCTTCTGTTTCTCAGGCCATTATTTGTAAAATTCCATGCGGCGAGCGACTTTTTATTTTATTTTTTATTTCTGTAATTATTTCTTTGCCATCAAAAGTTCATGTTCTTGGTTTATGTTTTAGGTCTCATAATCTGCAGAATAGCATGGGTGGGGGCATATTTCACCACCCCGTTAGAACAAGAAGGCTTTGCAATGCTAAAGCATTGCAAAGCCTTCTTGCACTCAAGGGACAAATTTATAAAAAAAATTTAACTTGGGTAATATATCAGGACATAAACTATTTAATTTTTATTTTTTGTAAGTTTACATTGGTTATAAAAAGAGAGCATGCAGCAGCCAAAAGAACCATGTGGGAGGGTCTGAGAAACAGATTTTTAATTTTCTTAGGCCTAACAATGTTGATATAAATATCAAGATCAGACTCATTCCAACAGAGAGGGTTGGTGGTGAACTGTATATGTGTGGGCTAGGAAAGCCTGACAACCAGACTAACAATTCAGACTTTGACTCTTCTAACTAGACTCACAATGACAAATCGGGCAGTGACAAATGGGATGACCCCATTTATAAAGGCTACCCAAAACACTCTACCCAACTGATTTATCATAGAAAAACCAAACTTTAAAAGAGATCCTGCTTGGACATATTTTCTAGTTTTCATGGGTTGTGTTTGGTCATTACAAAAGGGTTCACCCCATTTGTCAAGAGCGAGACTGACTAAAATGTTCATTTGGCACCAAAAAAAATATTTGGCATCAAACAAAAATTAAAACTTGGCACCAATAAAATTTAGGCCAAAATAACACTGCCTCATACTCCTCCATACGACTCACCAGTATCACATGCCAAATGTAATTCATTATACTCCCACTGCAGTAATGGACTGGTGAAGCATAAATGAATTGAAAACACAGTAAGGACCAAAAAAATCAAGAAAAATTTACAAAGTTAGGCCCGTAACTCTGGTGAAAATTTACAGCCAACTTTTTTATAACTTGTGCAGGAGCAGCTTGTGACAAGGATACCTCGTATCAAATTTCATTGAAATCCATGGACTCACTGCTGAGATATCGCTGCGGACGGAAAAAAATCATGAGAAAATGACAGAGTCAAGACTGTGACGCTGATAAAGAATATGTGGGCGACTGTTTTATAACATGTGGCTTGTCACAAGGATCCCTCATTTCAAATTTCATTAAAATTCATCCACTCATTGCTGAAAGAGTGCAATGGATGGATGGACATATGGCCTGACAGAGCCACTGACAAATGGATAAATGCACAGATGTATGGACGCATGTAATCCAGTATACACTCCCCCCCCCCCCCACCCCATTCTCTTCAAGAGTGGGGGTATAATAATCTATTATAAACAGAATTTCATTCCTCAACATGAAAACATGTTTGTTTATTGGCTGGAAGCTGTGATCAATTATTGTTCATCATCATATTCTGATGAAAAAAAAGACAAAGTAGGGATACTTTTTCACAAAAAAAAAAATCTACTTCTTCTTCACCTATTTTATTTCGTTCAAAGGTCTATGTTTTACTAAAAAAAAAGTAAACATATTTACTCAAAAAACTGAATTTTCTCTTGTTCCGGTTTAAGAGTTATCGTCTTCAGAAACTTAACAATACAAATATAGTCATTTCTGAAAATAAAAAAGAAAATATTATTACTTTTGTGTAAATATTAATCCTTTACTTAAAGTAACAGACATAAATCGATAACACTACTCACAAAAATGGCCATAGAAGTTAAAAAATTTATAGTAATTTATATATTTTTTATACTTACCAATGACCCAGACTTAGCTGGTGCTAACTCTAACAAAACCAGGGCCAAACACAAATTTTGCCCCCCAATCCCCAAAATTTGCATCCAAAACAAAAAGAAATCATGTCCTAAAGGACCTCCATACTACGCCTCTACTGCGCATGCGCAGTGACGCAGACGTCCCGAAATTGGCGCCAATTATCATTCTTACTGGCAGTGCCTGGTCAGCGCTATGTACTCAGCGGGGAGGCAAGAGTTCCCAACTCCAGGGAGGGCCATCCCCGTCTGGGTCATTGGTAAGTATAAAAAATATATAAATTACTATAAATTTTTTAACATTTTTATACTGTACCAATGACCCAGACTTAGCTGAATAGTAAACAGGCTGGAGGGCCTAGGACATAGAGGAAAATCCAATAAGCTCAACTATATAGTAAAGAGGTAACCCCTTAAGGAGAAAAGGAGTATTAGGCTTTACATGTATCTTTCTTATTTAATCTTAAATTAGAAAGATACACTACCCTTAATAATTGAGCACAATAACATTCATGTTCTCTATTAACATCCAGTATAACCCTTATACTAATTATTTTTAAGGCAAGCCAATAAATAAAGTAGTCCAGAGAATTGAGACTCTTTATAGTCATTTAAAAGTGTCCGAGTATTGTATATTAAAGCCCGTTTGACACTTGACATATACAAATGCTTCACACCGAGCTACACTTTAAAAATAAGACATGAATGAATTTAAACATTAATATTACACTTTAAAACCATCCCAGAAGCGACTCAGAAATACTGACTTGGAGGAGGCATTCCCTTGCTTTTCACTATAAAGCAGGTGACCTAAGGGAACACCTGCCCCCCCCCCCCCCTTCCCCTTGCCCTGGGTCAAATAGCCCAGAGCGAAGAGGGCAGCCGGACAGAGTCACTGCCGGAACAGAAAGCCTGCATAACTATAGTTGCAACTGTTTAGTGGACGACATTCTGAGCAACAGATAACGGACCTAAACAATGCAGGTCTCCAGAAATGGACTCAATATTTCTGAGATAAAAATTTGTAAATGTGGATGGCTGAGACCAATAAGCAGCCTTCATTAAATCTGTAATAGCAACACTATTAGCATAAGCCCAGGAAGTAGAAAGAGCTCTTACTTCATGAGCAGAAATCTTAAGCACAGACTGCTGAGAAGAAGATAAATCTTCATAAGCAGTACGGATAGTTAACTGAATCCATCTAGCAATAGAATGGACTGAAATATCCTTTCTATTAGGCATCAAAGACAGAAAGAAACGTTTCCGTCCCTTTCTGATAAACTGAGATCTCTGTTTATAGATATGTAATGCTCTAACAGGACAGAGTAAAGGCCTACGCCCATCTGAAGACGGAAGAGCCTTAATAACAATAGGTTCCGGATATTTATTAGGAGCCTGATTCTTAGCTAAAAAACCCACATTAGTAGTGAAGGTGATAGTATTCCCAACACTACGATAATGAGAATAATCCACCGAAAGTGCATGAAGCTCACTGACTCTTCTAGCAGAAGAGAAAGCTAAGAGAAAAGCTGTCTTATAAGATAAGAATTTGAAATCTACTGTCCCAAGAGGTTCAAATGGCTTTTCCTTCAATTTAAGAAGAACCCAAGCTAAATTCCACTTAGGAATTAATCTAAGAGTTCTGGGTCTATTTATCGAAAAGTTTCTAACCAACTTCGATAAAGAGACATTAGATCCAATTTGTAAACTATCATGATGTGCATAGGTATCAGATAACATAGATCTATAACCCTTTATAGTAACAGGCTGCAGTTTGATTTCGTCAAACAAGTATACTAGAAAGTTTGCAATATCTGGTATAGAGGGATCGAATATATCTACAGAATGATCCCTACACCAACGACGAAAAACCTTCCACTTCGCCGCATAGTTTAGCGAAGATGAGGTCCTCCTACAGTTAGAAATCGCGTCCACTGCTCGTCCTGTAAAGTGCTTGCCATGCAAGAAGGACCGCACAGCGGAAAAACGTGAAGGTTGAGACCTTGCGGGTTGTGATGGAGTTGGCGCGATTTCCCCTGCGAAAGAAGATCCTCCCGTGGAGGAAGCTTCCGCGGTAGGTCCCACAACAGACACCTGAGTAGATTTATCCACGGTCTCTGTGGCGACAGAGATGCTACCAACAGAATCTTGCATTGAGATTGTTTTATCTTTAGCAATACTTGTTGAATTAACGGCGCTGGAGGATACGCATATCCTATCATTCCGTCCCAAGGGATCGACAGAGCGTCTACTGCAAATGCTCTTGGATCCGGACACGGAGACACATACGTCTGCAACTGATTGTTGAGATGTGTCGCAAATAAGTCTATCATTGGCCGTTCCCATTGGTAGCAAATCTGATTGAATACTTGTTTGTTTAGAGTCCACTCCGACGGCAACAAGCGACCCTTTCGTGAAAGGGAGTCTGCTAGCACATTCAGACGACCCGGTATGTGACGGACCGAAAGAAGAACGTGATGTTCTAACGCAAACAGAAGGATTTTTTCCGTTAGATTGAACAACGGAACTGAATGAGTGCCTCCCTGATTCCGTATATACGCCACTACTGTCGTATTGTCGGATAGGATTTGGACATGAGCATCGTGAATAATGTCCATCCAGTGACGTAACGCAAGCCAAATTGACATCATTTCCTTGATGTTTATGTGCTTGCACAGGAATTGCGGATCCCAAAGACCCCGGCATCTCGAATCCGTTGGGATTAATGATGCACCCCAACCTGTTTGACTGGCATCCATCATAACGGTAAAACTCGGATCCGGCAACTGCAGCGGAACTCCTTGAGTTAACCACTGAATGTTTGCCCAAGTCTGAATCTCTTGTTTCACTTGATCTGACAAGAGAACGTCCACATCGAGCGAATGAATTTTCACACTCCAATTCTGAGTCAGGAAAATTTGAAGAGGACGTGTGCGTAACCGCCCCATCGGAATGAGATCCGCGGCGGCTCCGCACAGACCTATCAGTCTCATAAATTCTCTCGCCGTGACTTTGTCTGCGTGCAGACAATAGCGAGCGTAACAACTGACTAATTTCGCTCTGGTTAACGGCAGACGAACGAGATTGTTGTGCGTCTCGAAGCTCATTCCCAGATGAGTGAATGACTTGGACGGCACCAGATCCGACTTCTCCTCGTTTACTATAAAACCGAGACGTCGGAGCAATAGAAGAAGATTCTGAACATCGTTCTGAAGCGTTAACTCGTTGCCGTACCTCTGAAGAATGTCGTCCAGGTAGGCCGACGTTACCGCAGACGAATGAGCTCGGAAGTAGATCATTACCGAGTTCATTACCCGAGTGAAAGCCCAGGGTGCTAGATTCAATCCGAAGCACATCGCCCGGAATTGATACACCACTCCTAGGACTGTGAAGCGTAGATACTTTCGGAATGTCGGATGTACCATGACGTGAAAGTACGCATCTTTGAGATCTATGCTCGTTGCATAATCGTTCACCCGAATACTCGCTCTGACCGATCGAATCGTCTCCATATAAAACTTCGGAGCGACGATCAGCTTGTTTATCCAGCTCAAATCTATGACTGGATGGAACGAGCCGTCTGGTTTTGGAACCAGAAACAGATGGCTGTAGAATCCCGGAGATTCCTGGTTTTCTACGACCTCTACCGCGTTCTTCATTAAAAGAGACTGCACCTCTGATAACAGAGCATCTCTTTTCTGCGGATTTGACGGAAGATGAGTCCACTTTGGACTTCGAGTTAATGGAGGCTTTCGTTTGAAGGATATCTTTAGACCTTCCGAAGTCACTCCTCTCACCCAAGGGTCGTCCGTAATCGACGCCCATCTTTGTGAAAAGCTTGACAACCTTCCGCCAACCGGAACACGATAGAGGTTTAAACCATCACCTCCTGGACCTGCGAGGCCTGCGGTAGGAGAAACCACGTCTTCCACGACCCGCACCTCGCCCCGTCGACCTCGGGGCGTCCGACCGATTGTCCCGGCCTGAAGGACGTCCCGAACGAGAGTCGCTATCCTGACGGTCTCTCGAATAAGACCAAGAGGACGCACCGGAACCTCTATAGGAACCTCTCTTGGGCGCATTAGACCCAGAAGTGCCTGTCTTATTCGTGTCTGCTGTATCCGACTTCTTAGGAGCAGATTTGAACAACAGAGAATCCTTAGCTTTCTTTGTAATTTTATCATAAATAGCGGAAAGCTTGCCGTCAAAGAGAAGTTCTCCTGAGACCGAAGCGACTCTAAGAGAGTTCTTCACCTTAGAATCCACTAGTGTGGATGTAGCTAGGGCTGCGTCACGTCTAACCAACTCCAGATTTGCCACTGAAAGGGCGGAGTTACACGTGGAATAAGCTACTGCCCTTGAAAGAAGTCTTAAAGAGGATTGTATATCCTGAAACTCTTTCCCCTGAAGGCGCAGTGATAACGCCTTAGTAAGGTGATCTGCGTAAGATAAGGCATCTAAATTGGCTCTGTTAGACGCAATAGCCGTTTCCAACACCGCGGTTGGAATAGAAGCTGACGACGGTAATGATAGCTCTAAGTCTTCCGCCTCGTCGTCCATACGCAGAGGAACTCTCGGTATACCCTGTCCTGCCGTATCGAATTTATTCCTTGCATTAATGAAAGGCAGGTTGAGAGTATTAGCGGACAAGAAACCTGCTTTCCCCGTCCTGGAAGCAAGTTTAAATATAGCGTCGTTCAATAATTCAAATGTTCTTGCAACATTATTGGACTGCGACGGAAACTCGGGAGCGATGTCCCTAAACCGCTCAAAAAATTCAGAGTCCAATGACGCTATAATTCTCTTGTCCGGAAGCGCAGCAGTCTGGCCCGACGGAACAACTTGAGGAAGAAAGTGCCGGATGAAGTCCACGGCAGCTTTATGTTGTTCCGAAAGGGATAACTCCAAGTCATCCGTATCCCTTTCACCATCCGGTCGGACCTCATGATGTTCCCGGTCGTCCGCCCCCGATGCTTCGGCGGAGCATACCGACCCAGCGCCGTCGGATAATTCTCGATCCGACACCGTTTCTGTCGGTTGCTGGGACGCTGCGATAAGCTGTGCTATCTGCACAAGAATGTCCGGCGTTGAGACCTGCGGAGGCGCAGTCTTTCGCTGCTTCGCCGAGGGCAGCTCCGCATCAGATGGCTCCCGCATACTTTTCCTATGCGAACGTCCGGAGTCCATCGGTCTCGAATCCCTGGCTGCCGGATGGTGTGACCTGGTCGCTGAAGAATCCTTGATCGGCGAAGCTGGTAATATATCGGCGGTCACGCAGCCAAGGTGCGGTCGTGTGCGCTGACGATAAGAGGAAGCCTTAACAGTCTCTGCGGACTGCTTATACAACGGAGCGTCCCGAGCGACGGACGTATGCTCCGCTAAAGACACATTTTGTACCACAACATCTGGTCCCAGATGTTGTTGTACGAGAGAGGGGCCTCTCTCGCTCGCGGCCCGGCTGGACCTGGACGAGCTAGGAACCGGACTCAAAGGCTTCCTGCGTTCTCGCTTACTATCCGCCGTCACTGGGTGTGCATCTATTATGTTTATAGTGCTCGCATCACCCAAAATTTCCTCTTGGACCGCATCGGACGAACCCGGCTGCCGAACCATTCAGTGAATGGACGCTACACCGGGCGAGCTAGCGGACGACATTTGTCTAATCTCCATGAGCACTTTTGCCGCTAGCTCTGAATTCATTTGTGACGACGGACGCACACGTGAAGAAGATAACATGGAAACATCACCCTGTTCTGGTTCCTCTGAAATAGAAACTGAGAGAGTAGAGTCTCTTCTCCAGAAACAACATATCGTGACACACGTTTCCAATGTTTCTCATCCCAATGTTCACATATAGGACAGGGATTAATGCGAGAACACTGACTACAATTAATACAATGATCATGAAAGTCAGAGGAAGATTTCTTCCTATTACAATTTGAACAATGTCCCTTCATTGTGAAAGAACAACAATAAGTCCTAGTTACTCGCAAAAACCCCTGACACAAAGATACATAATAACATGATCCATTAATAAATGAAAAAACAATTGCAAAACAAAATAATTTTGAAAAAATATTTTTTCAGCGAAGCCCAAGTTGCTGAAAAGTAACGTTGAGCCCCGATGGATCCGATGGCAAAGTGTGGTCAAAAATTTTAAAATTATATTAAATAATTAATGAGACACTTTCGGATAATATAAATGTATCTTATAGTGAGATAAACTACAGCAAAGGCAAACAGCCCCCCTCAAAAAAGGCTGTTGCCAATGAAAACAAACAGTGCAAAAACACCAGAAAACATGACTCCAGGCACTGAAAAATCCGGCCCGGAATCAGTCATCAATTACACTCTATCTGATGCAAAACAGAGACTCCCAGGGGAGAATCTGAAGAACATCAGATGGAAGATGCAGAACACAAACGTTATACACCCATGGGTGAAAACGTAACTATGGGGAAAATAACAGAAAACATTCTGTAACCAAGCAACTCTCCCAGGAAATTTTAGAAATGAAATTTCTCAAAAATATGCCAAAAGCATGGGAGAATTGCAAGGGGGGACTTTAGAAGGCTAGGGGAGAGGAAACACTGAATAAGCAGTGCAACAATTAGCAAGAATGACAACAAGAGGCCCATGCCTCGAAAATAGGCAACTTAACATAATTTCATCAAAAAATTTCAAGTACAGCCCTGATTATTTTTTGTCACTTCTTTTCCTCTCCTCCTTCTATCCTCCTTAGAATCACATTTTCTCCAAGAATTACGTGTCTGGCATCCTTTAAACTGAGATTTACAAGCACAAAGATCAGTGAGATGTTGACTGATGAAGGGCCAAACAGAGAATGATAATTGGCGCCAATTTCGGGACGTCTGCGTCACTGCGCATGCGCAGTAGAGGCGTAGTATGGAGGTCCTTTAGGACATGATTTCTTTTTGTTTTGGATGCAAATTTTGGGGATTGGGGGTAAAATTTGTGTTTGGCCCTGGTTTTGTTAGAGTTAGCACCAGCTAAGTCTGGGTCATTGGTACAGTATAAAAATATTTTTTTTTTTTATTATTTTTATCTAAAAACACATAGCTTATGACCCCCACCCCTCCACACACACACCGTCTCTGCTTTTCCATCATAGTAAAATGACTGTTATACTATGTGGTCAGTGTTCCTCCTTAATCTTTTCCCATGTGGGAATTTGTCGCTGTTCCGAGATTTTCAAAATGACAAGTCTGGGACGAGGTTCATAAATTCAAACCTAATCTCTTAGCTATGTGATATGGTAGAAACCTGTAGCAAAAATATGTTGTGATGTTTTTCTACCATTTCTGTTTTTACTATGCGAGCTATGATGTTTACATCTGGACAGAATTTCTGCCAAAATAAATAGCAAAAAAGCAAAGTGAAATTGCACATTAGTTGTTGCTATTTAGGCCCCAAAAAGTAGATCTGTTTCTCAGGCCATTTTTTTGTAAATTGCATGCGGACGGGCAGTTTTTTATTTTATTTTTTAAATTATTTCTGTGCCATCAAAAGTTCATCTTCTTGGTTTCTTTTATGTTTTAGGCCTCATAATCTACAGAATAGCATGAGTGGTGGTGTATTCCATCCTGTGAGTGCAAGAAGGCTTTGCAAAGCCTTGTTGCACTCAGGGGACAAATTATTAATTTTATTAACTTGGGTAAAATATACGACGTAAACCATTTAATTTTTATTTTTTTAAGTTTACATTGGTTATAAAAAGAGACCATGCGGCAGCCAAAAGGACCATGCGGGAGGGCCTGAGAAACAGATTAACTTTTTTAGGCCTTATTTATTGGTGTTTATGGTCAATGGCTAATCGTGACTCAACATGGATATAAAGTCAAGTTCAGCCAATGGTTTATCCCCATGTTGACCATTTTTGAGGACTTACAGATTGGTCATCAGGTCCTATTTTACCAGTAAGGCCAAAGAAATTTTTTTTCTTGTTTCTCAGGCAATTTTTCTTCAATTTTATGATGAGGAAGGGAGGATTTTTTTTTTTTTTCCTTTATTCACAAAACAGTTCCAAAAATAGCTGGAATCAGAAATTTAACTACTTGCACTATCAAGTGGAAAATTTCTCATAATGCAGTTGAACATTTAACCAACTATATCTTGTTTGACAGAAAATTTTGGGGCATAAATCAAGTAGTTATGATCCACTTATACTACATACCAAATTTAGTTCAAATCAGCCCATTGGTTCATGAAACAGAAATTTTGGGTGGAGCCCAAAATGGGCATGCTACCACAGAGAGCCCAAATATTGACCTACCAATTTGCCTTGCCTTCCACCACTAAAGGAAGTTTCATACCAAATATCAAAGCATTCTCTGTGGTAGTTCATAAAAAGAACATTTTAAAAAAAATTTAGGTTTTTGGGGCATAAACCCCAGCCCCAAGAGGAGAAGCAAATTTTGGGAAAAACTCAAGAGTATATTCCACCAAGCTGTTTCATACCAAATTAGTTCAGATTTGGCCCAAAGGTTCTGAAGAAGAATACTTAGTTGATGGAGTACAAGATAGATAACGACTCAGCATTTTCCCATTGCCAACAGTGTTAAAATGGGCCTCCTCATATGACAACCCATGACAAAACCGATAGCAATTTTTTGGTCCACCTGATTCCATTTGGATTAAATCAGCCGATCAGTTCCATAAATACATATTTTTGGTGGAGCCCAAAATAGGCATGCTCTCACAGAGAGCCCAAATCCTGCCCAATCAACTTGCCTCAAACAAACTTTAATCTTCACTACAAAAGGAAGTTCCATACCAAATATCAAAACATTTTCTGCGGTGGGTCATGAGAAGAAGATTTTTAAAGATTTTTAGGGCTTTTTGGACATAAACCCCAATCCAAAGATGGCAGCAGCATCATTTGAACAAAGCAGAAAGGGTATACTCCAAAGATGGTCTGAGCAATATATATTTGAATTTGGCACAGTGGTTTGGAACAAGTTTCAAAGTTTATGGACGACAGGTGAATAGCTCCCACTGACTTTCAGTCAGGTGAGCTAAAAAAAACGGTACAATATCTACAAGTTCATGAGGCATGAGATTCGACGCAAGATTCGATTTAATTCAAAATTCTCTGTCCAATTCGATTTGAGGTTTGATTAACCCCAATACTTGATATTCGCTGAGCCCTAATGTAATATATCATAAATATGTGTCAGCAGCAAATATTTAAACTTTCAAACAAACGTACTTGAAAAATCTGTCTTCCAAAATTGATTGCAAACATGGTCTTTCATTAGGTAATGAATTCTGGAAATCATCAAGAATTCTCAACTCAAATGCTTTTGTCATATCACCTACAATATTGAAAACAAAAATTACTAAACATAAGATAGAAAACCAGTTGGCTGATAGTCCAATATCACTTCCAGGAGCCATTTTAATATCTTTCTGAAAACCAAATGGTTGAGATTTAACATCAGCCTCAGGAGTCCTCTTTATCTCTTTTTTAAACTAGGAAAAACAGAATCCATCATTTCAAACATTTATTTATTATCCCCGCATTTGAAAAATTGCAGGAATATATTGGTTGTCTCCGTCCGTCCGTCCATCCATCCATCTGTCCGTCCATCCGTCTGTCCGTTCATACATCCGGGAATGGTTTCCGGCGAAAAACTCCTAGGGGTTTCAATTCAAAACATTGAAAGTGTGTTCATGTATATTCATAGGGTCTGTAGATGTTCATAAAGTTTTGGATTTTTGATTCGGCCCTCGGGGGCATAAGGGGCACCACTTTTGTCGTTAGAGGAATGGTTTCCGGCGAAAAACTCCTAGGGGTTTCAATTCGAAACATTGAAAGTGTGTTCATGTTCATTCATTGGGTCTGTAGATGTGCATAAAGGTTTTGGATTTCTGATTCGGCCCCGACGGGTGCAAGGGGCACCATTTTTGTCATGAGAGGCATGGTTTCCAGAGAAAAACTCCTAGGGGTTTCAATTCGAAACACTAAAAGTGTGTTCATGTTAATCAATAGGGTCTGTAGATGTGCATAAAGGTTTTGGATTTTTGATTCGGCCCTCGGGGACGTAAGGGGCACCACTTTTGTCGTTAGAGAAATGGTTTCCGGCGAAAAACTCCTAGGGGTTTCAATTCAAAACATTGAAAGTGTGTTCATGTTCATTCATAGGGTCTGTAGATGTGCATAAAGGTTTTGGATTTTTGATTCGGCCCTCGGGGGCATAAGGGGCACCAATTTTGTCGTTAGGGGAATGGTTGCCAGCGAAAAACTCCTAGGGGTTTCAATTCGAAACATTGAAAGTGGGTTCATGTTCATTAATAGGGTCTGTAGATGTGCATAAAGGTTTTGGAATTTTGATTCGGCCCTCGGTGGCGTAAGGGGCACCACTTTTGTCGTTAAAGGAATGGTTTCCGGCGAGAAACTCCTAGGGGTTTCAATTCAAAACATTGAAAGTGTGTTCATGTTCATTCATAGGGTCTGTAGATGTGCATAAAGGTTTTGGATTTTTGATTCGGCCCTCGGGGGCGTAAGGGGCACCACTTTTGTCATTAGAGGAGTGGTTTGCGGCGAAAAACTCCTAGGGGTTTCAATTCGAAACATTGAAAGTGTGTTCATGTTCATTCATAGGGTCTGTAGATGTGCATAAAGGTTTTGGATTTTTGATTCGGCCCTCGGGGGCATAAGGGGCACCACTTTTGTTGTTAGGGGAATGGTTTCCGGCGAAAAACTCCTAGGGGTTTCAATTCAAAACATTGAAAGTGTGTTGATGTTCATTCATAGGGTCTGTAGATGTTCATAAAGGTTTTGGATTTTTGATTCGGCCCTCGGGGGCGTAAGGGGCACCACTTTTGTCGTTAGAGGAATGGTTTCCGGCGAAAAACTCCTAGGGGTTTCAATTCGAAACATTGAAAGTGTGTTCATGTTCATTCATAGGGTCTGTAGATGTGCATAAAGGTTTGGGATTTCTGATTCGGCCCCGACGGGTGCAAGGGGCACCATTTTTGTCATGAGAGGAATGGTTTCCAGAGAAAAACTCCTAGGGGTTTCAATTCGAAACACTAAAAGTGTGTTCATGTTCATTCCTAGGGTCTGTAGATACGCATAAAGGTTTTGGATTTTTGATTCGGCCCTCGGGGGCATAAGGGGCACCACTTTTGTCGTTAGAGGAATGGTTTCCGGCGAAAAACTCCTAGGGGTTTCAATTCAAAACATTGAAAGTGTGTTCATGTTCATTCATAGGGTCTGTAGATGTGCATAAAGGTTTTGGATTTTTGATTCGGCCCTCGGGGGCATAAAGGGGCACCAATTTTGTCGTTAGGGGAATGGTTGCCAACGAAAAACTCCTAGGGGTTTCAATTCGAAACATTGAAAGTGGGTTCATGTTCATTAATAGGGTCTGTAGATGTGCATAAAGGTTTTGGAATTTTGATTCGGCCCTCGGTGGCGTAAGGGGCACCACTTTTGTCATTAGAGGAATGGTTTCCGGCGAGAAACTCCTAGGGGTTTCAATTCGAAACATTGAAAGTGTGTTCATGTTCATTCATAGGGTCTGTAGATTTGCATAAAGGTTTTGGATTTTTGATTCGGCCCTCGGGGGCGTAAGGGGCACCACTTTTGTCATTAGAGGAGTGGTTTGCGGCGAAAAACTCCTAGGGGTTTCAATTCGAAACATTGAAAGTGTGTTCATGTTCATTCATAGGGTCTGTAGATGTGCATAAAGGTTTTGGATTTTTGATTCGGCCCTTGGGGGCATAAGGGGCACCACTTTTGTTGTTAGGGGAATGGTTTGCGGCGAAAAACTCCTAGGGGTTTCAATTCAAAACATTGAAAGTGTGTTCATGTTCATTCATAGGGTCTGTAGATGTGCATAAAGGTTTTGGATTTTTGATTCGGCCCTCGGGGGCGTAAGGGGCACCACTTTTGTCGTTAGAGGAATGGTTTCCGGCGAAAAACTCCTAGGGGTTTCAATTCGAAACATTGAAAGTGTGTTCATGTTCATTCATAGGGTCTGTAGATGTGCATAAAGGTTTTGGATTTTAGATTTGGCCCTCGGGGGCGTAAGGGGCACCACTTTTGTCGTTAGAGGAATGGTTTCCGGCGAAATACTCCTAGGGGTTTCAATTCAAAACATTGAAAGTGTGTTGATGTTCATTCATAGGGTCTGTAGATGTGTATAAAGGTTTTGGATTTTTGATTCGGCCCTCGGGGGCGTAAGGGGCACCACTTTTGTCGTTGGAGGAATGGTTTCTGGCGAAAAACTTCTAGGGGTTTCAATTCGAAACATTAAAGTGTGTTCATGTTCATTCATAGGGTCTGTAGATATGCATAAAGGTTTTGGATTTTTGATTCGGCCCGAGGGGCGCAAAGGGCACCATTTTTGTCATTAGAGGAATGGTTTCCGGAGAAAAACTCCTAGGGGTTTCAATTCTAAACACTAAAAGTGTGTTCATGTTAATCAATAGGGTCTGTAGATATGCATAAAGGTTTTGGATTTTTTATTCGGCCCTCGCGGGCGTAAGGGGCACCACTTTTGTCGTTAGAGGAATGGTTTCCGGTGAAAAACTCCTAGGGGGTTCAATTCGAAACATTGAAAGTGTGTTCATGTTAATCAATAGGGTCTGTAGATGTGCATACAAGGTTTTGGATTTTTGATTCGGCTCCGAGGGGTGCAAGGGGCACCATTTTTGTCGTTAGAGGAATGGTTTCCGGAGAAAAACTCCTAGGGGTTTCAATCTGAAACACTGAAAGTGTGTTCATGTTAATCAATAGGGTCTGTAGATGTGCATAAAGGTTTTGGATTTTTGATTCGGATTCGAGGGGCACAAGGGGCTCCATTTTTGTTGTTAGAGGAATGGCTTTCGGCGAAAAAATCCGAGGGGTTTCAATTCGAAACATTGAAAGTGTGTTCATCTTCATTAATAGGGTCTGTAGATGTGCATAAAGGTTTTGGATTTTTTATTCGGCCCCAAGGGGTGCAAGGGGCACCATTTTTGTTGTTAGAGGAAAGGTTTCCAGAGAAAAACTCCTAGGGGGTTCAATTCGAAACACTGAAAGTGTGTTCATGTTAAACATTAGGGCCTGTAGATGTGCATAAAGGTTTTGTATTTTTGATTCAGCTTCGGAGGGCGCAAGGGGCACCATTTTTGTCATTAGAGGAATGGTTTCCGGAAAAAACTCCCAGGGTTTCAATTCGAAACACTGGAAGTGTGTTCATGTTAATCAATTGGGTCTGTAGATGTGCATAAAGGTTTTGGATTTTTGATTCGGCTTCGAGGGGTGCAAGGGGCACCATTTTTGTCGTTAGAAGAATGGTTTCTGGAGAAAAACTCCTAGGGGTTTCAATTCGAAATATTGAAAGTGTGTTCATGTTCATTCATAGGGTCTGTAGATGTGCATAAAGGTTTTGAATTTTTGAATCAGCCCTCGGGGGTGCAAGGGCCACCACTTTTGTCGTTAGAGGAATGGTTTCCAGTGAAAAACTCCTAGGTGTTTCAATTCGAAACACTAAAAGTGTGTTCATGTTAATCAATAGGGTCTGTAGATGTGCATAAAGGTTTTGGATTTTTGATTTGGCCCCGAGGGGTGCAAGGGGCACCATTTTTGTCATTAGAGAAATGGTTTCCGGAGAAAAACTCCTAGGGGTTTCAATTCGAAACACTAAAAGTGTGTTCATGTTAATCAATAGCATCCGTAGATGTGCATAAAGGTTTTGGATTTTTGATTCGGCCCTGACAATAATCACAAATGCGAATACGGGGATATACTATAGTGTGCTTTGCACACAAATGACACCCCTCTAGTTAATTTATTCAACATTCAGTATGCAGCAGGACATGGGAGCAATCGGGATTAAGTGCCTTGCCCAAGGACACAGTGCAGTTTCCCATGGTGAGGATCGAACCATGGCCTTTTGGATTGAAGGCCGATGCTGTAACCACTGAGAGGCCACACCCCAAAAAGATGGTCTTACTCCCCAAAATTTGATAAATTATTCAAATTGGGTGTTTAACTGGTAGAGTGCTGGAAGGCCATATTTGGGCTTTACTCCGATGTGCAGGGACTGTAATATAAGGGCCTCATACTCAGTGGATATGCTTCATATTATCTTTGAAGTAAAATTATTTAGTCTGTGTAGATTTGCCTTGTTACAATTTATGGGGGAGTGCCTGCAGGCACTCTCCCATAAATTGCAACAAGGCAAAGACATGTGAACAAATTTTGATGGTCAAAAATAATTTAGCACTCTACCAGTTAAAAAAGATCCTTTTCTTGAGTCTGGTTCTTAGAAACCATTTTTCTGTCTTCCAACACTCGGATTGAACTATTATTTAAGAAAAACTAATCCTACAGAACTTCCATTAAACCCTTTGAACCCAAAAGTACACTTTTTTGGCCCAGGAACATGATATGTCACAATTTCATTAACCCTTTACCCAATGCAGACGATATCAAAATTTATTATTTTCAATATCATTTTTTTTAATTTTTCAAAAGATTTCAACAAAACCATATCATGTGACCCCTCGTTGGAACGAGCTCGACGAGCTCGTTCCAACGAGGGGTCACATGATATGGTTTTGTTGAAATTTTTTGAAAAATAATATTTTTTTCAACTGCTGAATTTGCATATTACGTGGGCGGATGCAGCCGATTCGTTGGGTAAAGGGTTAAGTGGAATGGCTGCTAGGTGAATGTGAGGATACACTAATCAATATTTTCAACATGCAGCCCTAAGGATGAACATTGAAAATATTAATTGGTCTACACCCAAGTAATGAATATGGACTCTCCTGATTGCTGTCACTGAACTGACATGGAAGGTGCCATCAGGGTTCAAAAGTTTAAGGAAGACTATCATTTGAGGATTAATCTTACAGATACGGAATGAACTGCCACTCTGTTTCTCCTGTATCTACTCCCTTGCCAGTGTTCTATGTTGAAAGAAAAGTGAGAGATGGTGTCAAAAACATTTCAAGAAAATACACCTTAGCACTGTGCCCATCCTGAATACAGGGTTTCCGCTACAGTGGTACAGCAGCTGTCAACCGGCTGCATTCCCCCACCAGGGAACCTTCCAGACATTAATCAACATGTTAAAATTCACCCGGACTTGCCCGTTCCCTGAGAAATAATTGATTCATAGATTGCAGAAGTGCCATTTCTAGACTTCTTTTGATGATTTCCGTACACAAATTTCATAGAAAGGTGACTGTACTCTGATGATGCAATTGTTCCATGATTCCTGCAAAACTCAATCAACCCCCAATGAAAAGCAAGAAAAACAGTAAACAATAACCTCATTGAATATTACTAGTAAATGCATCATGTGACAAAACGGTACGATTTTAGTCAGTATGTGCACAACGTAATGAGAGTTGTAATCATTATGTTTTGTTTTCTGACCAATCTTATTACTCCAAGTGGTCCATGTAAACACAATCTAAACACCAAATCTTATGTATTTGTTCATTTGATAAGACCTTACGGTCGAAACTATAGTTATACCAGCGGCTCTGCCGGGCAAATACCACGAGATTTCCTTTCCCCCAACATGGGGCTCTACATTCTAACTCACTACCACCCTCCCCACATACACACTATGTCGGACCCACCGAATGTCTCGCACTAAACGTGCAGTGGTAAACATGCAGCCACAAGACTAGCTCTTGAGACATCCTAACTCTCTCTTCGCAAAAAGTCATGTAACGGACTCCCACAACTGCCTGTAAGCATGCCTTTGTTTCTGCCTCCCCCGTTTCAATCATTTCAATCATTTTCCCCAGGCAGAAACATTGGAATAGCAGACGATACTTGTAAAAAAAATCTTGAATAACTAACATTTTTCATTTTTTGCCTCACAAATATAGCTTACGAACCATTATTGGAACCAGCTCAACAAGTGCCTTCCAGTTAGTTGTAATAAGCTATGTTTAGAGTCAAACTAGAGTGATGTCATGCATGCAGCCCGACTGTCCATGCAATGGCAATACTTAGACACAAAATAGTCGGAGCCATTTTATGTTAACCTTTTACCTAACGAATCTGCCATATCTGTACTCATGATATTCAAAATTTGCAATTCAAAATCTGATGTTTCAGAAAAATAATTTGTTTCAGAAAAATAATTTGTACTATTGGCTTCAACTTGTGTTAGGTAAAGGATTAAAGATGCAGTACATAAAGCAATGCTGGGCTATAGGAGTCAATATTCCTTTTTGAATGTAATAACTCCCAATCCTTCAAAATGCATTTTGGGACTAATTGCCTGTGTGTGTGTGTGTGTGTGTGTGTGCGTGTGTGTGGAGGGGGGGGGGGGGGGGGGAGGAGGGGGGAGGGAGGGAGTTGTGGAACCTATATTCAAACCTGGCCTGTATTACTAGCTGGAAAATACACATATCAACTTTGGTCGACATCAAATAATCCAAACTTGAGTTATCGGTCAGAAACGAATTGTTTACAAACAGATGGATGGACTGACGGATGGACAGACGAAGTCATGACTATAGCCCTGACTGTAAACAGTCAGGCTAAAAAAGCATTTTGTACTAAAGAAAAAATATTGCTTAAATGGCCCTGGGTGAGGAGGAGGTGGGGGTGGGGAGAGTGGGGGGGGGGGGTGGTGTTAGGGGAGTCCTTTTTTTTTGGCATGTGGTCAGTCTAAATCCTTCAGAATGCATTTTGAGCAAAAAGAAAAAAATGCCTAAATGGCACCATGGGGGGTGGGGGAGGGTGTTTGTTTAGATTTTTAACCACAAACTTTGACCAAAACTTTAAAAAAGCATTTTTGGCGAAAGAAAAACAAATTGGCCTGGGGGGGGGGGGGGGGGGAGGGGGGTTAGGGGTAGTGGTGGTGGGGGGGGGGGGGGGTACGTGAGTTTAAGAGTTACATGAGTCTAAAAAAAAGGTTCCGCAAGAAAAAAAAATGCCTAATTGGGGGTGGGGGGGGGGGGGGGGAGCTGGGCAGGGAAATAACTTCAACGATTTTCATTGGATAATTGTGGTCATCAAACTTGACCTAGAGACATGTACTGAAAAGAATTGAAATCTGTTAACTTTTGTGTAAGTTATGGCATAAAGAAAGTTCGGACAGACAGATGGACTGATGGATGGACGGACAGACTGATGGATGGACTGACAGATAGACGGATGGAGCGGACTCTGTGCTATATCCCTCCCTTGTGGGAGGGGATAAAAAGTAACAAAGTATGTGGTAGAAGCCTAATTTGAAATTTAGAGAAACTAAGTTCGAAAAGCGTTTTGAAAAGGGTTACATTAATGCCAATATTATTTGAAACCTCTCTGTACAGCTTCAGTAGACATTGCCCGAAATGAAAAAAAGAAATGACGTTGTAACAGAGTGTTTGGAGAATGAAAGGTAGAACCTTGAAAAGCAGGACTTTAATCCGAAACTTTAAGTTGAGAATACTAAGTAAAATTGATTGGCAAAAAAGGGTTAAATATTTCCAAAAACCGATAAAAGAATTCACTGATGTAAATGGAATCATTAAGTTGTATTGACCATGCAAGAATTAGGTAAGAAAGTATGTGGCAAAGTCTAATTTCAAATAAAAGAAAGTAAGTGTGAAAACATGTTTAAAAGGGGTTAAAATCATGCTGATATTAATGAAAATCACTGTAAAAATGTTCAGTAGATAGTAGACATTGTCCCAAATAAGAAACAGTGACATTCCACTAAACTGTTTGAAAAATTAAAAGTGTAATTTTAAAACCCCCCCCCCCCCCCCAAAAAAAAACAACTTTAACCAAAAACTTTAACCTGGAAGCTGTAAGTTAAATTGCCATACAAAAAACGTTAAATATTTCCTAAAATAACATGAAACATAAAAAAATAAAAACAAAATGAGAATGATACAGTCAACAGTCAATAGTAATATCAATTTAAAAGAAAAAAAAAAACAAAAAAAACTTTAAGGTTGACTAAAAAACTTTAACCACAAATTTTAACAAAAACTCTAAATGTTAACAGACGGACAGACGAAAGTCATGACTAAACAGGAAAAAAAAAAACAAAAAAACACTTGAACCTTCAGTAAAAAACTTTAACAAGAGAATAATAGACTAGAAGTCCTTTCTGTTCAGGCCGAACGGTATGAGCGTTTTGAGTTGGAAAATCCATGTAATTTCAGCAGTGCGTCTTCTGTCCGTGTTTTTCGGGTCGTCTGGATTAGTGTTTAGAATTTGTATAATCCTATATTTGACGTTGCTCAGTGCATGGTTTGGTTGGTTGAAGTGATAAGAGACAGGTGTGTCTCTTTTGAGTCTAATATCCGCAAGGTGTTCTTTGATGCGGATATAAAAGTGGCGTTTAGTTTCGCCCACATATTGTTTGCCGCATTCTGAGCAGTGGATGAGGTAAATGCAATTTCTGGACATGCAGTTTGCTTTGAAAGGGCCTCGGTGTCGGGTTTTCGAGGCTGTTCCTGAGAACCATTTGGATTTGGGTAGCTGGGGGCAGACAAAACACTTTGTGTTTGAGCATGGTGTGAATGGATTCGGTATGGTTCGGCCGCTGATTTGTTTGAGTTTTGGTAATTTTGCTTTAGTCAAGATGTTTGTAAGTGCAGGGTTTCATCTCTTGGCTAAAAGCGGAGGGTGGGGGAACACAGTCCGTCCTTGGGTGGTGCTCTGTAGTATTGGCCAGAGGCGTCGTATGTATGAATATATATCCCGGCTTTCGGGGTTGTGTGTAACTACAAGTGGAGTTGTGTCTTTGGGCTCACTGAGGGGGGGTGGTAGATTGGTTTTTGTTTTTAAGTAGCTTGAGTCGGTCAAGGTTCTTGACTTTGTTGTACGTATCGAGAAGAAGGGGTTTGGAGTAACCTCGGTTGAGAAAATGTTGAATCATTGAGTGTGCGTGTGTTGTGAAGTCTTCATTAGAGCTACAGATGCGTTTAATGCGTAGTAGTTGGCTGTATGGTATCCCGTCTTTTTGTTTTTGTGGGTGGTACGAATCAGCCCTTTGATAGGCGTGTTTATCAGTTGGTTTAGTGTATAAATCCGTAGTGATTATGTTGCCTTTTTTGGTTAGCGTGACGTCAAGAAAATTGACAGAGGTGGTAGAATATTCTGCTGTAAATTTAATTGTTTTGTGTGAGCTATTGAAGTGGTTGATGAACTCTTTGAGGGAATCTTCTCCGTGTGTCCATATGAGGAAGATGTCGTCAATGTAGCGGAGGTAGAGTTCGGGTTGAAGCCGGAATGTGTTTAGTAGTTTAGTTTCAAGTTCTCCCATAAAAATGTTGGCGAAACTAGGTGCTAGTTTGGTACCCATAGCGGTTCCTCCAATCTGAAGATAGTGTTCTTCGTTGAAGTCAAAGTTGTTGCAGTGGAGAACAATTTTGAGGAGGTCTAGTAAGTTGGTAGGTGATATATCCCATTGTGGTTTATGCCTCCGAATGCACTGAGCCACAGCGACTAAGCCCTCTTGGTTTGGAATATTGGTGTAGAGGGAGACTACGTCCATAGTGCACAAAATGAATGTATCTGGTAGTGGTTTTAAGTAGCCCAAAATGGTGAGCAAATGGGTGGTGTCCCTTAGATAGCTAGGGTATGTCGGAACGAAGCTTTTGATATGTTCGTCCACAAAACTACTGATTAGTTCTGTAGGACCGTTATTACCGCTGATTATTGGTCGTCCTGGAACAAGGCCTTTGGTTTGGCATTTGTGGATTTTTGGTAAGAGGTAAAGTTGAGGGGTTCGAGGGTCGTGGTTGGTGAGGCCTTCTTTAATTTTTTCAGAAATTTGTCCCTGCCTAAATATTTTGTTTAAGGCTTTTTGGACGACTAGGTTGTGTCGTTCAGTCAAGTCTTCTTTAGTGACAGTGTAAAAAAGTTCGTTGTTGAGTTGGCGTTTTGCTTCAGTGATGTAGTCCGATCGGTTCTGGATGACAACTGCTGAACCTTTATCCGCTCTTTTAATTACAATGTTAGGGTCCTTGGTTAAGTTACTGATTGCCGTGTATTCTTCTGGTGTTAGGTTCGGGGTTCCCGGATGGAAAGTGGGGTTGGTTAGAATCCTATAGTTGGTGGTTCTGTATAGAGCTTCAAGGCACGGGTCTTGTCCCGGGTTGGGGGACCAGTGACTTTTGGGTCGGAATTTATAGGTAAGTTTTTCGGTTAAAGGGTCAGTGTGCTGGGTGGGCAGTTCCAGTTCGTGGAAGAAGAGTTTGAGCCGAAAGCGGCGGAAAAAGTTTTTTACATCTTTGGAAAGTGTTGCCCGGTCCAAGTGTTTGGGTGTCGGGCAGAAATTTAGGCCTTTACTCAGGAGTGAGAGTTCTGCGGGTGTGAGGGTTCGATCAGAGAGATTGATGACTAACTCTGGATAATTAGCATTGTTGTTATTATTGGGTTCATGTTGGTTACAAAGAGTTTTGAGTTCATGCAGAAAGTTTCGGAATCCCTGATTGTTGTTTCTCCCTCTTTTGTTTTTTTTTCCTGTTTAGTCATGACTTTCGTCTGTCCGTCTGTTAACATTTAGAGTTTTTGTTAAAGTTTGTGGTTAAAGTTTTTTAGTCAACCTATTCAAATTTACTATTTTCCGCCGCCTTCGGCTCAAACTCTTCTTCCACGAACTGGAACTGCCCACCCAGCACACTGACCCTTTAACCGAAAAACTCACCTATAAATTCCGACCCAAAAGTCACTGGTCCCCCAACCCGGGACAAGACCCGTGCCTTGAAGCTCTATACAGAACCACCAACTATAGGATTCTAACCAACCCCACTTTCCATCCGGGAACCCCGAACCTAACACCAGAAGAATACACGGCAATCAGTAACTTAACCAAGGACCCTAACATTGTAATTAAAAGAGCGGATAAAGGTTCAGCAGTTGTCATCCAGAACCGATCGGACTACATCACTGAAGCAAAACGCCAACTCAACAACGAACTTTTTTACACTGTCACTAAAGAAGACTTGACTGAACGACACAACCTAGTCGTCCAAAAAGCCTTAAACAAAATATTTAGGCAGGGACAAATTTCTGAAAAAATTAAAGAAGGCCTCACCAACCACGACCCTCGAACCCCTCAACTTTACCTCTTACCAAAAATCCACAAATGCCAAACCAAAGGCCTTGTTCCAGGACGACCAATAATCAGCGGTAATAACGGTCCTACAGAACTAATCAGTAGTTTTGTGGACGAACATATCAAAAGCTTCGTTCCGACATACCCTAGCTATCTAAGGGACACCACCCATTTGCTCACCATTTTGGGCTACTTAAAACCACTACCAGATACATTCATTTTGTGCACTATGGACGTAGTCTCCCTCTACACCAATATTCCAAACCAAGAGGGCTTAGTCGCTGTGGCTCAGTGCATTCGGAGGCATAAACCACAATGGGATATATCACCTACCAACTTACTAGACCTCCTCAAAATTGTTCTCCACTGCAACAACTTTGACTTCAACGAAGAACACTATCTTCAGATTGGAGGAACGCTATGGGTACCAAACTAGCACCTAGTTTCGCCAACATTTTTATGGGAGAACTTGAAACTAAACTACTAAACACATTCCGGCTTCAACCCGAACTCTACCTCCGCTACATTGACGACATCTTCCTCATATGGACACACGGAGAAGATTCCCTCAAAGAGTTCATCAACTACTTCAATAGCTCACACAAAACAATTAAATTTACAGCAGAATATTCTACCACCTCTGTCAATTTTCTTGACGTCACGCTAACCAAAAAAGGCAACATAATCACTACGGATTTATACACTAAACCAACTGATAAACACGCCTATCAAAGGGCTGACTCGTACCACCCACAAAAACAAAAAGACGGGATACCATACAGCCAACTACTACGCATTAAACGCATCTGTAGCTCTAATGAAGACTTCACAACACACGCACACTCAATGATTCAACATTTTCTCAACCGAGGTTACTCCAAACCCCTTCTTCTCGATACGTACAACAAAGTCAAGAACCTTGACCGACTCAAGCTACTTAAAAACAAAAACCAATCTACCACCCCCCTCAGTGAGCCCAAAGACACAACTCCACTTGTAGTTACACACAACCCCGAAAGCCGGGATATATATTCATACATACGACGCCTCTGGCCAATACTACAGAGCACCACCCAAGGACGGACTGTGTTCCCCCACCCTCCGCTTTTAGCCAGGAGACGAAACCCTGCACTTACAAACATCTTGACTAAAGCAAAATTACCAAAACTCAAACAAATCAGCGGCCGAACCATACCGAATCCATTCACACCATGCTCAAACACAAAGTGTTTTGTCTGCCCCCAGCTACCCAAATCCAAATGGTTCTCAGGAACAGCCTCGAAAACCCGACACCGAGGCCCTTTCAAAGCAAACTGCATGTCCAGAAATTGCATTTACCTCATCCACTGCTCAGAATGCGGCAAACAATATGTGGGCGAAACTAAACGCCACTTTTATATCCGCATCAAAGAACACCTTGCGGATATTAGACTCAAAAGAGACACACCTGTCTCTTATCACTTCAACCAACCAAACCACGCACTGAGCAACGTCAAATATAGGATTATACAAATTCTAAACACTAATCCAGACGACCCGAAAAACACGGACAGAAGACGCACTGCTGAAATTACATGGATTTTCCAACTCAAAACGCTCATACCGTTCGGCCTGAACAGAAAGGACTTCTAGTCTATTATTCTCTTGTACCCACAATTTTACTTTCTGTTCACTATGCCAAGTGCCTTTATTTAGATGACGCTGTAATGACACACACGTCACAGTTAAAGCGACGTAACAATAGTCTTAATCGAGAGGAGACCTCGTTACGCCAGTTCTACTACATTATAATGACTTATACATGCAGCGAGTGTTCCAAGAACTATAACAGTCGCCACAGCTGGCGCAGACACAGGCGCATTCACCACGATAAGAAAAGTTGGGTTCAATGCAACTTGTGCAGCATGTACCTAAGACGCTTAGAATACCTCAAGAAACACAAAAAGAGAAGACACGGCAACCGACTCCCACCCGTTGATCCCACAGTGGAAGCACCCAACCGTACACAGGACATCATGGATCAACTCTGCAACACTGTCCAACCGCTGATATCACCCATCCCAGATATAGAAAATACCCAACATCAAGACATTTTAAAATTGGCAGTTCGTGGAATTTACAGTAACACCGACCTGATCAAAACAGACCAAGATGCAAGAAGCGGAGAAAACCCTGAAACGGAAAACACAACCGACATCTACAAAGACATTATCATCAACCCAGATATTGGCTCACCCAACCCACACCACTATAGCCACCAGGGCAATACACCTTGTCACGCAAACATTCATGAACTATACAAGACGGACCGAGTCCTCAGGTTCGCCCGCCAAAGCTTGGAACATTTAGCAAATAGCCATTCACACAACAGCTAAACAAGAGCTGTATCCTTTTCTTTAATAATAATAAAGACCAATTAGTTTTATAAATATTTATTATTATTTTAACAAATCGGTTGAGGCCCCTAGACCTCCACATCGCTTGTCATCTCTCAGCTATTTAACAACACATTGTAATCCACCTCCCCTCCAACAGCAACACTGCTATTACCTACAAATAAAAGAATAAACTATTACCAGGACTATTCACAGGGCTCACATTAAGGCCCTTTAACACCATTAACACTGTATTAGAACATCGGTACCCGCCAAACCCTCAACGGTACCGCCAGATGAAACTCTAAAAAATACAGTCCATTGTGACGTCACAGAACAAACGAAAGGGTACCGATACAATACACAAATCGCTAACGGTACCGCCATGTCAATCCTGGTACCATCACACACAAAATGGTACCGCCACACCAAATAAACGGTACCGCCACACACAACGCGGTACCACCACACCAGAAACAGTACCGCCACACCAAATAGTATAAATAGGGGAAGGCCGAAACACCACTCCACCTCTGACGAGTTCAAATTAAGAATGAAACCGGTCAGGTTAGCATACAAGGGTATAGCCTAACTATCCACTCTCTCGGGCTCACCAGAGCTTTTATTTAATAAATTGTAATTACTCTAAGTGGATAGCCAAACTATGGCAAACATCACAGCCGAGAGCTCTTCAAGCTCACTAAGCTTAACATCTAGCAGTACCACCACTGTAGTCCTAGCCGACGATGATGAGGACCGTAGCAGAAAACGGCAAAGATTAAACGAAAAAGAAATTCACACCATGGACACCGACACGCCCAATATAGAAATCACCACGGCCAACCGTCAAACATACAAGAACCTCAGAAATCTTAGTGTCAAAATTGCCAAACAAGAACTGCAAAAACAATTCCTCAACAAATGCGCTTCGGAACAACTATCCCCGATAGGACTGAGGGCCGCCATACCACAATGTCGGGGCCCCAGAACTGACATCACAAAACAATTATTCAGGACATACTCATTAAAGCCAGTAATGAAATCTTGCTGGCTACCATTGAACAACTCACAAACGAGATGGGCAATTTAGAGAAAACTCTCAAAGAACAAATAGCCCGCGCCAAAGAAACTGTAGAACTTTCACAGTTTACAATCATGGAAAGACAAATCCAATCACTATGTGACAAACACAGGCAAAACCAGACTAGAAAATATGAAAAAAGAGCATAATATTCCTACAAAACCAGAAGCAGAATTATCGCTTCTACATGCTACTAGATAGCAAAGAGAAACACACACAACGAAGACCTCAGAACCACCACTCAAGAAACAACTTCACAAAGAGAAGCAACAACAGAGAACAGAGCTACAACGACAGAAGAAATAACCCACCTAGAAGACACAGAAATTCACCGCCGCCGCCACCACGGAGAAACAACAATCAGGGATTCCGAAACTTTCTGCATGAACTCAAAACTCTTTGTAACCAACATGAACCCAATAATAACAACAATGCTAATTATCCAGAGTTAGTCATCAATCTCTCTGATCGAACCCTCACACCCGCAGAACTCTCACTCCTGAGTAAAGGCCTAAATTTCTGCCCGACACCCAAACACTTGGACCGGGCAACACTTTCCAAAGATGTAAAAAACTTTTTCCGCCGCCTTCGGCTCAAACTCTTCTTCCACGAACTGGAACTGCCCACCCAGCACACTGACCCTTTAACCGAAAAACTCACCTATAAATTCCGACCCAAAAGTCACTGGTCCCCCAACCCGGGACAAGACCCGTGCCTTGAAGCTCTATACAGAACCACCAACTATAGGATTCTAACCAACCCCACTTTCCATCCGGGAACCCCGAACCTAACACCAGAAGAATACACGGCAATCAGTAACTTAACCAAGGACCCTAACATTGTAATTAAAAGAGCGGATAAAGGTTCAGCAGTTGTCATCCAGAACCGATCGGACTACATCACTGAAGCAAAATGCCAACTCAACAACGAACTTTTTTACACTGTCACTAAAGAAGACTTGACTGAACGACACAACCTAGTCGTCCAAAAAGCCTTAAACAAAATATTTAGGCAGGGACAAATTTCTGAAAAAATTAAAGAAGGCCTCACCAACCACGACCCTCGAACCCCTCAACTTTACCTCTTACCAAAAATCCACAAATGCCAAACCAAAGGCCTTGTTCCAGGACGACCAATAATCAGCGGTAATAACGGTCCTACAGAACTAATCAGTAGTTTTGTGGACGAACATATCAAAAGCTTCGTTCCGACATACCCTAGCTATCTAAGGGACACCACCCATTTGCTCACCATTTTGGGCTACTTAAAACCACTACCAGATACATTCATTTTGTGCACTATGGACGTAGTCTCCCTCTACACCAATATTCCAAACCAAGAGGGCTTAGTCGCTGTGGCTCAGTGCATTCGGAGGCATAAACCACAATGGGATATATCACCTACCAACTTACTAGACCTCCTCAAAATTGTTCTCCACTGCAACAACTTTGACTTCAACGAAGAACACTATCTTCAGATTGGAGAAACCGCTATGGGTACCAAACTAGCACCTAGTTTCGCCAACATTTTTATGGGAGAACTTGAAACTAAACTACTAAACACATTCCGGCTTCAACCCGAACTCTACCTCCGCTACATTGACGACATCTTCCTCATATGGACACACGGAGAAGATTCCCTCAAAGAGTTCATCAACCACTTCAATAGCTCACACAAAACAATTAAATTTACAGCAGAATATTCTACCACCTCTGTCAATTTTCTTGACGTCACGCTAACCAAAAAAGGCAACATAATCACTACGGATTTATACACTAAACCAACTGATAAACACGCCTATCAAAGGGCTGATTCGTACCACCCACAAAAACAAAAAGACGGGATACCATACAGCCAACTACTACGCATTAAACGCATCTGTAGCTCTAATGAAGACTTCACAACACACGCACACTCAATGATTCAACATTTTCTCAACCGAGGTTACTCCAAACCCCTTCTTCTCGATACGTACAACAGTCAAGAACCTTGACCGACTCAAGCTACTTAAAAACAAAAACCAATCTACCACCCCCCTCAGTGAGCCCAAAGACACAACTCCACTTGTAGTTACACACAACCCCGAAAGCCGGGATATATATTCATACATACGACGCCTCTGGCCAATATTACAGAGCACCACCCAAGGACGGACTGTGTTCCCCCACCCTCCGCTTTTAGCCAGGAGACGAAACCCTGCACTTACAAACATCTTGACTAAAGCAAAATTACCAAAACTCAAACAAATCAGCGGCCGAACCATACCGAATCCATTCACACCATGCTCAAACACAAACTGTTTTGTCTGCCCCCAGCTACCCAAATCCAAATGGTTCTCAGGAACAGCCTCGAAAACCCGACACCGAGGCCCTTTCAAAGCAAACTGCATGTCCAGAAATTGCATTAACCTCATCCACTGCTCAGAATGCGGCAAACAATATGTGGGCGAAACTAAACGCCACTTTTATATCCGCATCAAAGAACACCTTGCGGATATTAGACTCAAAAGAGACACACCTGTCTCTTATCACTTCAACCAACCAAACCACGCACTGAGCAACGTCAAATATAGGATTATACAAATTCTAAACACTAATCCAGACGACCCTTATTATACCTACCGTAATTGTTTACTACAGGCTTGCACTGCAATGGAAGAACCTAACTCAGATAAAATACTCTATTTTAATCTTTCCCAAGATTTGGGAAAGAAAAGTGGTGTAAAAACACCACGAAAAAATAAGCCAAAACTGGGCCGAGTGCCATCGGCACATACCCAGTATGGGACGCTCTTCCATAGTACAAATCCACGACTTCCGTAACAGTGCACAATGCATCAATTCGACATTCTTTTGATTCCGAACAACACAGGAGTTATGTGATCAGCGGGGAGGAAGGATTCTTACCCGAATAAGAAGACAGGAGGGCCTCCATGTAAACAATTTCGGTAGGTATAATAAGAAAGGAAATTTACTATAAAATTTATACTTCTTATCAACCTACCTCAATTGTTTACTACAGGCTGAATAGACAAAAGGCTGGAGGGAATCACATAACCAACCCACACATAACTGAATAGCACTGGGACCGTGGACAGAGGAAGAGATCCCTAGGCCTATCAAACCATAGCATCACAAACATTAGAAAAGCCAATGAAAGATGAGGCGTATGGTGAAGTGCGACGCACAGACAGAAAGGGCAGTAACAGCACAAAGCTGGAACTGACCCTGAAAAAAGCTGAAAAGCTTGGATAGACAACATCCTCAGCCGAAGAAAGAGGGCCCCAAAGTTCTCTGTCGGCTCCTGCAACTGTCGCAGATACAAGGAGAATGTAGCATTTCTCCAGAAGGCTGCCAGTATAACATCAGTCATCCGACAACATGACAGAGTTATTAAAAGAGGAAGACAATGCACGCACCTCGTGGCAGAAAAAACAATTGGTAATACAAGCACCAGTAGCTAGACGAGCGGGAGCTGCACGAATAGCAAGACAAGTCCATCAAGAAATGGATGCAGGAGAGATCTGGCATGTGGGAAAACGCATAATCATCCAGGATGAAGGTGTGAACGCCCCTCACCCCCAAACAGAGCAGCGCCCAAGAAAGTGACCATCTTGGAGTAAACTGCAAAGTCCTAGGTCTTTTCAAGGAAAAGAGCTGAACAAGCGTGGAGAGGCAAGGATGAGTGTCGAAACAATGCGGTATCACATAGGGAAAAATGTCTCCGAAGCATGGACAAGTACCCATTGCTGGAGACCCCCAGAAACAAACATATACCAGAAACTCCGCAAGCGGTGTGATCGAAGGAGTGACAGAAGCAACAGAGTGATCGCACACCATCGACAGAAGAACCTTCCACTTAGCCACAGAGGCTAAACCAGTGGAGTGAGTGCCTCCTTGAAGAAAAGCAACTCCACTGCGTGTCTCGAAAAACCACTACAGAGGAGACAGGACCCGATAAAAGACATGTGCGAAGGCACAATGAAGTCGGGTCAACTTGAAAACCTCCTCCGGCGACTTTGGCAGAGAAAGTCGTGAGGTAGAGGGAGACATGCCGGAACCGCCACTAACAGAGAGTGGAGCAGACTGATCCACACCCACCGAAGCGACGGGTGTGATCGAAAGGATTCGATGACTGCAGGTTCATATCTGGGTGAGAACCTGAGGCGGAATCTGAACCAGTAGGAAGGCGTAGCCGACAAGACCATCCCAAAGGAGGGCCAGAGCGTCCACGGCGAAAGCCAGAGCATCTGGACACGGGGACACAAAAGTGTCCACCGGATGGTTCCAACGAGTCACAAGAGATCGATGGAACCCGCCATGTGGAGCATCCACCTGGTGGAAATGACCCTGCCCCGACAGGACAGGGAGTCGGCTAGGATGTTCAGGCAACCGGGAATGTGACGAACAGCCACCCCGGCGTGGACATCCTGAGCGAGCAGTAGAAGATCCCAAGCCAATTCGTACATTGGAACAGAGTGCCTGCCGCCCTGGTTCCGAATGTAAGCAACCACCGTCGAATGGTTGGACAACAGAAGGACCTGGCGATTCGACAGGTGAGGGATCCACTGCCTGAAACGCAGAAGAAGAGCAAGAGGCTCCTTCTGGTTGATGTGTAGAGCTGCATGATCCCGTGAATGGAAAGACCTAGAGGATCCAACGTCGCACCCCATCCGAGATCGCTGGCATCTGCCGTCAGAACTCGATCGGACGTGGGTAAGCCCAACGGAACACCCTGCAAAAGCCACTGGACATCCGCCCAGAGGAGAAGGTGAGGATAAAGATATTCTGGAAACTGAAGCACCAGATCCAGAAAATCTACATTCGGCCTCCAACGACTGAGCAGAAAGTGTTGGAGAGGTCTGACACGCAGCCGACCTAGAGGAATGAGATCCATCACCGAACAGCAGAGACCTGATTAGCCAGAGAAAACTCCGATCCGACGCGGATGTGGACTGGGACAGAGTCGGAGCAAAAGCTGAGACAATCACAGCCTTGGCCTGGGGAACCGCCATCAAATTGAATTGTGTGCGGAAAGCCATCCCCAGATGATAAAACGACTGAGAAGGGACCAGGTCCGACTTCTCCTCGTTGACTCTGAAACGTAGCGACGTGAGCAAGCTCAACAGAGCGGCGACATCCGACTCCAGTAAGGCAGCATTGGAATGCCCCTGGAGGATATCGTCCAGATATGCCGAAGTAGTCACCCTGGACTGTGTGCGATGGAAAGCTATCACATGCGACATCAGTCTGGTGAAGGCCCAAGGAACCAGGTTGAGGCCGAAAGGCATGGCCTTGAACTGGTAAACTCGCCCCAGAAAAACGAACCTGAGATACTTCTGTAACGCCCAATGAATCGGAACTAAAAGTAAGCGACTCGCAGGTCGAAGCTGGAAGCGAAATCTCCCTGGTGAATTGAACGGAGGACCGACCTGAAAGTATCCATGCTGAACTTGGGAGCCATGATAGACTGGTTCAGGAAACTCAGATCGAGAACCGGTCGGAGTCAGCCGTCCTTCTTCGGCACCAAGAACAGGCGGGAATAGAAACCCACTGACCTAATGTTCTTGATGACCTCACTTGCCCCCTTTGTCAGGAGATTGTCTATCTCCGTGGATAAAAGTTCCCGACGTAAAATGTCTGATGGAACTGTGGTTGGAAAAGGCACCCTGGACAGAGTGGAGTGCCGTCGGAAGGACATTCGCAGCCCGGACCAAACAACATCTAACATCCAAGAATCGGATGTGATGGTGGCCCAACGGTCTGCAAACTCTGCTATCCTTCCTCCAACCTGGGATGAGTCGAGGTGAGGACCTTCATTGCGAACCCCGACGAGGCTCGCGAGAGGAGAAAACACCTCTACTGAATGAAGAATCCTGGGACTTCCCTCAAGACTGCCGACGCTTACCCTTACCCCTTGAGTAAGAAGTAGAAGCGGTGGCAGAAGGATCAGCCCCTTTGCTTCGCAGAGGAAGCTGAGGGCACTTGTTAGGCTTGGAACGGCCCGTGCCTACCCTAGAAGGCTGATCAAGCTGAAGAAACAGCAGCTGATCGTTGGAATGACGTAGGACGTCATCCCGGACCGTCAACACAGAACCATGGAAAAGTTGCGGACCTGCCAAAAAAGCAGATCGAAGAGTAGCGTACTGCTCCTCAGGAAGAGATCGGCCTGTGTCCCGCACAGAGTCCCCTCGAACTAATTCCAGATTAGCCGTGTTACAGGCATGCGTGTGAGTAAGATGCATGAGTGCCTTGGACAGCACACGCAAAGGAGCCTGTACCTCATCAAACTTATCTGAAGGCAGATAAGCAGCTAAAGCTGAGACGACATGATCGGAGAGAGAAAGCATACCAAGCATCTCTCTCGATAAGCCCAACGTGGACTCCTGAGTCGTCATCAGAATGACGGCAGACTTGGACTTGGAAAGCCCGAGGGAATTGGAGTCCTGATCCAAAACCGTCAAAGTCTGGTAGACCGACGGATTGGCGGAATCGTAGGAACGATAACGCGCCGGAGGCAAAAAGGTGTCAACCCTGGTGAACCCTGGTGAAGAACGGAGCCTTCATAGCCTTGGAACTTAGCTTGGAGTCCAAGGCTGAAAATGCTTCAACCAACTGTACCGACGGGCACAGTCGAAAACGCCCAGAAGCAGGTTGCTCCATAGACTTGGCGCTGCGACCGATGATCGCGACCTGGCTGACACTGTCGACTGGTTAGATGGTTTGAGATCCGGAAGGAACCCAAACACGTGTGTAGGGGTGTGACACACCCTGAGGATCAACATAGCAGGAACTCATGAGAGTCACCGCTGACCTCTGCAGGGCAGAAGGTCCAGGCTGCACAAAAGACGTTGGAGCACCAAAACTGGTCGTGTGGCCAGAATGAGTGGACGGAAACGCCACGGAGTTCCTAGTGTCCCACTAAGAACAACCGAAACCAATGACAACTGTGGTGCTCGACAGCACAGAGACCACAGGAGAGGGTCCGGCCGGCAGCCACTTCCAATTTCGCCGAGTTGAAGTCAGGGAAGGCTGAGGCAGATACCCCCACGTCTACACAACCAGACACCGCAGCAGACCACTGCAGGTATAAAACTACTGTGCTCAATGGCTGAGAGGACACAGTAGGGGGTTCAGTCGGCAGCCCCATTTGACTTCGCCGAGTGGAAGTCTGGGAAGGCTGAGGCCGAAACCCCACAACCACAGTACAGACATCCCTGCAGACCCTGGCAGGGAGAAGCCGAGGCCGGCTAAAAACGGTGCCCAATGACGTTGTAGACGGAACAGCAGTAGCAGCAGATATGACGGGAGCTGTTGGAACTGACGGAAAAGCGGAGAGAGCCACCAAGCTCAGCCTCCAAAGGAGGAGTCACAACCCTAGTGACAGCCTCAGATGTCGACTGGAGAGGGCGCATAGTCCCGGAACCAGGCATCTCTACACCAGAAAACCAACAGCTCCCGCAGTATCCACCACGACGGTAAAACACTGCACATTCCCCACGGAAGGGGAATAACTCTCACCAGACATGGTCGAATCGGGAAGCCCCGAAACGACAGCGGTCCCCCCCCCCCCCCCCACTGGTGCGGGAGGAGCTGCACATCCCCCACGGAGGAGGAGCAATTCTCATCAGGCGTGGTCGAATCGGGCGACCCGAAACGATAGCGTTCACTACCCCCCGCAGGAGCGGGAGGAGTTGCACATCCCCCACAGAGAGGGTCAAACTCACACCAGACGTGGTCGAGTCGGGGGCCCCGAAACGACAGCATTCCACACCACCCGCGGGTGCGGACGAAATGGACACGAGAACCATGGCGAGGGCAAAAGGAATTGCCCTAAAGGAACAGAACTGGAAAGAACAGAGGTGAGAGCAGTAGAAGAACAAGAGGCCCCAAGGGGCCTGAGGGCGCTCACCTGACATGGTAGCCTAAATATCAACCCAGAGAATTGATTTCAACAAGTTGCATCTGCTCCTCCTAAGAAAAGCTTATACCAAATATCCAAAGATTCTGACCAGTGGAGCTAAAAAAAAAAGAAGATTTTTAAAGAATATTCCTCATATTGGACTAAGTTATAATTCGGGCTCCCACAGGGACTTGGCTTTAACAAACTTGAACCTCACCCCCCTAAGGATGCTGCACACCAAATATCAAAACATTCCGACTGCTGGATCTGAAGAAGAAGATTTTTAAAGAAAATTCCTCATTTTGAACTAAGTTATAATTCAAGCTCCTACAGTGAGTCCAAATATGGACCTAGAGACTTGGCTTGAACAAACTTGAATCTCACCCCCCTAAGCATGGTGCATATCCAATGTCAAAAGATTCTGCCTGCTGGATCTTGAGAAGAAGATTTTCAAAGAAATTTGCCTGAAATGCACTAAGTTCGAAATCAAGCTTCTATAGTGAGCCCAAATATGAACCTAGGGAGCTGATTTGAACAAACTTGAATCAGATCCCCTCCACAATGTTGCACACCAAATATCAAAAGATTCTGCCTGCTGAATCTGGAGAAGAAGATTTTTTAAGAAATTTGCCTGAAATGCACTAAGTCCAAATTCGAGCTTCTATAGTGAGCCCAAATATGAATCCAGGGGGCCATTTTGAACAAACTTGAATCAGATCCATCCCTCAATGTTGCATACCAAATATCAAATGATTTTGCCTGCTGGATCTGGAGAAGAAGATTTTTTAAGAAATTTGCCTGAAATGCACTATGTTTGAATTCGGGCTTCTATAGTGAGCCAAATATGAATCCAGGGGGCCGATTTGAACAAATTTGAATCAGATCCACCCCACAATGTTGCAAACCAAATATCAAAAGATTCTGCCTTGCTGGATCTGGAGAAGAAGATTTTTGAAGAAATTTGCCTGAAATGCACTAAGTTCGAATTCGAGCTTCTATACTGAGCCCAAATATAAACTCAGGGGGCCGATTTGAACAAACTTGAATCAGATCCACCCCACAATGTTGCATACCAAATATCAAAAGATTTTGCCTGCTGGATCTGGAGAAGAAGATTTTTGAAGAAATTTGCCTGAAATGCACTTAGTTCGAATTCGAGCTTCTATACTGAGCCCAAATATAAACCCAGGGGGACGATTTGAACAAACTTGAATCAGATCCACCCCACAATATTGCATGCCGAATATCAAAATATTCTGCCTGCTGGATCTGGAGAAGAAGATTTTTTAAGAAATTTGCCTGAAATGCACTAAGTTCGAATTCGGGCTTCTATAGTGAGCCCAAATATGAATCCAAGGGGCCAATTTGAACAAACTTGAATCAGATCCAGCCCACAATGTTGCATACCAAATATCAAAAGATTCTGCCTGCTGGATCTGGAGAAGAAGATTTTTTAAGAAATTTGCCTGAAATGCACTAAGTTCGAAATCGGGCTCCTATACTAAGCCCAAATATGAACCCAGGGGGCCGATTTGAACAAACTTGAATCAGCTCCACCCTACAATGTTGCATACCAAATATCAAAAGATTCTGCCTGCTGGATCTGGAGAAGAAGATTTTTTAATGTTTTTCCCATTGCCTACAGTGTTAAAAAGTGCTGACTCAGCACTTTTTCAAAGTCCTGAAAAAAGTACCTTGTGATCAAACCGATAGGGATTTTTTTTAACCATTCTATTTTACTGGATAAAAGTAAGCTTTATACAAAATAAGAATTCTCTGTGCCATGTAGTTTTGGAGATATGGCAGTTTTAAGGTTTTTCCTATTTTTAGCTCCCGAGGTTCCCATGGGGCAATGAGAAAAATTTTTTTTGTATCAATCAACTACTTATGACCCATTATCATCTCATGTCAAATTTGGTTCAAATCGACCTGACGGTTCGGAAAGTTAAAAAATTTATAGTAATTTATATATTTTTTATACTTACCAATGACCCAGACATAGCTGGTGCTAACTCTTAAAATATAGGGCCAAACACAAATTTTGCCCCCCAATCCCCAAAATTTGCATCTAAAACTAAAGAAAACATGTCCTGAAAGGCCCTCCACACCTCGCCCCTACTGCGCATGCGCAGTGTCAAGGACGTTCCGAAATTGGCGCCATTTATCATTCTAATAACCAGTGCCTGGTAAGCGCTATGTACTCAGCGGGGAGGCAAGAGTTCCCAACTCCTGGGAGGGCCATCCCCGTCTGGGTCATTGGTAAGTATAAAAAATATATAAATTACTATAAATTTTTTAACATTTTTAAACTGTACCAATGACCCAGACATAGCTGAATAGTAAAAAGGCTGGAGGGCCAAGGACATAGAGCAAAATGGAATACGCTCAATAAAATAAAATAGAGTCATCCCCTGTAGGGAAAAGAAGTAATAGGCCTTACATGTATCTTTCTTATTTATGATAAATTAGAAAGATACAACACCTTCCAAAAATTGAGCTTCATACATCCATGTACTCTATTAATATCCAATAATCCTTATACTAATAATTTTTAAAGTAAGCCAATAATAAAGTAAGTCTAGAGAATAGAGACTCTTATACTCCTAAAAGTGTGTGAGAATTGCATAATCATGTCCGTTGACATATGCAATATTCAAAAGCTATACTTTAAAAACTAAGACTTGAATGAATTTTATAAACTTAAACTTCTCACTAAACAACCATCCCAATAACAGCTCAGAAATACTAACTCCGGAGGAGGTATCCCCTTGTTTTCATAGTAAAAACAGGTGACCCAAGGGAACACCCTCCCCCCCCCCCCCCTTTTCTTGCCCTGGGTCAAATAGCCCAGAGCGAAGAGGGCAGCCGAACGGAGACACTGCCGAAACAGACAGCCTACCTAGCTATAGTAGCAACTGTTAAGTGAATGACATTCTGAGCAGTAGATAATAGACCTAACAATAGAGGCCTCCAGAAATGGACTCGATATTTCTGAGATAAAATTCATGAATGTGGATGGCTGAGCGCAATGAGCAGCCTTCAAAAATCTATAATAGCAACACTATTAATGTAAGCCCAAGAAGTAGAAGAACTCTTACTTCATGAGCCGAAATCTTAAGCACAACTGCTAAGCCAATGATATACCATAAGCAGTACGCTAGTTAATAGAATCCATTAACAATAAAATGGAGCGTAACGTCCTTCTACTAGACATCAAAGACAGAAGAAGCTTACGCCCTTGTAATAAACAGATATCTGTTTATAAATACATAAACTGTACCCGGAAAGAGTAAAGGCCTATGCCCATACGAAGACGGAAGGACCTTAAAATAATAGGTTCCGGATAATAGGAGCCTAACTCTTATGCAACAATCCAACCTAAATAGTAACGGAAGTATTGATTCCGAAACTATGAAAGTGAAAATCATCCATCGATAGTGCATGAAACTCACTGACTCTACAGTAAAAGAGAAAACAACAGAATTACTGTCTAAAAGGTCAGAATTTGAAAACTACTGTTTCCAGAGGCTCAAATGATTACTTAGCTAAATAAGAACCGAAGTTAAAATCCGTATAGGAATTTAATCTAAAGATTCTAAGTCTATTTATCAAAAAGTTACTAACTGACTTAGATAAAGAGACAAAAGACTCAATTGTAAACTATCGTAGAGTGCATAGGTATGAGGTAACATAAACCTATAACCTAAATAACAACAGGCTGCAGTAGATCTTGTGAAACAAGTATACTAAAAAATAGCAATGAGTAGTATGGAGGGATCAACAATATGAACATAATGATCCCTACACCACGACGGAAGAGCCTCCACTTTAGTCGCATAGAATAGCGAAGAAGAGGATCTCCTATAGTAAGAAATCGCGTCCAAAGCTCGTCCAGTACAGTGCTTACAATGCAATACGGACCACACAACGGAATACATGAAGGTTGCGACCTTGCTGGTTGTGATAAAGATGACACGATTTACCCAGTGAAAAAAGATCCTCCCATAGAGGAAGATTTCACGTTAAGATCCACAGTAGACAAGAGAGTAAATTACTCATGATCTCTGTGAAGATAGAGATGCTATCAACAGAAATGTATTGTGGTTGTTTATCTTAGCAATACCTGCTAAAACAACAGCGCCAGAGGATACGCGTATCCTATCATTCCGTCCTATAGATCAATAGAGCGTTAACAGTATTAGCTCAGAGATCTGGACAAGCCAACACATTCGTCTGCAATTGATTAGCAAGCTGTGTCATAAATAAAACATCATTGGGCGCTCCCATAGATAGCAAATCTGATTGAATACTTGTTGAGAGTCCATTCTGACAGCAACAAGCGACCCGTAAGAGAACGGGAGTGCGACAAAACAATCAGACGACCCAGAATATGACGGACCAAAACTGAACTTGGTGTACTATAACCAACAGACGGATTCTTTCCATTAAATTGAATAACGGAAACGAAAGAGTGCCTCCCTGGTTCCGGAGATACGCCACTACTGTCGAATTAAAGGACAGGAATTTGGGCATGCGTTTCTGAATAATGTTCATGCAATGACATAAAGCAAGCCTAAAAAACATTATTCCGCGGAAGTTAAACTGATAGCTAAAAGACTGCGGAACCCAAAGACCCTGGCACTTCGAATCCGTAGGGATCAGTATATATCCCAATCTGTTTGACTGGCAACCGTCATAACAGCCACACTCGGGTCCGGCAACTGCGGCGGCACTCTCTGAGTCAACCACCGAATGTTTGCCCCAGTCTGAATCTCTTGTAACACTAGATAGACAAGAGAATGTATAAATCGAGCAATTCATGAATTGCCGGAAAGTTGCCGTCGAAGAGAAGCTCCTCCGAGAACGAAGCGACTCTGAGAGAGTTCTTAACCTACTATCCACGCGTGGATGTAGCTAGGGCTGCGTCACGTCTAACCAACTCCAATCAGCCACTGAAGGGCGGAGTTATACGTGAACAAACTACTGCCCTCAAAAGAAATTACATTGAGAATAATATCCCGTAAATCTTTTCTTGAAGACGTAATGATAACGCCTCAGTAAGGCGGATTACGTATAATAAAGCGTCTAAGTTAAGTCTACTATACATAATGTCGTTCCCAACATTGAAATTGGAAAAGACATAAACGGCGAAAAAGAATATATGCAGTCTTTAATCACACCGTCTAGACGCATATGAACTCTCGGTATGCCCTGCTCTGCCAAAATAAACTATTTGTAAAAAAGATAAAATGGCAGAATTGAGCCACGCGGACAAGAAACTAAACTATCATGCTTAGTAGCAGGCTGTATATATATATAAATATATAGCGTCGAAAAATAGAACACATGTTGTAATGACAATATTGGACTGCGTCGGTAAGTCAGGGACAAAGTCCCTGTACCGATCGAAAAATCCGAGTCCAATGACGCTATAAGTCTCTTATCCAAGATCGCAGCAATGAAGTCCGAAAAATAATCACTGGAAGAAATGCCAGAAGATATGAAAGGCATCTTCCGATACTACTAAAGGGAAAACTCGAAATCTTTCGAATCCCTTTCGCCATCCTGTCGGACCCTATAAAGCGTTCGGTCATCCGTAGCTTGATGCAACCGCGGACCGCACCGACCCAGCGCCGTCGGATAATTCCTGATTCGACCGAGAAACTGTCAATTGCTGGGATGCTGCGAAACAACTGTGCTAACTCGGATAGCACGTCCGTCACTGAGGCCTGAGGAGAAGCGGTCTTACGATGCATTGCCGCAGGAAGCTCCGAGATCGTTACCCCGTGCATACTTCCAATATGCGAGCGAACGGAGTGTATAGGCCTCGTGTCCCTTGGCTACCGGATGGCGCGACCTATTCGCCGTGGAATCACTGAATGCCGAAACTGATCGGATACTCGAGGTCACGTAGCCAATGTGCGGTCGTGTGCCCTGCTGTGAGGATGAGGAAGCATTAAAGACAGTCTCTCGGACTGTCAATATAACGGAGCGTCCCGAGCAACGGACATATGCTCCGAATGTAAAATATCTGAACCACAACATGCGGTCCCCTATGTTGTTGGCTTCCTCCGATCTGTCCTCAATCTGCCGTCACTGGGTGAGTACTAAAGTAATTAAAGTGCTCGCATCACCCAAATCTCCTTCCTAGACCGCAACGGACGAACCCGGCAGGCGAACCATTCGATGAATGTACGCTACACCGGGTGAGCTAGCGAATGTCACTCCGTAAGCGATAGACATATTCCATGAGCACTTATTGCCGCTAACTCTTCATTAACTATGACGACAGAGGCACACTTTTGAAAGACATCTCCATAACTCTTCGAACAAGAAACCAGAAATGCTTGGATAGCAAGCATAAAATAATAATATATATAGCGTCGTTCAATAATTCGAAAGTTTGTGTGACATTATTGGACTATGTCGGAACTGAGGGACGATGTCCCTGAACCGAACCAAAAATTTTTAAGTCCACCGACGCTATCAGTTTCTTATCCGGCATCGCAGCATATGTTGTTCCGAAAGGGAAAGTTTGAAATCCTCCGAATCCCTTTCGGTATCCCGTCGGACCGGATGAAACTTTCGGACGTCCGTACCCGCTTCCGCGGAGCGTCCCGACCCAGCATCGTCGGATAAAAAATATGCGACAGATTCAGTTGATGCTGGGATGCTGCGATAAACTGTGCTATTAAGGAAAGCACATCCGTTCCCGAGGCCTGTGCAGTAGCGGACTTACGATGCATTGCCGCTGGAAGCTCCGTGTACGTTGACTCCCGCACACTTCCTATGCGAACGTCCAGAGTCTGCAGGCCTCGAGTCCCCGGCTACCGACCCAGCACTGTCGGATAATTCTCGATCCGACACCGATTCTGTCGGCTGCTGGGATGCTGCGATAAGCTGTGCTATGTGCACAAGAATGTCCGGCGTCGAGACCTGCGGAGGCGCAGTCTATCGCTGCTTCGCCGAGGGCAGCTCCGCATCAGATGGCTCCCGCATACTTTTCCTATGCGAACGTCCGGAGTCCATCGGTCTCGAATCCCTGGCTGCCGGATGGTGTGACCTGGTCACCGAAGAATCCTTGATCGGCGAAGCTGGAAATATATCGGCGGTCACGCAGCCAAGGTGCGGTCGTGTGCGCTGACGAGAAGAGGAAGCCTTAGCAGTCTCAGCGGACTGCCTATACAACGGAGCGTCCCGAGCGACGGACGTATGCTCCGCTAGCGACACATTTGTACCACAACATCTGGGGCCAGATGTTGTTGAACGAGAGAGGGGCCTCTCTCGCTTGCCGTCCGGATGGACCGGAACGAGCTATGAACCGGACTAAAAGGCTTCCTCCGTTCTCCCTCCGATCCGCCGTCACTGGGTGTGCATTAAGTTAATTTTATAGTGCTCGCATCACCCCAAAATTCCTTCTAGACCGCAACGGACGAACCCGGCTGCCGAACCATTCGGTGAATGGACGCTACACCGGGCGAGCTAGCGGACGTCAAAGGCCGTCGAACCTACTAGGGTCCTCTTAGGCAATTGGCGTATTACATGAGCACTTTTCCGCTAGCCCTTCATTAATTGTGACGACGGAGGCACACTGTTGGAAGACATCACAGATACATCACCCTAATCTTGATCGTCTGAAATAGAAATTGATAAAGTAGAGTGACCCTGCGGGGAAAGGACCGGAGTGTCCAAATCCCCAACAACATACCGTGACATACGCTTCCCATATTGTCATCGAAATCATACGATACAAAACAGGAGTTAATGCGAGTACACTGACCACATATAGAATGATAATAAGGTCAGAGGAAGACTTCCTCTTAAAACAATTGATCAATATCCTTTCAATGTGAAAAGAAAACAAGTCCTGGTACTCGCACTAACCCCTGGCAATCAAAATACATAATAATAATATGATCCATTAATATAGAAAAAATAATTGAAATCAAAATATTTTGAAAAAATATTTTTTCAGAACAGCCCAAGTTTCTGAAAAGTAACGTTGAGCCCCAATGGATCCCAAGCCTAAGTGTGGACAAAAATTTTAAAAATATTTAAAACAATTTATTCAACACTTACGAACAATAATAATGTATCTAGTTATGATTAAAATAACATAAAGATATTATTATTTAGAAATCCCCCCCTCACACAGAGGGCTGTTGTAAATGTAAACAATGAGTGTAAAAACACTAAAATAAGACTCCAGGCACCCAGGCCCGAAATCAGTTACCAAAAATACACCATCTGATGCAAAACAGAGACTTCCAGGGAAGAAACTGCAGAACATCAGATGGTAGATGCAGAACACAACGCCTAACCACCCGTAGGTGAAGACGTAAACATGGGGAAAGAACAGAATTCATTCTGTTATTCAGCTAAAACTCCCAAGAAATTTTAGTAATAATAATTACAGAAACTATGCCAAAAGCATGGGAGAATAGCAAGGGGGAACTTAAAGGACAGGGAGAGAGGAAAACACTTGAAAAAACAGTGTAACTAAATAATCAGAATGACAACAAAATGGCTGCTGCCTTGAAAATAGGTAACTTAACATAATTTCATTAAAAAATTTTAAGTTACAGCCCTGATAATATTCTGTCACACATTCTTTTCCTCTCCTCCTTTTCTATCCTCCTTAGAATCACCATTTCACTAATATTTATGTGTCTGGCATCATTTAAACTGAGATTTAAAAGCACAAAGATCAGTCAGATGTTAACTGATGAAGGGCCAAACTTAGAATGATAAATGGCGCCAATTTCGGAACGTCCTTGACACTGCGCATGCGCAGTAGGGGCGAGGTGTGGAGGGCCTTTCAGGACATGTTTTCTTTAGTTTTAGATGCAAATTTTGGGGATTGGGGGGCAAAATTTGTGTTTGGCCCTATATTTTAAGAGTTAGCACCAGCTATGTCTGGGTCATTGGTACAGTATAAAAATATAGAAATTTTAGGCGTGGCCAAAATTTTTGCCCCTCCCATAACGAAGGCAAATAATGCCCGACAAACTTCTCTTGAACAAACTTGAGTCTACACCTCAAAAGGAAGCTGCATACCAAATATCAAGTCTCTGCTATTGCTGGTTCTTGAGAAGAAGATTTTTTAAGAATTGGAACATTTTTGCCCCATCCCTCTGCTCAATATGAGCTGAAACCTAATTTGACAAAAAATCAAAATGCCCTTATATAACCCCTACTCACATGAAATTTCATTAATATGCGGCCAGTGGTTTGGGAGAAAAAGGCCCAAACACCACCTTCACGCCGGACGCCGGACGCCGGACGACGGACGACAGACGCCGGACGACGGACGAAAAGTGATCAGAATAGCTCACCCTGACTTTCACTCAGGTGACCTAAAAAGGTGAACTCAACAGAAAGAGAAAGTAGAAGAACACCCTCAACTACGAGAGAAGGTGGCAGAACCCAGACGGCCGACACCTCCTCCAATAACAATTTTTTTATCAACCGAAAAAATTCATTGTCGAATTGCGATGACACGATGTCGCAAACAAAACATTCGCGAAAACGGAATAGTAATTAATAAACAATGAGAATGTGGTTGAAAATATAAACGAGAATATATAAAACACAGTCCTTTTATTATACGATATTCAGATCCATAATTCCAGTCACAGGAAAACCATTATCCACGAGTTGAATTATCACTGTTCCATAATGCATATGGCAGAAACACATCCTGCTCGTGCTTCGGATAGAAAAAGAATGACGAATTGATGCATTGTGCACTGTTACGGAAGTCGTGGATTTGTACTATCGAAGAGCGTCCCATACTGGGTATGCGCCGATGGCGCTCGGCCCAGTTTTGGCTTATTTTTTCGTGGTGTTTTTACACCACTTTTCTTTCCCAAATCTTGGGAAAGATTAAAATAGAGAGTATTTTATCCGAGTTAGGTTCTTCCACTGTAGTGCAAGCCTGTAGTAAACAATTGAGGTAGGTTGATAAGAAACACTCGTTCTCATCCCAAGGTGATAACAAAGGTACCCAAGAAGTTTTGTGAAGATCGGTTCATAAATACAGCCTCTAGCCCGAGCCGTATTGACACATGCACTTACTGTGTATAAGTAGCACTGAATAAATCAAAGTTCATCTAATTTGCACAATTTCTGCTCAAGAAAAAAACCTTTATTATATGTGATGTATTCCATGTTATTAAACATTCATACAGAAATTTATTCAAATCAGAACTTTCATACAGAAGTTTGATACAAAAACTGATTGCACTAACTTTGGTATAAAATGGTCACCGGCAGCCATCTTGAATTTTGGACCGCACCCAAATACACTTGTTCTCATCCCAAGGTGATAACAAAGGTACCCAAGAAGTTTTGTGAAGATCGATTCATAAATACAGCCTCCAGCCCTAGCTGTATTGACATGTGCACTTACAGTGTATAAGTAGCACTGAATAAATCAAAGTTCATCTAATTTGCACAATTTCTGCTCGAGAAAAAAACCTTTATTATATGTGATGTATTCCATGTTACTAAACATTCATACAAAAATTTATTCAAATCAGAGATTTCATACAGAAGTTCTGTACAAAAAAATGATTGCACTAATTTTGGTACAAAATGGCTGCTGGTGGCCATCTTGAATTTTGGACTGCACCCAAAAACTCTCGTTCTCGTCCCACGGTGATAACAAAGGTACCCAAGAAGTTTTGTAAAGATCGGTTCATAAATACAGCCTCTAGCCTGAGCCATATAGAAGTTGTGTACAAAAAACTGATTGGACCTAATTTCGGTACAAAATGGCCACTGGCAGCCATCTCGAATTTTGGACCGCACCCAGAAACACTCGTTCTCGTCCCAAGGTGATAACAAAGGTACCCAAGAAGTTTTGTGAAGATCGGTTCATAAATACAGCCTCCAGCCCTAGCCGTATTGACATGTGCACTTACAGTGTATAAGTAGTACTGAATAAATCAAAATTCATCTAATTTGCATAATTTTTGCCCGAGAAAAAAACCTGTATTAAATGTGATGTATTCCATGTTACTAAATATTCATACAAAAATTTATTCAAATCAGAACTTTCATACAGAAGTTCTGTACAAAAAACTGATTGCTCTAACTAGAGTACAAAATGACTGCTGGTGGCCATCTTGAATTTCGGACCACACCCAAAACCAATCGTTCTCATCCCACGGTAATAACAAAGGTACCCAAGAAGTTTCGTAAAGATCAGTTCATAAATACAGCCTCTAGCCCGAGCTGTATTGACACGTGCACTTACTGTGTAGAAGAAGCACTGAATAAATCAAAGTTCATCTAATTTGAATAATTTCTGCTTGAGAAAAAACCTGTATTATATGTGATGTATTCCATGTACCCAAGAAGTTTCGTAAAGATCTGTTTATAAATACGGCCTCTAGCCCAAGCCGTATTGGCATTTGCAGTTACAGTGCTGAAAGTAACATTAAATAGATCAAAGTTAGTCTAATTAGCATAATTTATGCACGAGAAAAAAAACCTGTATTATATGTGATGTATCCCATGGTACTAAACATTCACACAAAAAATGATTCAAATCAGAGCTTTCATATGGAAGTTCTGCGCAAAAATCTGATTGCACCTAATTTTGTACAAAATGGCTGCCAGTGGCCATCTTGAATTTCGGACCAGACCCCAAAACACCTGTTCTCGTCTCACAGTGATAACAAAGGTACCCAAGAAGTTTCGTAAAGATCGGTTCATAAATATGGCCTCTAGCCCGAGCCGTGTGTACGGTGCTACAGACAGACAGACGGATGACGGGCCATGACAATACCTCAAATTTGGCTTCGCCAAAGTTGAGCTAAAAATATAATAAAATAGTGATTTTTCTGTTTTGCACTGACAGGTACTGGCTATTATGTTTGGTAAAAAAAACTCTAAAGGCAGCCAAGATTTGACTTGAAATCACTGTTAAGCCACTAGACAGCAAGGCTCTGGGGTAGTAAAAAGTCTGGAAAGTTTCCTAAGCCCATAAGCATTAAAACAGATATGGTGTGTTTCCATCAGATTTATTGGGGTAAAGTGGATTTTAGAATGTTTTAGTTTGTCAAGGATTTACAGGTGGGCATTAACATGTTCTGTATTTATAGATCAAATGGACCATAGAAGGTGAGAGTGATCATTTAACAGTGAAGTCAGGCCCGTAGTTTTGATGTGAGCCTGTAACGAAAAAGCTTACCATATTACCAAGAGTGTGGTTGCTCAGTGGTTAAAGCATTGGACTTTAAACCAAAAGGTTGATGGTTCAATCCTGACCAGCGGTAGCTGTGTGGTATCCTTGGGCAAGACACTTAATCTTGATTGCCCACTTGTGGGTATGGTAGTGCTGTGTACTAAGGTGAACTGCACATCGATGGTGCATTTGCCTTCTTCTACTGCTAAACCATTGGTAATTGTGTTGTGCCCTTGGGCAAGATATTTAACCCTTTACCTAACAAGAAACGCAGAGGACAGTTGTAAAAAAAAATCTTGAATAACTAATTTTTTTCATTTTTTGTCTCAAAAACATAGGTTATGACAACTCACTGGAACAAGCTCAACGAGGTGTCATAACCTATGTTTTCAAGACAAAAAATGAAAAAAATAATGAAAATTAATTGGCAATTTTTGAGAATAGTGCTGGCCAGTTTTGGCCGTTACGTTGGGTAAAGGGTTAATTCTGATTGCTCAAGACTATGTGCTTGAGAAGTGGTAGCAATCTGGCAGAGGCTTTGGGTTCTTTCATTGCGCTTCATATGAACCCCCAGCATCCCCAAGGGCCATCATGTGTCGCAGTTGGCTCCATTTGAAAGAAATATTAATCTGATCTACCAACATATACATCTAACTAAATTAAGCACAATTGTCATCCCCTCATCCGTGGGGTGAATTCATTTAAAGAAAAAAATAGTAAATTTTCCATAGATCCATAGTTCAATTTGAAATCCTTCTGGTTCCCCAAAATTCTGTCGAGCTCAATGTGATGAATAAACTTTCATCAAGGAGTCAAAGAAATGCCATACACCAAATATCGAAATAATCTGCCTGGTGGGACAAAAGGAGGAGGTCTTTGAAGTCCTCATATTGCATTATGTTAAAAATGGTGTCCCCATAAGGAGACCAAAGATGTACCTAGGGACTTGATTTGAACAAACTTGAATCTAACAACACCCCCATCCCATTGATGTTATATACCAAATATCAATCCATTCTGACCAGTGGTTCTGGAGATGTTTACAATTTTTGAAAAAAAAAAAACCCAAAAATCTGTGTGGTAACAGAGTAAAGCCTTCAGTGGGCATGTCAACTCTATTTGAATAAACTTGAATTGACATAAGATATTTAAGATACAAACCAAATTTGGTTCAATTTGGTCCAGTAGTTTTTGAGGAGAAATTGATAATGTAGAGTTCATGGCAGTGAGTTAAAAATGGAGGTGTAAATCTTCATGAACAAAAGAAAAATTCAGGGATTCACAGAGACTAGTTAATTTGGTTTTCTATAACTTTTCCATACTCATGATATCAAATTTCCATAATCCCAAAGGTTAAATGTAACTCAATATAAAATTCTATTGTTTCCTCCTACCCCACCCCTTGACAACTCTTTTAACCCTAAAGGGTCCAATTCCAATTTTGATCACTTTGTACTGCAATAAAACTGAGGCTTCAACATAGAGGCTTTAGGTAAACGCTTAATTTACATTCTAAGCACCTTGGCAGTTGTTTCTAGGCAAGCCTTGGATGCCTATACAGGCAGCCAAGATTTGCCTAGAAACAACTGCAAGGCCAACACATGTTCTCTATCAAAGTGTGGCAACAATGTATACAAACCACCAGGCCTTTAAGAGTTAAGAAGTCTTGAACCCTAAAAATTGGGAGAACCAATAAATTTTTGAATGGTCACATTAGACAGGAGAAATGCCCATATAACATGTACCTGTTCGTTTTCCATAACTTTTCCAAAACCTACCCCAATTTTTCATACTTTTACAGGGCAATGAAAATCAATTTACTGTTTTCCAAGACTTTCCAGACTTTTCCATAACCTGTATGAACAATGGAAAATGATTGAAACTTCTGTGAACTATATCATTCTGGTTCATATCAAGTTGCAGTTAGTGCTTTTGCCGAGTATATACTGTAAAGAATCTCAAATGTACGTCTTCGACAGATGGTGGACATGCCATGCACCTGTGTTGAAGCTGTTGCACAGTTCTCCCAATTCAAACTTTTGGCTACAACAGATATCCAGAGGTTAATATCCAAGGCACTATCTCAGCAATGCATTCTAAATATCATTCCAACTTGGTTGTTAAATGCATCTCTTTCGGAGTTAACTACACCAATCTTGAAACTGGTCAATGTCTGGCATCTTTCCGACAAGCATGAAACATGCTTTAATAAAACCTCTTCTCAAAAAGCCAACACTTGATCCAGAGGTTCTGAAAAACTACCGACCGGTCACTAATCTTTCATTTCTATCAAAGATTATTGAGCGTGCGGTGGCTTCTCAGCTGAACTCTCATTTGGCAGCACATGGCCTAGCCGAAGTTAACCAATCTGCATACAGATCTAATTACAGTACAGAAACAGCGCTTCTAAGGATACAAAATGATATCCTCCTATCCACGGATAGGCACAACCTAACATGCCTTGTTTTGTTGGATTTAAGAGCCAGTTTTGACACCACAGACCATACAATACTGGCAGTGAAAACAGGCCTTACTGACCAAGCACTTAATTGGATTTCATCCTACCTCAATGGTCGCACACAGAGTGTCCTTATTGGCAGTGAGTCGTCAGACAAAGTCACACTATGTTTTGGCGTCCCTCAAGGATCGGTGTTGGGTCCCCTACTGTACACGAACTATGTCTCACCTCTCGGTGACATTATCCGAAGCCATAGCCTTGGTTTTCATTTTTACGCAGATGACACACAGCTATGTTAGTTTTACTCATGCCTTTGAGCCTGAAGCATGCAGTAAGATTGAACTTTGCATTTCAGACATCAAGGCATAGATGACTAAAACCTTTCTTAAATTGAACAATCACAAGACAAAAGTATTATATATAGGTCTAACTCATCAACTTTCAAAAATATTCAAACTGTCCCTCAATATTGGAGGTTTTACGATGAAAATTTGGCTGCTGATGAACATATCAAACATGTCTGTTGCAGTGCATTTTTTCATCTTAGAAATATTAGCAAAATTTGACCCTTCACTGATACACAGACATCACAACAGCTTGTCCATGACTTTGTTACCAGTCACCTCGACTACTGCAACTCTCTTCTGATTGGCTCTAAAACATCTATTCTTAAAAAGCTACAACATATCCAAACTTGTGCTGCACGGGTCATAACCAGAACTCAAAAGTACTGCCGTATAACACCAACACTCTCAGAGTTACATTGGCTACCCATTAAGCAAAGAATTCAATTTAAAATTGTCCTTTTGGTGTTTAAGTGTATCTCGGGATCTGCGCCATCCTACCTGTCCGATCTGCTTACCACCTACAAACCACAGTGTTCTCTTGGGTCAACTCAATCTGGTTCAGCCCGCATCTAAATTTACTAGTGCTGGTGATAGGGCCTTTGCGGTTGCTGGCCCAAGGCTTTGGAATTCTCTTCCAATCGACATAAAAAATAGTAAATCACTTGAATCATTCAAGTCTGGTACGAAAACCTACTTTTTTCATAAGGCATTTCCTTCAGTGGTCTTTCAGTCTTTTAATTTTGGTCATAAACTGACATTACCAGGTGTGTGAGTGTGACTGAGTCAGTGAGGATTGCATCGTTTCTCGTCAAGTCACATACTTGTTTTGGTAAAGTTGTAGTGTTGTTTTAATTTTGTTGTAATTCAATACCCTTTTTCTTTTAGGTTCTGTCGCATTTATCACCACAATATAGCCTTGGTTGCTGATGTGGTGTTGGGCACCAATAAATGATAATAGTGATCCATATATCAATTGTTTGTTTGTTTGTTTGTTGGTGGTTAACGTCACACATTTATGCACCATGGCTAATCGTGACACAACATGGAGATGAAGTCAAGTTTAGTCAATCGTTGATCAACATGTTGCCCATTTTAGAGGACTTTTACCCCAAGCATTGGTGACTGGGTCCTATTTTACTAGTAAAGCAGAACTGGTTTACCACAGTAAACAAGTGCTGCTTACTTCCCGGGGTTCCCATGGGGAATCCATGTATCAATGTATCTGTGAGAGAATGTATGTGTATGTGTGTATATGTATGTATGCAATTATTGTACAGCCATTGAGCACCAAATGTGGAATCTAGGCTTTAAAATTATTATTATTAAAAATTGTTATTACTATAATATTTTGAGTATTTCAGAATAAAACAAACAAGAATGAAAGTGTCATTGACACTGCAGCTTAACTTGACTGTGTGCTGTGTTTGATGAAAAGAAAAATGTTCAATGTTTATGAAAGGACTATGAAATATGACAAGAATTTTGATAATTGAGAATATGTTAATTTCTGTTCCCTGTATGCTATGTTTTCAATAAAAATATAATTTGAGGTGTAGACTGTACTAAAGAGCTGAGGGGTGGGTTAATGTGGCCTTCACAATTAATGTACGTCAACCAAGTTACCAAGTTACATTGAAATTATTACAAAACGAGACATCCTATCCAGTTACAATGAAATCCCTTCATAAATATGGCCTGAAGACCGTGCTAAAGGTTTTCGGGCTTTGGGTGTGTGCAGCCATCACAACTGACCAATTGCAACCAAAAGGGGACGTCCTCATTTAGACATTATACGGAGTCATCCTACCAAGTTACAATAAAATGCTTTCATAAATACGGCCTGTAGACTGTGCTAAAGGTTTTCGGGCTTCAGGCCTGTGTAGCCATCATGCTGACCCATTGCAACCAAAAGGGGATGACCCCTTCTAGACATTATACTAAGTCATCCTACAAAGTTATAATGAAATCTCTTCATAAATACGACCTGTAGTCTGTACTAAAGGTGTTCGGGTTTTGGGCTCGGGCAGCTGTAATGACTGAACAATCGTGACCAAAAGGGGATGTTCTCATTTAGACATTATCTGGAGTCATTCTATCAAGTTACAATGAAATCCTTTCATAAATATGACCTGTAGACAGTGCTAAAGGTTTTTGGACTTCGGGCTCCTGTAGCCATCACAGCTGACCAATCGCGACCAAAAGGGGATGTTCTCATCTAGACATTATATGGAGTCATCCTACTAAGTTACAATGAAGTCCCTCCATATGAAATAAAACCTGTAGACTATTCTATAAGTTTTGGGGTTTAGGGCCTGGACAGCCATCACAGTTGACCTATCACGACCAAAAGGGGACGTTCTCATCTAGATATTATACAGAGTCATCCTACCAAGTTACAATGAAATCCCTTCATGAATACAACCTGTATACTGTGCTAAAGGTGTGGACTGGGGCAGCCATCACTGTTGACCAATCATGACCAAAAGGGAAAGTTCTCATCTAGACATGACCTCAAACCTGCATATGAAATTTTGTGATGATGGGAGAAGAACTACAGGGTGCAGCCTGCACTAAAGGAAAATGTGAACAGACTCACAGTCTAACAGACTTCGGCATGCGTGATGGCAATAGCTTATCCTGACTTTGTCAAGTTAAGCTGAAGATGTGTCCATGGGACACTAATGTCCCTGCTTTATGTTCTAAGTCAGAAAACTGCCATAATTCTGCAAAGAAATATCGGGCCAGGTCTACTAACAATCCCAATCTGTACTATTTGGTTATAATCCTATGTACAAAATTTTGTTTCAATTCGTTTCGTCAAAATAAGGTTATCGTCTGGAAACCAATATCAACATGTTTTCTAAGTCGGAAACGGGTCATAACTCTGTCAAAAAAACATCACACCAGGCCCACTATCAATCTCAACCTGTATCATCTCATTATAAACCAATGTATAAAATTTGGTTTCATTTCGTTCAGTCATTCTGAAGTTGGAAAAAGGCCATAACTCTGCCAATAAATATCGGACCAAGCCCACTATCTATCCAAACCAAAAATATGTGGTTATAAACATATGTATAAAATTTTGTTTCATTTCAAACTAAAGTTATCATCCAGAAACCAAATGTGGGACAGACAGTGGGATGGACGTTCGGACGGACGTGCAAACGTATGTATGTATGTATGTATGTATGGACAAGTGACTGAGAAGGGTAACTCTTAATGCCCTTCGCCAAAATTTACGGGGACTTAAAAACATATAAAGCTATTAAATTTACCCAAGCTATCCAAATATTCAAGAAGTTCTTCTGCCAAAACACCAAATGCATATGAATCTCTTTTACTGCTCAACCTCACATCAATCTCACCTTTGTCTTTCTGTTAATATATAATATATGATCAAATCAAAAGGCATCATAAACACATTAACACTTTACCTAAGGTAATGGACACCTCCAACCAGGACACCTCCTTTGTTAACCCATATAATGCCATAGTTCAAAAGTAACGGATAACCAATCAATTACTTTTTCATCAATCAACACATTGATCAGTGGTTAGTCGATTAATCGATTAACCCTTTACCTAACATGAAAAGCAGACGACACTTGTAAACAAAATTCTTGAATAACTATTTTTTTTCATTTTTTGTCTCAAAAACATAGGTTATGACCCCTTTTTGGAACGAGCTCTAGGAGCTCGTTCCAAAGAGGGGTCATAACCTCTGCTTTTGAGACAAAAAATGAAAAAAATACTGAAAATTAATTGGCGATTTTTGTGAATGACGCTGACCGGTTTTGGCCATTACGTTAGGTAAAGGGTTAACCATATCAGCTCACATTGAATCTCAAATCAAATCGAGTCAAAGATTTCACATCAAATCGAATTGCAAATCGAATCAGAATTTCGAAAATCCTGCATTCAATGAACACAAAACTCAGCTTCGTGATGGCTTACCTGCAGCTCAGGCTGTTAATGGGTTAAAAATCTCATTAACGTCCTGACACATCACATGACTTTTGTTCCTCGCTGTCGTACACTCAGAAATGGAAACAGATTCTGGAAGTGGTTTCAACTAGTAAAGAACGTGATTTTTATTTAAATTATGAAATATGTAAAATGTTAAGCTAGCCCCATAAGAACAAGCAGCTGAATATAGTTAGTCTGTGCACATTTTAACCCCCTGCACACTGATGTCCAAATATCTAAAGTTCAGGGTGCAAATATTTCCCATAATGCAACTAGAAATTCAACCAATTCAATCTTGTTTGACAGAGCTCAATGAGCTCTGTCAAACAAGATTGAATTGGTTAAATTCCCAGTTGCATTATGGGAAAAATGGCTACTTCAAATCTGGATATTTTGACATCAGTGTGCGGGGGTTAAGCCTTTATTCCTAACTTAAAAGTGGTAACTATCGGGTCTGTTTTTAAGTTCTCCAACTTTGATACAACTGAAAGCGTACTGGTGCTGATCACAGGATCATCATGTGACACCTGTTTGTTTGACAACAGATGATACTATAATCTGTCAAAATTGAAAACATATTAAAAATGTCTCAAGCGAATTAAATGAAGACCAACTGAATTTATTGGAACAAAGTTCCAAACCGGAAAGAAAGCGCAAATCATATTAATAATAGTAATAAGATGACTTCGTCAAATCTTGTGGTTTATTAACGGCCCAACAGGTGTGAATAATTGCCCTTCAGCTTATAAACAGCCCTCGACTTTGTCTCCGGCCTTTTATAAGCTGTCAGTCTTTGTCTCGAGCCTTTTATAAGCTGTCAGGCTGTTATTCACACCTGTTGGGCCATTAATAAATTTGTATTTTTGATGTTGTTTCACTTGTTTTTACTGCAGAAACAGGCTTGAGAATAGTTTGTACTGCTGTTCATTTTGAAGATTGGTCCTTCTCCTCAGCTTCGTTGTGAAGTCTGGGATATTTTCAATTCACATGTAAGTGTGTCCACAAATGGGAAGTTGGACCAGTTGCTTTGGAAATTAAAACCATGGTGCATGATTTGTATTTGATCTGTTTGCCTCAAAACTCGGGCTCGCCTTTGAAAATAGAGAAATTTTGAATCCATTTTCTAGAAACTAATAAGATAACATGGGGATTCGAAGTTTCGGGCAATCTTCCAATGGATGTCAAATCTAATCAAATCGAAAAAAGGATTTCAAATTGAACCGAATCTCGAAGCTTTGATGGACCCTAATTATAATATGCAGTTTCATGATCTCCAAAGCACAGGAATTTGATAATAAAATACAAATCCAGACAAATATGGTGATAACAATTCTGCATCCCAGATAAATGCTGTTCCCAGACAGATGGTTCCAGATTAGGGATGCAGTGATGCATCAAGTTTTCACAGCATTACGATTCTTTCCTGTTGATTCGATTCATGCTGCATCATTCTAAATGTACTAATATTGAATACCTTAATTAAAAGATTTTTAGTTAAGTCTGAAAAAGTAACAGAACTCCTCTTAAATGTCTTGAAATTTCAAACTCGGTTAAGAGCCTGGTAAATATTATGCAAACTCTCTATGTCTGTCTGTCTGTCTCTCTGTTTGTCTCGAGATTTCTCTCTCTCTAGAGAGAGTGAGAGAGAGGGCTGTATCAATGTTGCAATATCCTGGACATCCTGGATTATCCTCAGAATCGCCTGTGGTTTTATTTGCTTTGCGATGGCACCACATCGTGAGTATCTGCATCATTGCAGCCCTATTCCAGATAGACACTTCCCAAAGAGATGGCAATATTTACAGTTGTGAAAGGGTGCAACAATTACAACTTGAAGAGTTGTGAGATTATTCATTTCAAGGTCCAATTCAATTTGAAATCCTTTGCCTGATTAGATTCAGTCGAAGTTTGAGATAAAATACCAAAATTTAATATAGCAAATTTTCCCCATAATGCAATTAGGATTTCAATATTCTGACAGAGCTCAAAGAGCTCTGCCAGACAAGCTTGAATTGATTAAATTCCATTGCATTTGCATTGTGGGAAAATTTGCTGCTTGAAATTTTGATATTTCTTGACACCAGTGTGTATAGCTTTAAGAACAGTGTAAAATACCTGCTCTTCTGGAGGAATTCCCTTTGCACATCTCAAGTCTCTATTCTTCTCTAGAAATTCACTTGTTGCTTCCTCAAATTTACAGGCATGTTCAAATCCACCTAATTTCCATGTCCCATCAGCTGCCACAAATATGCAATGTATACTCAAATTATTGTGACAGATTTTCACCTGAAATAGAACAGCCTGCATAAAAAGACTGGTAACTGTACTGAAAGAGTATGTCATTTTGTTATTCTTGGAAAGGACATTCACAGCATACAGTATAGACGCCGTCAGAATCGACCCGTGAGCAGTGATGTCCATGCATGCATTTACCAGATAATAAAAATGACAATAGGATCACCGATCCAATGTCGAGTTGTGACAGCATAAAAATGGGTTTAATCATTATCAACTTGTCGTCCGGAAACCAATTGTTTACAATTTACTATGAGAAGGGTCACTGTGACCTTGACCTTTGACCCAGTGATTCCAAAATAAATAGGGCTCTTTCTTACACCAATGCCAACCTATGAAGTTTCATGAACATGGGTGGAACCATTGTCAAATTATCATCTGGAAACCAATTGTTTACGATTTATGTTCAAGGTCAGTGACCTTGACCTTTGACCTAGCAAGTCCAAAATAAATAGGGGTCTTCCACTCACCTAAGCCAACTTACCTATGAAGTCTCATGAATGTGGGTCAAACCATTATCAGGTTATCATCTAGAAACCAATTGTTTACGATTTACTATGTTCAGGGCCACTGTGACCTTGACCTTTACCCTAGCGAGTCCAAAATAAATGGAGTTCTTTCTCTCACGGATGCCAACCTACCTATGAAGTTTCATGAACGTGGGTCAAAACCATTATCAAATTAACGTCCGGAAACCAATTATGCCCGCCCACCATTAGTTAAACTATAAATCGAGTTTGACTTTGTCACAACTCCACTAAAAATCATCTCCAGCCAAATTTAAAATAATGAAACACTGGGTTGTATACCCAGTGCTTCATTAATTAAATTTTTGATGAGAATTCCTATAGTTTGTGTTTGGAATGTAATAATATTGCATTCGTGGAAATATTGCTCACACGTGGGAAAGTGACAAGACCACAGTGACCGTACTGTATCAATTTATGTAAATTCAGGACAACCATATGCATTTCAGTTTCTACTCTAGTAGTTTATTAGCTGGTACACATTGTTCATTCTATCATTCTTCTGTCAAAAACATTATGTGTGAAATGTAGAGATGGGCTGTATTGGAATTTTAAGTTTGGAATTGGTTTTGGGATATTAAGATGGGTATACAATGGTACTGGTTCAGTATTTGGTATCTCACTTGAATAAGATTTGCTGATAGCACCAACGGAGAATTCATACCAGGAAAATACAGAATACCTAAGTAGTTCTTGTATCTAGGCCTGGTACAATACACATCTTCACAATACGATACGAATCGCGATACAGAGGTCATGATATGATACATATTGCGAGATGTCCATACCTTAGATTACCCATATCATGTTTTGATTTTTCACTTCGAAACCAAAGCTTATTACCCCTCTTTGGAACAAGCTCATTGAGCTTGTTTGTGCTATGTCAACAAGTGTTTCTGATTTTATGTCTGATTCTGTTTCCATTTTTAAGTTTGATATACTGATATCTGCAGACGACAGTTTTTAAGAAACTGCGAGTTTGATTGGTCTAAACTAGTAAACTGACGAAAATATCCAATCGTGAAATACAATGCAAAGTTTGTCCTTGATTCAACAGACTGAAAAGAAGACACTATTCTATTGGGCAGTTAAAAGGTTTCAATCAATCGCAGAGTGCATAATATATAAACAGTATCAGAAGTTTACTTCCGTCAAAAATGCGAAAACAAAACCCTGAATTATTGAGTCTTGGTGTGAAAGTGAAAGATAGCTTTTAATGAATAAATATTACAGATAAACGTGAGAAATCAAAATTATCTATGGGTGGACCACGATCCATATCGGCAAATTTATACCGCAAAGCATCGAAGTTTTGATGAATTGTACGAGGCCTACTTGTATCATTCTACCACAGCACCACAAATGCCACTGCCAATGAGCTCAACATTAGCAATCTTTTACCAGCACACATCAGATCTACAAAAATTCTGTGACTTGTTCCAAACACAACTCAACCTTCAAAGGTTTGTTTTAGGCTTTCGCAATCTCTAAGCCCTTAACATGCCATCAATCTGACAATTTAGACTAATCACATTGGCAGTGATTTCTCTGTAAGGCTTGGCTGCCTCAACAGACAGCCAAGACTTGACTAGAAATCACTGTCATGCAACTGGACATGCACAAGTTGTAGTCTAGTGGGATTTCAGGACAATTGCCCAGGCCTCAAAGGATTAACAAAACTGAAAAGAAAATCAATCACTTTTTTCATGAAAATGAACACATTCCACAAAGCCTTTTTCAGTAGAACCTGTCTAAGAGACCACCCTTTTTGCCAGGCAAAAGTGGTCTCTCAAAACTAGCGGTCTCTCATGACAGGTCTATTACAGAGTAAAACAACCAAATGGTACAAGATCACAGCAGTCTCTCAGGACAGGTGGTTTCTCATGACAGTAGTCTCTCAAAATGAAAGTGTCAATGACACTGTAGCTCAACATGATTGTGTGTAGTGTTTGATGAAAAGGATAATGTTCAATATTTATGAAAGGATTATGAAATAAGACAAGAATTGTGATAATTGCGAATATGTTAATTTCTGCTCCCTATCTGCAATGTTTTCAATAAGAGGTGTAGACTGTACTAAAGAATTGAGGCCCAGGTTAATGTGGGTAACACAATTAATGTATGTCAACCAAAGTTATCAAGTTGCAGTAAATTCATTCCAATATGAGTCATCCTACCAAGTTACAATGAAATCCCTTCATAAATATAACTCATAGACTTTGGTAAAGGAATCTAGGTCATGGGATGGTTCGGCAGTCACGGTTGACTGATCATGACCAAAATAGGAGAGTCTCATGTAGATATCATACCAAGTTATCTTACCAAGTTACAATGAAATCCCTTTGTAAAAAACAACCTGTAGACAGTGCTAAAGGAATCTAGGTCATGTGACCAGGCAGCGATAATGGCTGACCGATCGTGACCAAAATAGGACAGTCTCATCCAGACATCATACCGAGTTATCCTTCCAAGTTACATTGAAATTGCTTCATAAATATGAACTGTAGACTGTGCTGAACAAATCTAGGTCATGTGCCTGTGCGGCCATCACAGTTGATCGATCATGGCCAAAATAGGATGTTCTCATCTAGACATTATACTCAGGCATCCTACAAATTTGCAATGAAATCCCTTCATAAATGCAAGCTGTTGACTGTGCTAAAGGAATCTCGGTAATGTGATCCTGCGGAAGTCACAGTTGACTGAACACAACAAACTAGGACATTCTCATCTAAACATTATACAGAGTCAGCCACAAAGTTACAATAAAATTCCTTCATAAATACGACCTGTAGACTGTGATAAAGTTGTTCGGGTTTTGGGTCTGCACAAGCATCACGGTTGGCCGACCATGACCAAAAGGGGACGTTCTCATCTAGACCTTATATGGAGTCATCCTACCAAGTTACAATGAAATCCCTTCATGAATACGACCTATAGACTGTGGTAAAGGTTTTCAGGTTTCAGGCTCATGTACCCATCACAGTTGACTACATCGCGACCAAAAGGGGACATTCTCATCTTGACATTATACAGAGTCATTCTACCAAGTTACAATGAAATCCCTTCATAAATACAACCTGTAGACAGTGCTAAAGGTTTTGGGATTTCTGGCTCACGTAGCCATCACGACTGACCGATCGTTACCAAAAGGGGATGTTCTCATCCAGACATGACCTCGAACCTGCATATGTAATTTTGTGATCAGACAAGAACTATAGGGTGTAGCCTGTGCTAAAGAAAATGTGAAGAGACTCACAGACTTCCGCATGCATGATGGCAATAGCTTATCCTGACTTTGTCAAGTTATGCCAACAAGTTTTACTGTAAATAGCAAATGCAGGAAAATGGTTTTGATATTCAATGATTAGTTTGGTCAGTTTGTTTTTATCCTTATATCAACATCATTTGTTTTTTGATATATTGCCCATCTCTAGTGAAATGGGCAGATGGTTTTGATATTCAATGATTAGTTTGCTCCAGTTTGTTTTTATCCTTATGATATCGGCATCATTCTTTTTTTGGTATATTGCCCATTTTTAGTGAAAGGATCTCCACCCTGAGAGTGATGGAGTACTAACCAACACTATATGATGTGTACCTGGCAACTGTAGGTGATGTTGGTCTTTTAATTAACATAACAGTCATATACAGAGAGTCAGATCTTTAAATACCACTAAGCTCACACCAGCAACCGGTGTCTCCAAATTACAAAAAAAGTTCCTCAATTAGCGGAAGTAGTGCAAAATATAATTTATTATTTCTGCTTTTCTGTCGAATTTCATAAAAAATAATTTAACCCTGAAGTGAGAGGTTGAAAATTTTATACATTTGTGTTACAAAATAACAGTCTATATCCTCTGGCTTTGTAATTGTTTCTACACAAGACTTGGCTGCCTATACAGGCAGCCAAGGCTTGCCTAGAAACAGCAGCCAAGGTACTTATAATGTAATTTCGAAATTACAGAGTCTGAATGTTGGGGCACCTGTTCAGCTGCAGTAAAAAGTAATCAAAGTGGAAATTAGGCCTGACTGGGTTGAAAGATATTCTGAAGAAAAAAAGTTTCTTTTCCTCTTTTACCTAATATGAAAAGCAGATGACACTTGCAAACAAAATGCTTGAATAACTGATTTTTTTCATTTTTTGTCTCAAAAACACAGGTTATGACCCCTCATTGGAACGAGCTCATCGAATTCGTTTCAAAAAGGGGTCATAACCTACGTTTGTGAGACAAAAATTGAAAATATAATGAAAATTAATTGGCGATTTTTTAGAATAACGCTGGCCGGTTTTGGGTTGTTACATTGGGTAAAGGTTTAACAATGGAGATAACCACCTAACTGACTTGACAAATTTGTGATGTCCCCAAATTAGTCCAATCTAAAGGCCTGAGAGAGTAATATTAACAATGAAAGTGTCAATGACATTGCAGCTCAACTTGCCCAAGAAGGGACTGCACTAAATAGAAAGATCCAGTAATGCCAAGTCATTCACTCAAGATTCTTCAAATCTACTGGTACACATGAAATCTGAAAAAATCGGGTGGGGGTGGAAATTGTTGACAATTTATATGTCAAATCCAAGATAACCGGTGGCAGCCAACTTTTTCAACAGAATGCAGAAAAATTTGATAACTCCCATGTAGATATCATACCAAAGTTACATATAAAATTTGAAAAAGATCGTGTGAGAGGTGTGGCCTGTACAGTATGCTAATGGAATTGTTGTTGTTGATAATTTATATGCCGAACCCAAGTCGGCCACTGCCAGACATGTTTTTCAACAAAATTGAGAAAAATTTGATAGCTCCCATCTAGACATCACACCAAAGCTACATATGAAATTTCAAAAGAGATGGAGGAGGGATCTGGGCTGTAGGGTGTGCTGATGGGATTGTTGACAATTTATATGCCAAATCCAAGATAGCCACTGGTGGCAAAGTTTTTAAATTGAAATTCAAAATGAAAGTGTCAATGGCACTGTAACTTAGCTCGACTGCATGTTGTGTTTGATGAAAAGGATAATATGCAATGTTTATGAAAGGATTATGAAATCCGACTAGAATTGCAATAATTGAGAATATGTTAATTTCTGTTTTCTGTATTCTATGTTTTCAATAAAAAATAATTTGCAGTGCAGACTGTACCAAAGAATTGAGGGGTGGTTTAATGTGGCTCTCACAGTTAATGTATGTCAACCTAAGTTACCAAGTTACAGTGAAATTATTCAAAAACGAGTCATCCTATCAAGTTACAATGAAATCCCTTCATAAATATGGCCTGTAGACTGTGCTAAAGGTTTCCGGGCTTCGGGCCTGTGTAGCCATCACAGTTGAGACTGTGCTAAAGGTTTTCAGGCTTTGGGCCCCTGTGGCCATCACAGTTGACCGATCGTGACCAAATGGGGAAGTTCTCATCTAGACATCATATGGATCATCCTACCAAGTTACAATGAAATCCCTCCATATTAAATACAACCTGTAGACTGTGCTAAAAGTTTTTTTGATTCCGGGCTTGGGCAGAAGTCACGGTTGACAGTTCATGACCAAAAGGGGACGTTCTCATCCAGATATTATACCGAGTCATCCTATCAAGCTACAATGAAATCCCTTCATAAAAATACCCTGTAAACTGTGCTAAAGGTTTTCCGCTCGGGCAGCTATCACGGTTGACCAATCACGACAAAAAGAGGATGTTCTCATCTAGACAAGACCTCAAACTTGCATATGAAATTTTGTGACAATAGGACAAGAACTACGAGGTGTAGCCTGTGCTAAAGGAAATTTGCTTCCATCTAGACATCACACAAAAGCTACATATGAAATTTGAAAAAGATTGGATGAGAGATGTGGCTTGCAGGGTGTGCTAATGGAATTGATGACAATTCATATGCCAAATCAAAATTCAAGAGCCCCATCTAGATATTATGCCAAAGCTAAATATGAAATTTGAAAGAGATTGGGATGCGGCCTGTAGGGTATGCTAATAGAATTGTTGACAATTTATATGCCAAATCTAAGATGGCCACTGGTGGGCATGTTTTTAACAAAATTTGGAAAAATTTGATAGTGCCCATCTAGACATTGCCCCAAAGCTACATATGAAATATGGGAGTGATCGAGTGAGAGCTGCAGAGTGTAGGGTGTGCTAAATGAATTGTGGTCGGACAGATGACGGATCACAACCCATCCCAACGGCGTCAAGTTGAGCTAAAAAACTGCCATTCAAGTGTTATTATTACCATTTTACAGGGTGTTCCCTAGTATAATAACAATGCTTTACCAGACGTTGAAATTGCATAATGTGACAAAGTGGCAATTTCAAATCAATTTCCAATATCGGCTGCCAATTTAAGCTCATGTTGCGTGATTAGTGAATTTAGAGTTTGCTCCCAGAAATTATTCTACTGCTTCGAAATTCAAACGGAAAAAACAGTGCGATAATTTGTTGTTGTTGTTGTTGTTGTTGTTGTTGTTGTTGTGGGATTTATCAATTTCAAACTGTCCGTTAATCATGACAGTTCTAGTTTACACTTGACGTAAGTTTCAATCATTTAGTTGATTAATTGTAGCCATTATTTGGAAGTAAGTGTTTGAATATTTAGTGAATAATGTGCCTGCACATTTCCCAATTTCGGCGTAAAATTAAATCAGCTGATAAACCCTTTACCTAACATGAAAAGCAGACGACACATGCAAAAAAAATTCTTGAATAACTAATTTTTTTCATTTTTTGTCTCAAAAACATAGGTTATAACCCCTCATTGGAACGAGCTCGACGAGCTCGTTCCAATGAGGGGTCATAACCTATGTTTTTGAGACAAAAAATGAAAAAAATAATGAAAATTAATTGGCGATTTTTGAGAATAGCGCTGGCCGGTTTTGGCCGTTACGTTAGGTAAAGGGTTAATCATGTGACTTGTCATTAGTTTATGAACAAGCAGACGACAAATTGAAAATAATTCAATCGTTCAAAATGTCTCAATCGGGCGATTTTGCCGAAGCACAATTAATATGATTAAAGTTCAGAAAAAACAATTGTTTACTTACATGCTAATGATGCTATAAAGGGTAACTGTGGGACAAATGGTAACAATAGTAATAACATGTCTTTGTCGGGCATTGTGGTTTTATTAACAGCCCTCCAGAAACGAATAACAGCCCTCCATCTTATTAGCGAAACTCTTCACTAGTACTCAAACGATTAGTCGACTAGTCGATGTCGACTCTGGGCAAACCAGTAGTCGACTCTCAATTGTGCAGTCGACTAGTCGGAGGAGTTCAAGCTTTTAGGTAAATAGTATCCCTTCTATGCCACTGTCAGACACTTTGAACAGCAATATTGGGCAATCAATGTAATACATCTATTGCCATCTAATAGTATTGACAGTAGTTTGTTTCAACTGGTACTAGTAGAGTGCTGAATTATTTTGGGCTATCAGGATATGTTATTAATTTGTCTTACTGCAATTTATGGGAGAGTGCCTGCACTCTCCCATAAATCGCAACAAGGCAAATTAAATAAGACTATATAATTTCACTCTTAGCATAATTAGAAGCACATTAACAGAATAATGTTCCAGTAAGTTTCTGTACATGAATGCCCAAGTGAAGCCAAATTTGGACCTTCAGCACTCTACCGGAACACCAACACTGTTATAAGGAAACAAGTTATCACCAATGACTAGTCGAAGTCGACTTGACTTTGGGGTATTGACTAGTCGACTTTGGAATTCACTAGTCATTTGAGCACTACCCTTCACCAAATGCAATAGGAAGATTTTATTAATGCCATTCAGAATAGTTGCAAATAAAAGATATCTGAGTCATGATTTTATATGACATTCCTGTACCGAGGTCTTAGGCTTAGATCAATTTTAGTGGATGAGGTTCAGAAATTTCATGTCAAATTGTTAACGAATCTGAGATTTTTTTTATGAGATAATATGTAATTTAAACTTTTAGTTAGCATAACAACTAATGCTGGTCAGCACTGTTCACAACTAGAGTGATGTCACGTATCCAGCCCGACTGTCCCAGCAATGGCAATGCTTACACACAAAATAGTCAGAGCCATTTTTTGTTAACCGTTTACCTTACGAATCTGCCATACCTGCACTCGTGATATACAAAATTTGCTATTCAAATTTTAATTTTTTCATTTCTCTACTTCAAAACATATGTCATGACCTATTAATGGAACAAACTTGATGAGCTTGTTCCAATAAGGACTAATAAGTCATGGTTAGAAGTAAAAAATGAAAAAATTGATGTTTCAAAAAAATAATTTGTACTGTTGGCTTCAACTTGTGTTAGGTAAAGGATTAAAGATGCAGTACATAAAGCAATGTTGGGTTATAGAAGTCAATTTTCTTTTTTGCATGTAATAACTCCCAATCCTTCAAAATGCATTTAACCAATTGTTTACAGACAGATGGATGGACCGATGGATGGGCAGATGAAAGTCATGACTAGATCCCCGACTATAAACAGTCAGGCTAAAAATGCACTTTGTACCAAAGAAAAATTATATTGCATGAATGGCCCTGGGTGAGGTGAGGTGGAGGGGGGGGGGGGGGAGGGGGTTGGAGAGTGGGAGGTGGGGGGAGAGTGGGGGTGTGCATGTGGTCTAAATCCTTCAGAATGCATTTTGAGCAAAGAGAACAAAAATGCCTAACTGGCACCAGAGTGGGGGGGGGGGGGGGGAGGGGGGGAGTTGTCTGGGTTTTTAACCACAAACTTTAACTAAAACTGTAAAAAAAAGCATTTTTGACGAAAGAAAAAAAAGTGCCTAATTGCCCAGGTGGGGGGGGGGGGGGGGGGGGGGGGGGGGGGGGGGGGGTATTACGTGAGTTTAAAAAAAGGTTCCACATGTTGTGACTGTAAATAGTTCAAAATGCATATTGGAGAAAAGAAAAAAAAAAGCCTAATTTGGGGGGGGGGGGGGGAGGGGTGGTGATGTTTGTCTGTTTTTTTTACCACGAACTTTAACAAAAACTCTAAAAAAAACATTTTTGAGGAAAGAAAAAAAAGTGACTAAAGAAGTTAGCCCCCCCCCCCCCGCCCCCTGAAAAGCATTGTGAAAAAGGGTTAAATTAATGCCAATATTATTTGAAGCCATGGTGTACAGCTTCAGTAAATCTTGCCCGAAATGAAAAAAAGAAATGACGTTCTAACAGACTGTTTGGAGAATGAAAGGTAGAACCTTGAAAAGCAGAACTTTAATCCAAAACTTTGAGCTGGGAATACTAAGTAAAATTGATTGGCAAAAAAGGGTTAAATATTTCCTAAAACCAATAAAAGAAATCATTGATGTAAATGGAATCATTAAGTTGTATTGACCATGCAAGAATCAGAGTAAGAAAGTTTGTGGCAAAGTCTAATTTCAAATACAAAGAAAGTAAGTCTGAAAACATGTTTAAAAGGGGTTAAAATCATGCCGATATAAATGAAAATCACAGTAGAAATGTTCAGTAGACAGTAGACATTGTCCCAAATAAGAAATAGTGACATTCCACTCAACTGTTTGAAGAATTAAAGGTGTAATTTTAAAACACCCCCCACCCCCCAAAAAAACTTGAACCAAAAACTTTAACCTGGAAGTTGTAAGTTAAATTGCCATACAAAAAAGAGTTAAATATTTCCCAAAATAACATAAAACATAAAAAAAAAAATGCCGCTCAGGATCACAGATCCAATGTCGAGTTGTGACCTTGACCTTTGACCAGGCGAGTCCAAGGTCAATAGGGTTCTTCCTCGCACCAAGGCCAACACACCTATGAAGTTTCATGACTCTAGGTTGAACCACTATCAAGTTCTCATCCGGAAACCAATTGTTGCGATATACTATGTTCAAGGTCACTGTGACCTTGACCTTTGACCTGGTGAGTCCAACATCAATAGGGTTCTTCCTCGCACCAAGGCCAACACGCCTGTAAAGTTTCATGGCTCTAGGTTGAACCACTATCAAGTTATCATCCGGAAACCAATTGCTGCGATATACTATGTTCAAGGTCACTGTGACCTTGACCTTTGACCTGGTGAGTCCAAGATCAATAGGGTTCTTCCTCGCACCAAGGCCAACATACATATGAAGTTTCATGACTCTAGGTTGAACCACTATCAAGTTATCATCCGGAAAACAATTGTTGCGATATACTATGTTCAAGGTCACTGTGACCTTGACCTTTGACCTGGTGAGTCCAAGATCAATAGGGTTCTTCCTCGCACCAAGGCCAACACACCTATAAAGTTTCATGACTCTAGGTTGAACCACTATCAAGTTATCATCCGGAAACCAATTGTTGCGATATACTATGTTCAAGGTCGCTGTGACCTTGACCTTTGACCTGGTGAGTCCAAGATCAATAGGGTTCTTCCTCGCACCAAGGCCAACACACCTATGAAGTTTCATGACTCTAGGTTGAACCACTATCAAGTTATCATCCGGAAACCAATTGTTGCGATATACTATGTTAAAGGTCACTGTGACCTTGACCTTTGACGTAGCGAGTCCAAAATCAATAGGGTTCTTCCCCTCACCAAGGCCAATCTACCTATGAAGTTTCATGAATGTGAGTTGAACCATTATCAAGTTATCATCCGGAAACCAATTGTTTAAGATTTACTATGTTCAAGGTCACTGTGACCTTGACCTTCGACGTAGCATGTCCAAAATCAATAGGGTTCTTCCTCCCACCAAGACCAACCTATGTATGAAGTTTAATGAATGTGAGTTGAACCACTATCAAGTTATCATCCGGAAACCAATTGTTTACGCCCGCCCCGCCCGCCCCGCCATTCACCAAACTATAAGTCGAGTTTGACTTCGTCACAACTCGACTAATAAAAACAAGAGCACCGCCTAGCAGGGCAACATATGCCCGTAAAAATTGGAACATGCGCAAGTTTCTCTGGGGTAAAGTTTGAAATTTTTGTTAACTCGACTATGTCTGTCCCCCCCCCCTCTCCAATCATTGCCCATTCCCCTGCCTTGTCTGGGGTAAAGGGTTATTCAACTGTTTTCACATTTTCATATTAACCAATCTGAAGTCTTCACAAAATAAAAACAAGTAGTTTGAAAGTTATTGCGCTTAGGAACTCATTGGTCACAAAATTCTAAGTTCATCAAGGGCCATAACTCCAAGAAAAATATTTGGAACAACACATGCATTGAACACTGGGTAGACATCATTAAGATACACTAACATACCAAATATGAAGTCATTCCACCAAGTATTTCAAAAGTTATCGAGTTTTGAAACTCATTGGTCACAGACAGACCGACAGACAGACCGATATTGCCACTTATAGAGCTGTTATTCAACTGTTTTCACATTTTCATATTAACCAATCTGAAGTCTTCACAAAATAAAAACAAGTAGTGTGAAAGTTATTGCGCTTAGAAACTCATTGGTCACAAAATTCTAAGCTCATCAAGGGCCAGAACTCCAAGAAAAATATTCGGAACAACACATGCATTGAACACTGGGTAGACATCATTAAGATACACTAACATACCAAATATGAAGTCATTCCACCAAGTATTTCAAAAGTTATCGAGTTTTGAAACTCATTGGTCACAGACAGACCGACAGACAGACCGACATTGCCACTTATAGAGCTGCTTGTCGCAGCTAAAAATGCACAAAACCATAACAAGATGTCATTGGAAAATGAGAAATTGGGCTCACCAAAGCACTGTAACTCTACTGCTAACGGGCTTTCAAAACCTAAAATGAAATTCACCCTTATTTTGTTGGAAAAAGCCGACATAACAAATTTATTTCCATGTGAACCATTATTACCTAAGTTATTTCCCAGAAACGATAAATGTAATGTCATTGAAAAATGAAAAATTGGGCTATATTCTCATCCCCAAAGTGTCATAACTCTACTGCTAATGGGCTTTCAAAACTTAGGCAAAATTCTCATAAATAAAGGGCCATAACTCTATTAAAAATGGGCCGCTAAAGACGGAAATCGAAACCAACCTGTATTTTGTTGTACTAAATCCACACGCCAAATTTAACTCAACTCAAATGATAATAACTAAAGTTATCGTCCGGAAACAAGAACTTGGGCAAAATTCTCATAAATAAAGGACCATAACTCTACTAAAAATGGGCCGCTAAAGACGGAAATCGAACCCAACCTGTATTTTGTTGTACTAAATCCATAAGCCAAATTTAACTCAGCTCAAACCATTACAACTAAAGTTATCATCTGGAAACGAAATGTGCCCATGGACAAATGGACAGACGGACGGACGGTGAGACCATTTACATAATACGCCCCGTTTTTCAAACGGGCGTATAACAAAATGAGAATGATACAATCAATAGTAATATCAATTTAAAAGAAAAAAACCCAAAAAACTTTAAGGTTGACTAAAAAACTTTAACCACAAACTTTAACCAAAACGCCAAATGTTAACAGACAGACAGAAGAAAGTCATGATTAAACAGGAAAAAAAAGAAAAAAAACACTTGAACCTTCAGTAAAAAACTTTAACCACAAACTTTAACCAAAACTCTAAATGTTAACAGATGGACAGACAGACAAAAGTCATGCCTATAGCCCTCACTGTAAACAGTCAGGCTAAAAATCATCATCGGAATTTTATTTTGGGTTTTCAATTTTTGCCTCAAAAACATAGCTCTTGACATCTCATGAAAATGAGCTTATCAAGCTCATTCCATGAGGGGTCATAAGCTATGTTTTTGAGACAAAGAATGAAAATATTTAGTTATTCAGGAAATGTTTTCGGGAAATGTCAACTGCTATTTGTATTACGAACACAGTTAATTAAAAATAAAAGAAGATTTATACAATTTGGCTTCTGAAACCAACTCACTCACGTTATCAAGTTGACATTGACTTCTGATGTCATTCCATATTGGACATGTTGTGAATGGTATTTTCTGTAATGAGCCTTTTGAGAGTGATAATGCAATAATTAAATTTTATATTATTTCTGCCTTTGCCTCTGAAACATAACATTGGAATGAAGGATTATAAGCAACGTTTTTGATGCAAAAAACGAAAATACTTATTTATTATAGGCTAAACGATAGATTATCGAAGAAATTGGGGAAAGATAGAAATCGTATCCCCCACTGTAAAGATATAGAAATTTTCACTTTCACAGTATCAATCAAAATGGCGGCTTTCAAAGCATCACTTTAAGGGGAATACAAGTCAAATTATCACTGGAAATAATCAATTTGTTATAAAAACATATAATGAAAAGTAAATCTAATGTTTTAGAGTGGATACCGATCATTTCCACCAATAATTCAACACATATTCACCTTGAATTAATGCATGAAACTCGCTAGTCCAAACATGGCCTGAAAGTCCATAATATAAGTTTTTGGTTTGGTACATCCTTTCAAAGGAGGTACCAAACCAAAAACTTATATTACAGACTTTCAGGCCATGTTTGGACTAGAAACATGCCAGCTGAATCAGACTGCAAGATGCTATCTGTTCTGAGTATCAATCAAATCACTTCTGCGTTTCAATGATTCAATGCACTGTTTACTTTCATGCATCAATTCAAGGTTGAAACGAGTGGAATTATCAGATTCTTATAAAACGTGTATAAAAAAAAGAAAATTATAAATTCATAGTAATTTGTATATTTTATACTTACCAATGGCCCAGACTTAGCTGGTGCTAACTCAAAAATATCCACAAATTTTGCCCCCCAATCCCCCAAATTTTCATGTAAAACCGAAAATTTCATGTCCTATGTGGTTTTCCATACATTTGACATCTGCGCATGCACAGTGTCCAGGAAGCACCAAAATTGCCGCCAAATATCATTCCTTCTACAGTGCCTGCTAAATGTTATAATCAGTGGGGAGGTATGAGTGCCCACTCGTGGGATGGCCATCCCCGTCTGGGCCATTGGTAAGTATAAAAATATACAAATTACTATGAATTTATAATATTTTCACACAACAACCAATGGCCCAGACTTAGCTGAATAGTAAATAGGTTGGAGGGCCTAGGACATAAAGGAAAATCCAATTACTCAATCACTTCTTAAAGAATATCTCCTACAGGAGAATAGGAGAGAATGGAATTACATATGTCTTTCATATTTACTCGAAATAAGAAAGACATAACACCAACAATGTAATTGAGCATTACACAATATATAATTCTTCATTTTTAATGCCAGCACAACCCATTATGCTAATTCTGTGAAGGGAAGCCAATATATAAAGATAATCCAGAGAATGATACTCTTTATACTCATTTAAAAGTGTCTGAGGATTGTATATTAATGCTCGTTTGACATGTGACATATACACATGCTTTACACCGAGCTACACTTTAGAAATATTACATAAATGACATAATTGCTTCCACTGAGCTACACATTAAAACCATCACAGTACCGGCTCAGAACTACTGACACCGAAGGAGGTCTTCCCTTGCTTTTCACTATAAAGCAAGATGATATTAAGGGAAAACCGTCCCTACCCCCCTTCCCCTTGTTCTGGGTCACATTACTGCAGAACGAAGAGGGCAGTGGAACAGCGTCACTGCTGGAATGGAAAGCCTAAATAACTATAGCTGTAATCCTTTAGTGGACGACATTCTGAGCAACAGATAAAGGACCTAAACACCTGAGGTCACCGGAGATGGACTCTATATTTCTAAGGTAAAACTTTGTAAATGTAGAAGGCTGTGTCCAGTATGCAGCTTTCATGAGATCAGTAATGGCTATAGAAGTGGACAACACTCTAACTTCATGCGCTGAAATCTTATTAACAGAACGCTGATCTGAAGATAGATTTTCATAGGCAATACGTATTGCCATTTGAATCCATCTAGTAATAGATTGAACAGATATATCTTTTCTGTTATGAATTAATAATAAAAAGAAGCGTTTCCTTCCTTTTCTAATAAACTCTGATCGGCGTTTATATATATGCGCATAGCCCTGACTGGACACCGCAAAGGTCTATGGTTGTCCGTAGATGGCAGAGCCTTTATGATAATAGGCTCAGGCCATACACAGGAACCTGATTCTTAGCCAAAAATCCCACTTGTGTAGTTAAAGTGATGGTATTTCCAACACTACGGTAGTGAGATTCGTCAGCCGATAACGCATGGAGTTCCCTAACTCTTCTGGTGGAAGCAAAGGCTAAGAGAAATGCTGTTTTATAGGTCAAGAATTTGAACTCTACAACGTCTAATGGCTCAGACGGAGCTTCTTTGAGCTTCAACAGAACCCAAGCTGAAATCAACTTCAGAATTAATCTGAGAGTTCTAGGTCTGCTAGTATGTTCAGACGACCCGGTATATGACAGATCAATAGATGAACTTGATGTTCCACGACAAATAGAAGGATTCTTTCTGTTAGTTCGTATAAAGGAATCGAATGAGTGCCTCCCTGTTTCCTTATATACGCAACCACTGTCGAATTGTCCGACAATATTTGAACATGAGCGTTCTCTATAATGTGAATCCATTGTTGTAGCGCTAGCCATATTGACATCACTTCCTTGATGATTATGTGCTTCCCTAGGAACACTGGGTCCGAAAGACCCTGGCACTTTGAATCTGTCGGATTCAGGTTCACGCCCCAACCTGTCTGACTCACATCCATCATAATTGTGAAAGCCGGATGCGGCAGTTGCAGCGGAACTCTCTGAGTTAACCACTGAATATCTGCCCAAATCTGAACTTTTTGTTTTACTTCGTCCGTTAAAACAATATTTGTCTCGAGCGAATGCGTCTTCACACTCCAGTTCTGAGTAAAGAATATCTGGAGAGGACGTGTGCGTAAGTGACCCATAGAAATAAGATCCGCGGCCGCTCCGCACAACCCCATCAGTCGCATAAATTCCCTCGCTGTTAATGCGTCTGAGTGTAGACAAAAGCGAGCATAACAACTGACTAATTTCGTTCTGGGTAATGGCAGATGAACGAGATTGTTGTGAGTCTCGAAGCTCATCCCCAAGTGAATGAACGACTTGTACGGATCTAGATCTGACTTCTTCTCGTTTACGATGAAACCGAGACGTCGGAGTAATAATAGCAGACTCTGAACATCGTTCTGAAGAGCATTTTTGTTGCCGTACCTCTGAGGAATGTCGTCCAAGTAAGCCGACGTTACCGCAGACGAATGAGCTCGGATGACACTTCTCACCCACCGATCTTCAGTTATAATTATCCAGTTTCTCTCAAATCTTGATAACCTTCCACCAACTGGGACGCAATAGAGGTCCTGACCATCACCTGTAGGACCTGTGAGGCCTGCGGGATGAGAAACCACGTCATCCTCATGACGAGCCTCTACCCGCCGGCTTGGGGGCATCTGACCGGTTGCCTCGGCCAGACCCATGCCCCCGATCTGAGTCGCAAAATTTATGATTCTGAGAGTAATTATAAGAGGATCTTTTATATCCTTGTGAGGAGTTTCCTCTGGGCGATTTTTGTCCTGAACTCCTGCCTTACTCTTCTCTGCTGTTGCAGGTTTATTTGATGCCGACTTCAGAAGCAGAGTGTTAGACACTTTCTTTGTAGCTTGGTCATAGACCAAAGAAAGCTTGTCGTCAAATATATCGTGTCCCGATACAGGAGCAACTCTAAGAGAGTTTTTTACCCTGTCATCTTTCAAAGATGACGACGCTAGGGCTCCATCATGTCTAATTAACTCCAAATTCGCCACTGTTAGGGCGGAGTTATACATGGTAAACATTATAGCCCTGGAAAGAACTCGTAAAGAGGTACGAAAGTCCTCAAATTCCTTCCCATTGAGATGTTGCACCATAGCTCTCGTAAGGTGATCTGCGCAAGACATAGCATCTAAATTCGCTCTGTTAGAAGAAATTGCCATCTCAATTGTAGCCGAGTGAACAGAGAATGACGGAGGTAACGACATATCGTGGCCTGCTCATCCAAATGCAGAGGAACTCTCTGAACACCTTCCCCTACTGTTTTAAATGGACGCGGTCCAATAAACGGCATACGGACGGAAGATGGAGATAAAAAGCTGCCATTTTTCTTTTCACTTGAAAGATTATATATAGAGTCGTTAAGGAGAGCAAAAGTCTGTGACACTTGTTTTGACTGCACCGGAAAGGAAAGGACATCCTCCCTTGACCAGATATAGTCAGTGTCTAATGACTCTAGCAGCTTCTTATGAGCAGTCGCAGCAGTCTGATTCTCTGGAACAAATTCTGGAAAGTATTGATGGAAAAAATCCATCGCTACAATATGTTGTTCCGAAAGGGAAGGGTAATTTTTCTCCATATCCCTTTCACCATCCAACGGAATCAGATTAGATTCACGGTCCTCTGCATCTCAGCGCACCGAAGACTAGACCGACCCAGCATCATCGGACAGCTCGTGTTCCGAGGCTGCCGTAGGTTGCTTCTGACTTTGCTGGGATGCTGCAATAAGCTGCGCTATTTGCGACAGCAAGTCCGTTACTGAGGCCTGCGGAGCAGCAGTCTTTTGTTGCTTGGCCGCCGGCTACTCCTGGGACTGTGTGTCCGAGATGGCTCTTTTCTGCAAAAGTCCCGGCGAACGAAGCCTCGTTTCCTTGACTACCAGATGATGTGACTTTCTAGCCGAAGAGAGGTCCATCCTCGGTGATGCAGGCTGGATATCCGATATCACGTAGCCAAGGTGCGGTCATGTGTGCTTAGTAGATGCGGAAGAAGCCATTATTATAGCCGACCCCGGCTGTATATTTGACGGAGCGTCCTGGACCAGAGACATGGACGTAGGCTCCGTTTGATGCAAGTTCCGTACTACAACATCTGGCCCCAGATGTTGTGGAGAAAGAGAGGGGACCCTCTCGCTCACTCGCGGTCCTGTCAGACTTCGCCGAGCTGTCAAACTTGTTGGATTCCTCCTTTCCGTCATCACACAGTGAGCCTGTTTAGATATTATAGTGCTCGCTCTACCCTTTTTTCTCTCCTCGACCGCAACGGACACACCCGGTGTCGCGTTGCCCACCGCTTCACCAGTCGAGCTAGCTGGCAACAGGGCTTTGAAACACCGGCACATGGTTTATTGCCCTGTCTAATATTCAGGAGCACTTTTGCCACTATCTCTGACTATCTATATGCAACGACAGATGTACACCATCTGACAGAGTCACGAAAACATCACTATGTTCTTGTTCCTCTGAAACAGAAACTGAAAAACTAGAGTGACTCTGTGGGGAGAGGACCGGCATTGTCCTCTCGCCGCTAACAACGTACCGTGACACACGTCTCCAATGTTTGTCATCCCAATTGACACAAGTTGCACAGGAATTAGTGCGAGTACATTGACTACAACTAATACAATAATCAAGTGAATCTGAGCAAAAAGCTTTCATTTTGAATAAACATAAACGTCAACAGTATTCGCACTAACTCCCAATAATGACTGAAAAAGATACATCAAAATATTAATCAAAACAATGATTCGAAAAAGATTTTAAAATAAAAAAAATTTGACATGAGCCCAAGTTCCCAAAGGAAATGATGAGCCCAAATGGATCCCGATAGACCCCAAGTGTGGACAGGAAAAGTTTTCACTTCCAAAAATCAAAGCTACACTACCGGAATATAATATGTATCTTATACTAGTCCTAACATGATTAATTCATAGGAGTCGCATGAAAACCGGAAACAAGACTTCAGGGATTAAAAAATATGGCCCGAAGTCAGTAACAGATTTTAAACTATCCGATGCAAAGCAAGATCTTCATATGAAGAAAATACGATACATCAGATGGAAGATGCATGACCAAAAACGCCTAAACACCCCTAGGGTGAGGACATAACCAAGGGGATAAACAGAATAAACATTCTGTGAAAAACGTTAAACTCCCAAGAAATTGATAAAAAAAAATTCCAATAAAAAAGCCAAAAAGCATGGGAGTTTAACAGGAGGGCTTCAAGGAAAGATAGGGAAGGAACACTTAACAAACAGTGGCAAAATCATTAGCAAGAATGATAATATCAGGCCATGTCCCAAAAATGAGAAACAAGAAATAATTTCGTTAAAAAATTATAAAGTTACAGCCCTGAACACTGAAAACCACTGTTTCTTCCTTCCATCATCTTATTATGTCCTTTGATCCACCATAATCATCATTGATCTGTGTCTGGCATCATTAAAACTGAGATTTAAAAGCACAAAAGTCAATTTGTTGTTATCTGACAGAGGCCCAGACAAGGAATGATATTTGGCAGCAATTTTGGTGCTTCCTGGACACTGCGCGTGCACAGATGTCAAATGTATGGAGGACCACAAAGGACATGAAATTTTTGGTTTTACATGCAAATTTGGGGAATTGGGGGGCAAAATTTGTGTTTGGCCCTGGATATTTTTGAGTTAGCACCGGCTAAATCTGGGCCATTGGTTGTTGTGTAAAAATATCTAGTGATTTGTCTCGATCACTCATGAGATAATTTTTGGTATCCACTCAAAAAAACACTAGATATCCTCTATGTATCAGGCCTTCTTATTTGAAAAACAAAGGTATGTGAGAAAGTGCTCCTCCAGAAATAATCTGGCACGCAAAATGTTGTCAATTTTTAAAATCGGTTCAGTTTATAATTAGCTAAGCTAGAAAAAAGGAACAACACTATGTTGTGTTCACAACAAAGAAAATATTACTCTACTTTTATTGTGAAAGCCACAAAATTCAGACAGGGTGTGAATCATGAAAAGAAAGCACTAATGTGCACCTCAAATTTTTAGGTCTCAGTTATTTCAGATTTTTTGTGGGTATTTTACAAGTGTGTTAGAAAATAGACTTAAAAGCTGTCAGTGCATACAGTATGAATGCCGTGGACTGGTCACTTTCCACGGGTGGGCAATATTTCACAGACATAATAACATCGAATTCCAAACACTAACTAGAGGGACTGTTTTAGTGAACTAAAACACATGTCTCCCCTTCGCTTAGTTCCATGCTTCCAACTTACGACTAACAAAGATCAAACTAAAGGTCAAATGTCAGGATCATGGAAGTTCAAGATAGAATGTGACACATCAGCCTGTCTGTTGCATTCATATGCCAAATATCATAAACCTACCTACCTATTTATTTATTGGTGTTTAAGGTCATATACTTATGCACAATGGCTAATCGTGACCGTGACAGTTTTACGGGTGGAGGAAGCCGTAGTACCTAGAGAGAACCACCGAGCATCGATGAGCATCTGTCAGCTCCTCAACATTCTAACTCTGTTCAAGCTACGCTCAAGCAGGGTTACAGTGGTTGAAGACTTGTGCGCCATCGAAGTGCAGTACGCCTTAGTACATGGCCTCATCGAGCCCCCACGTGAGCCACAGAACTCCCATAAACCTACCTGAACAATTCAATAATTTGACCTTGATGTCAAAGATCAAGGTCATCTGTCATCACAACAGTACACAATACAATGTTGTCTTATGTTGATACACCCACATGCCAAACAGCATAAGCCTAGGTGAAAAGAAAAAAAAAATCCATAATTTGACCTTGAGGTCAAAGGTCAAGGTAGGTCATGATGGTATGTGACACAACGTCTTTTTGTAACACTCACATACCAAAAATCATATGCCTAGGTCAAAAGATTGAAAAAAATTAAATAATGTGACCTTGAGGTCAAAGGTCAAGAGGTCATATGTGGATCATGATGGTATGTGACACATCGTCTCATGGTGATACACCCACATGCCTAATATCATAAACCAAGGTGAAAAGGTAAAAAAGTTCTGGCCCGACAAGCTTACTTGCAAAAAAATCAGTAATTTGGCCTTGAGGTCAAAGGTCAATGTCATATATGGGTCATGAAGGTACGCGACACATTGTCTTATGGTGATACACTCGCATGTCACATATCATAAGCCAAGGTGAAAAGAGAAATACATTCTTGCCTGGACAAGCTTACTTGCCAAAAAATCAGTAATTTGACCTTGATGTCAAAGGTCTATGTCATATGTGGGTCATGATGGTACATCGTCTCATGGTGATACATCCATATGCCAAATATCATAAGACTAGGTCAAAAGATAAAAAAGTCAATAATTTGACCTTGAGGTCAAATGTCAAGGTCATATTGAGTCAAGGTCAAAGTCAGTGTCATATGTGGGTCATGATGGTACATCGTCTCATGGTGATAACCCACATGCCAAATATCATAAGCCTAGGTCAAAAGATTAAAAAAAAATAGGCCGATGAAATCGTCAGATGTGTACCCATACGCACAACTAGTAGAAAGCTGTATGGCGGAGGGCCACCACGGATGCCGACATTATGTACACCATACAAGGTATGGGAACATAGAGAAATGGATTGGAGGAGTGTCTAATTTGATGGATAAAGGGTTAATATCTCCGGATCAAATTATCAGATTTATATAAAAAACTATACAGCACAGCACATCAGTAACCTGAATAAATATATAAAGTAACATGACAATCGGATTGATATTTTTTGAGTTATCTCCTGCCAAAGGGATTGGAGGAATTTTCAATTTGAAGGATAAAGGGTTAATATCTCCGGATCAAATTATCAGATTAACACCAAAAACTATACAGCTCAGCACATCAGTAACCTGAACACAATTATAAAGTAACTTGACAATCCAAGTAATATTTTTTAAGTTATCAAATGACAAAGGGATTGGAGGAATTTTCAATTTGAAGGATAAAGGGTTAATATCTCAAGATTAAATTATCAGATTTACACCAAAAACTGTACAGCTCGGCACATCAGTAACCTGAAAACAAATATAAAGTAACTTGACAATACAAGCAATATTTTTCAAGTTATCGAATGCCAAAGGGATTGGAGGAATTTTCAATTTGAAGGATAAAGGGTTAATATCTCAGGATCAAAATAACAGATTTACACCAAAAACTATACAGCTCGGCACATCAGTAACCTAAACACAAATATAAAGTAACTTGACAATCCAAGTAATATTTTTAAAGTTATCGAATGCCAAAGGGATTGGAGGAATTTTCAATTTGAAGGATAAAGGGTTAATATCTCGGGATCAAATCATCAGATTTACACCAAAAACTATACAGCTCGGCACATCAGTAACCTGAACACAAATATAAAGTAACTAGACAATCCAAGCAATATTTTTCAAGTTATCAAATGCCAAATGGATTGGAGGAATTTTCAATTTGAAGGATAACGGGTTAATATCTCAGGATCAAAATAACAGATTTACACCAAAAACTATACAGCTTGGCACATCAGTAACCTGAACACAAATATAAAGTAACTTGACAATCCAAGCAATATTTTTCAATTTATCAAATGCCAAAGGGATTGGAGGAACTTTCAATTTGAAGGATAAAGGGTTAACATTTCAGGATTAAATTATCAGATTTACACCAAAAACTATACAGCTCGGCACATCAGTAACCTGAACACAAATATAAAGTAACTAGACAATCCAAGCAATATTTTTCAAGTTATCGAATGCCAAAGGGATTGGAGGAATTTTCAATTTGAAGGATAAAGGGTTAATATCTCGGGATCAAAATAACAGATTTACACCAAAAACTATACAGCTCGGCACATCAGTAACCTGAACACAAATATAAAGTAACTTGACAATCCAAGCAATATTTTTCAAGTTATCGAATGCCAAAGAAAATGGATACGGACAGACAGACGGACGGACAGATGGATGGACAGATGGACGGACAAAGGATGAACGAACGACGGATGGTCACCCCGGATGCCGGCATTATGTGTACCATACATAGTATGGGTACACATAAAAATCAATAATTTGACCTTGAGGTCAAAAGTCAGTGCCATATGTGGGTCATGATGGTACATCGTCTCTTGGTGATACACCCACATGCCTAATATCATAAACCAAGGTGGAAAGGTAAATAAGTTCTTGCCTGGACAAGTTTACTTGCCAGAAAATCGGTAATTTGACCTTGAGGTCAATGTCATATGTGGGTCATGATGGTACATCGTCTCATGGTGATACACCCACATTCCTAATATCATAAGCCAAGGTGGAAAGGTAAATAAGTTCTTGCCTGGACAAGTTTACTTGCCAAAAAATCAGTAATTTGACCTTGAGGGCAAAGGTCAATGTCATATGTGGGTCATAGCGGTACATCATCTCATGGTGATACACCTACATGCCTAATATCATAAGCCAAGGTGAAAAAGTAAATAAGTTCTGGCCTGGACAAGCTTACTTGCCAAAAAATCAGTAATTTGACCTTGAGGTCAAAGGTCAAGGTCATATGTGGGTCATGATGGTACACACATTGTCTCATGGTGATACACCCACATGCTAAATATCATAATCCTAGGTCGAAAGATAAAAAAGTTCTGGCCCGGACACAGTTATATGAGAAGAGGAAGAACAACAACAAGGAGAAGAATTCAGGGTAAAACAATAATTCTCCCTTCAGTGAAGGGAAGACATAATTATGGGAATAATCATCAAAAATCTAATTAATGAAGCACTGGGTACAACCCGGTGCTTCATTAATTAAAATTTAACTGCTGCTTATTTTTATTACCTGGTAAACGTATGCGTGGGAATAACTGCCCATGCATGGATTATGACCAATCCACGGCGACTGTACTGTACTTCATATTCACAAACCTTTTCATGAAGAAAGACTAAAGCTTCAACAATATTGTGCAGACCAACACAGATTTCTTCAGGTTTTAGTTTCTCAATCAGTAGTTCAAGGGGAATAACTGGTTCAGTGACAAGGTAGGTGACAGATGAGAGCGGATGAAATTCAGTTCCACTTGCAATGTACCTTAAAATGTATGGATGCCTCAAACTCTTCAAATGCTGAAAGTAAAAAAAAATGTTAACCCTTTACCTAACACAAAAAGCAGACAACATTTGCAAATAAAATTCTTGAAGCACTCATTTTTTTTTATTTTGGTGTCAAACACATAGCTTATGATCACTCATTGGAACGAGCTTGGTGAGCTATGTTTTTGTGACAAAAAATGAAAAAGTAATAAAAACTGAATGGTGAATTTTGTGAATAGTGCTGGCTGGTTTTGGCCCATATGTTGGGTAAAGGGTTAATGTTCATCTGAATGTTTACAACTTCACTGGAATCCATTCTCATTGTTAGATGACAAATGTCTTTTTGCTTATATGGAGTTTCCAGGTTTCCTAAATCTTTGGAGCACACTAATCCATTAACCCTTTACCCAACGTAGACGATATCAAAATTTATTATTTTGAATTTAATTTTTTCAAAAAATTTCAACAAAACCATATCATGTGATCCCTCACTGGAACGAGCTCAATGAGCTCGTTCCAATGAGGGGTCACATGATATGGTTTTGTTGAAATATTTCGAAAAATTTAATTTTTTCAACTGCTCAGTTTTCATATTATGGGGGCAGATGCGGGCGATTCGTTAGGTAAAGGATTAAACCTTTTTATCTATTATATACATGAGGAGTGTGTGATTCCATGACTCAGTGATTCAGTCTGTGTCCAGCTAGAGACTGATATGTAGCACTACTAGAAATTTTATCGCAAGGATGGGGCTACCTGTACTGGAACAGGCCATCCTGCTATTTTTTCATATATATGTGAAGAATATTATAATACAGTAGAATCCTCTTCATTGAATATCCATTTTGCCAGTGAAAATTATTCAATTAACAGGAGTATACAATTAACAGGGATTTGGTCAGTTTCTTGTGTTCTGGAGGTAAACTGAGCATTTATTCTATTATATCTTGTTTGACAGAGCTCATAGAGCTCTGTCAAACAAGATATAATAGAATAAATGTCTGTATTGGATGTATGAGGCCAAAAAGGTTGATAAATAAGGGGAATTTGTTGCATGTCACAGCAATTTTTTTGACATATTACAAAAATTTATATACAATTAACAGGAGTTTACTCTACAACCCATATGCAATTAACAGATCAAATTTGTACTGAAGGTATGGTAAATGGTTTTGTGTTTGAAAATTATATTCAATTAACAGGGATATACAATTAAGAGATATCCAATTAAGTGGGCTCTACTGTAATAAAGTTTGTAAGATTTGGTGATGATATTGCAAAGTCCGGCAATATCAAAGGTAATATTACTGAAGCAAGAGGTGTCATATCAGACATTGGGCACTGACGCTGTTCAAAAGGACGATTCCCAGACCGACAATCGTAGACATATGTTACCCAGATAAACATGACCAGATGGACAATGATCAGATAGATGTTTCTCAGACTGACGTGTCCCAGATGGACATTTCTCAGACAGACACCAGGTTTCGCTGTATGGGAAGCATCCCAAACAGATGCTTGGTACACATGCTACCAATGGAGTTTTAACAAAACGGATGTGTCTCTGATGGATGCTTTGATGGTAGAAAAATAAAATATAATATATTACAGAGTTTAGGCTAATTTCAAAGGTTATCTGTTGCTAAGTCGAGCTTTACTGAGCCAAACTAGTTTCGAACTGTTGCATTCTTTTCAGTGACATGAAAGTCAGAGGTCACTGTTGTTGCACGGTCCCTTTTTATACCCACACGAGAGGATGTCATGACTCAATCGAGGGCATGACTGGGTCATTTTGCAGTCACAAAGTCAATGCAGCCATCTGAGGTGGCTGCACTGCGTGGGTCAGGTTAGTTCAACTCGTGGTGGGGGGGGGGGGGGGGGGAGCTTGTGAACTTTTGACCTTTGAGTTGAAGGTCATGTGAGGGGGTGTACCCCTTGTAGAGCATGTGCCTAGACGAGTTCTGTCCCTCTCTATTGTAACCAGAAGTTGGAGGAGAGATTCTTTCTTGTCCTGTTGTAACAGGATGATTTGTGGTAGAAATCCTAAGGGCATTTATTATTTAATTTTCTACCCTATTTTTCTTCTCACATCATTACAACATCACGTCATGACAACAATATCTTACTCTTCTTATTGCAAATTCTGTCACCGATTGTTCCATTTTTTAAAAAAACACAAGACGCGTGGAAATTGGGATGATGATGCCCAATTGTCTTGTTCAGCTTTGAATGCCAATCTTCAATATGATTGATGTTGTATATTTTAGCCTGATAAACAATCAACAGCTCAAGGTACCACTGAACTAAATATTTGAATTACCAGTAGAGTTACTTGCCTTGAAATGTTGTAGTCGGAAATGATGGAATCTCTTAAAATAAGCAGTCTTGGGAAAATATATTGTTTCAATAAACGTTTTAAACATTCTATTGACATCTTGCATTATTGTTGAATATTCCAGATAAAAAAGGGTGATTTGATCACTTTTGAACCTAAAAAACACATTTGACTTTTGGAATGTTTTTGTTGGGAATTCCCTGAATTTTTAGAATCTGTGCATATGGCCAGTACTTCCCTTCCTATCAGTTTTTCTATCTTTATCTGTTCCATGACCCCCTGTTTTCAGGTCAGAAAAAGTTGTCTGAAGGGCTATACTTGACAAAGATATTTTAATGCCAAAATTAAAGTTATGCAATCATAATTTTTTTGCCTGAACATTATGATGGTCGCCTATGGGAAAATATTTAGTTCTGTGATACCTCAAGAGGATACCGTTCTATCCCTGTGGAGGGAAAGTAGTTAACAACTGGAACTGGTTAAAGCAACTGTTTTATAAGGCTGGGCAGTTTATCGGTTTTCCAGTTCGTTTTTTTGTGGTAAACTGAACCTCAACACCCAGCTTGGCCAAACAGTTTTACTGTTTGTGTATAAACTGATCAAACAATTTTACTGTATGAAACTGTACTAAAGACCACTATGGCAGGCGTGGCATTCTTAAAAATGCAGGAGGGCTAAACACCCCCCCCCCCCCCCCCCACATGGCCTAATCGCTCTCCTCCAGCTTACAAAAGCTAAAAGTGACAAAATGAAGTTTTACTATTAATGTATTCTGTCTAGTGGACTTTGTACATTTTATTTGGAGCGACTTACAGGGTAGTCTCTGTGAGGTGGCTACACTGCCCATCCCACACCTCTGGGCCTCCAAGCCGTAGGACATAATGATTACCATAACAGCCTATTCCTAAAACACACATCTTTTAAGACCTCTGCTATGTTAGTGGTCTCCATAAGATGGCCACACTGCAACAATAACTTTATAATCCAGTTTTTAACCCTTTACCCAACGTAACGGCCAAAACCACTCAGTGCTATTCTCAGAAATCGCCAATGAATTTTTATTATTTGTCTCAAAAACATAGGTTATGACCCTCATTGGAATGAGCTTGTCGAGCTCATTCCAATGAGGGGTCATAACCTATGTTTTTCAGACAAAAAATAGTTATTCAAGAATGTTGTCTGCTTTTCATGTTAGGCCATGATTTCTAGTCAGGTCTTGGCTAAGTAGAAGTGTTATTTCAGACGGTTTCGGTATGCAACGATTGGTTCAGTTTGGGTTGGGTTTTTTGTATCCCCATGATATCGGCATCGGTTCGGTTTTTTGGTATATTGCCCATCTCTAGTGCCTGAATGGGAAGCATCTATATTATGGTATTTATCATTGAAGCATCCATCCTGGATATGTTTATCTGGGAAAAGTTCCTCTGGGGCATGTCTATCTGGGAAGCATCCATCTGAGACATATCTTTTCATTCATAACTTTCAGTATTTCATTCTTACTCTCTTTATGTTCAATTTTATAATGAACTTCATGAAATTGAAAGCTTCATCATTCTATTGTTTTTTAGCATTTTAACCCTTCACCCAACGCAGACGATATCAAAATTCATTATTTTAAATATCATTTTTTAAAATTTTTTAAAAGATTTCAACAAAACCATATCATGTGACCCCTCTTTGGAACGAGCTCGATGAGCTCGTTCCAAAGAGGGGGCACATGAGATGGTTTTGTTGAAATTTTTCGAAAAATATTTTTTCAGCTGCTGAATTTGCATATTACACGGGCGGATGTGGGCAATTCATTGGGTAAAGGGTTAAAGAAACATCTTGTGTATACAACAGGAGTTCAACCATGGTGGCCTCGTGGGATCCTAGGAGTAGGACACTCATAGTCATTTGTCTGGTAAATGATTTTGTCCGGTTACGTAAATCTCCTAAAAACAATTAAGTTCTATTAAAAAATGAAAACGTTATGAAGAAAAATAACTGCTGTTATTTGTTAAATACATTATTCATGTTTAAAAAAATATAGGTGAAAAATTACTCAAATTTAATGTTTGGCATTTTTTTTTAGAGATTCTAACAAGCATCATTTTGTGTCCAAATTTGGTTGCAAACAAATAATTGGAAAAACATATCTGCCGATGTGTGTCAGTGCCCTTGGGTAAGATTCCCAAAAAGGCAATGAACATGTGTATTGCCATGAAACATGCCTATAACTGCAAGAAATGATGAAACTGGCAATATTATTTTTACATTAGAAATTATGTGTTTGAAAAGGTAGCCGATTTGAACGGTATTGAACTAGGTAAATTACGCAACTGTGCCATTGATGAGGTGCCCACAGTTATCCCTCTGACCCAGCTTTTTTGTTACCTGATCGAACTATAGTGGTCAAAAATGTTTTAAAATTGGCTGTTTTATGCTTATGAGCCATTCTGTCGACTGTTTTGAATTGACAAGCTCAATTGTGGGATTTCTCCTTTAAAAATCAAAAGTGGGGAACAAAAGAAAAAAAGTGTATTTTAGATTTTAAATTTAACAAGAGGGATGTTACATCCCAATGCTCACCTACATTTGCACTTGATAATGTCGTTCCAATGTAACATGCCTAATATTTAGTTAATATAAATCATTAACTAGGCATCAAATGATTAATGTGGTTTATGTGATGGCTTTGGAAAGTCTATATTTCTGCATTTATTATATATCAATTCAACATAGAATCATTGGATATAAAAGCATTTTTTTCTTTTAGAAATGTTTATGATTAAGAATATGAATCATGAGGCCAGATATTAAATCATCAATAAGAATTAGGAAAGGCTTTCATAAATTTATTTTTTACAAAACGTGCTGAAAATAGACATTCATTTACAATGGGGTTAAAAGAAAACAATGTATTCAATGAAAGTCACACAAATTGCTTTGTTACATCGTGAGAACATTTTCAAAACATAACAGTTAACCAAATTAAACAAACATTGAACGTGTGTATCTCAAATGAACAAGAGACAGTGAAGTTGTATGTCTGATTAAACATAGCTTTCTCTGTTCAAATATTTCGGTAGAAATCAGTTCACCAGTGATGATCACACCAAAAATCCATCAAGAATATATTTACGTGCAATATATTTCATGTTGATGTATAAATTCTCCACTATTGAGGTCATCAGAACAAGTTTTGGCTGAAAATTGTAGTTGAAATTTGAAAGAAAGTCGTAGTAACAGGGTTAAATAATGTGCTGATAGTCGCCTACGACGTACATATGCAATATGAAAGGCCTGAGGCCAGTGATCTTTGAAAAAATAACCTTAACATTAAATCTAACAATATTGGACACGCCGGACGCCGACGGCCGAGGTCATCATATAAGCTCACCACTTGTAATAGAAGTAGGTCAGCTTATGACTCAGCTAATAAAAATACATCAGATCAATAAATAAAATAGGAGGTGCAAAATGGCATTATGTAATGAAGAATCACTGAAACTGTAATTGAAGTACATTCATTGGTTAAAGAGGAGTTGCAGAAAAACATTCGTTCAAGAAAGTGACTATAAGTCCCAACAAAAATACATCACATCAACAACTAAAATAAGCCTTAATGTTACTAGTAACAAGTATGAGAAAGTATTAAATAAAAAAAAAAATGTAAAAAAAAAATTTTTTTAAAAGAAAGTGAATATAAGGCCCAAAAATCCCCATCAAATTCCTCAAATATGCATCTAATAAGGGTGCAACGTTACCGCAATGTAGTTCAGTAACCCATGTGTACAATATCAATTGCCTGGAAAGACACATAGAAACAGAACTCATCTTAACACAAACTTTTAGAACGTAAAATTGAGTAAGTCAGAGAAAAACGTGAACATTGTGACTGAAAAAAAGAAAAGAAATCAGTTAAATTTCTGCATACAGTAGGGTTAATACCTAAAGTAGTTATTGAAATGAGAAAATAAACAGTAATGAGAGGTGAAGGCACCACAATCTGCACAAAAGCTGACTTTAACGCAAATTCTTACAGCACCTAAACGCTAATTCTTACAACAAGTTTTGGCAGAAAATCAGCCTCAAATTCCTCAAATATGCATGTAATGAGGGTTAAATATTACTGCAATGGAGTTCAGTAACCCAAGTGTAGAATATTAATCGCCTGGAAAGACACATAGAAACACAACTCACCTAAACACAAAGTTTACAAAGTTTTACAACTTAAAATTTACTAAGTCCGAGAAAAACATGAAAATTTTGACTGAAAAAAAAGAAAATTTCCATTAAATTTCTGCATACAGTAGGGTTAATAATATGAAAATCAACAGTAATGAGAAGTTAAAGCAGCACAATCTGCACAAAAGCTGACTTTAACGCAAATTCTTACAACACCTAAACGCAAATGCTTACAACAAGTTTTGGCAGAAAATTTTAGGTGAAATTTGGAAAAACTTGTAGTATCAGGGTTAAATACTGTTCTGATAGTCCCCTACAACCTACATATGCAATATCAAAGGCCTGAGCCCACTGATCTTTGAGAAATTAACCTTAACATTAAATCTTACAATATTGGACACGCCGGACGCCGACGCCGGAGGTCATCATATAAGCTCACCACTTCTAATAGAAGTAGGTGAGCTAAAAACCAATTCCCCTTCTTTTCTAAACATTCAGAGAATTTCAAAGAGAAAGGGAATCTAGCATCTAGTTGAACCTTCAAGTAATAGGATCTGATGTAACTTAATTTCACTCCCCCCCCCCCCCCCCCCCCCCCCCCCCCCCCCCCCCCCCCCCCCGTTGCTGGGGCGCATCAATGGGATACAATTGTCGAGGGTGTCTCACTATTCAGCACCCTTCCCGACTTTGATTTTAAAACCCCACTCTGGCTTAAAGAATAGGGTATTTTTTGGCATTGTATCCACTAGCGCCAAGAGGAGGAGGTTAAGGTGTGTGTGTGCAGGGGAGGGGGTGGGGGTACTGCTTTTCATGTTTTAAAAAAGTGTAGGCTGACCTATCAATATGTCAGCTGAAAGGCATGGGAGGGCTTTTGGTATAGGCCTGGGATGCCGATGGAGGTGGCAAGAGTATATACCAGTAGTTGCATACTGACCAACTTCCATTCATATAAAAAAACAAACACTTGTTCCAGTTTGTTGGGCTTTGCTTTCCAAGGTCCACTGTCTTTTCTGCATCATGCTGATCACAATTACCTTTGGAGAAAAAAATGCACCATACACATAGAAGAAATACAGAAAATAAATTACCCAAACTGTGAGGAAATAATTGAGAAGATATTGTAAAGAAAATGCAGGAAAATGCTACTGTTCTACTCATTCCCCTGGGGATGCCCTTGTTATCAGCAGCCCTGATTGTATCCTGTCGTTAACAGCAGTGAGAGCTTCTCCTTGAGTACGATGAGAAGAAAATTGTACATATAACTGATCTTTTGGCACAGTAAAACCCAAACCTGAGCAAATAAACCATCATAACATCCCCACTCAAAAGGGTCAAAGATGCTGGAATGGGGTTTTAACTTTTGTTTTCCCCCAACAAAATTTTGAAATTTGCTATTCAATGGAGCCTTCTGACAGAATTAAGGATAGAAAGTTACTTCATTTTTTGTCCATCAAAATGACATGTCCAAGGTCCTGAACCATGAAGGCATGGACGGGCCTTCCAAAGTTCCGGACCCTGGGGTTATTATCCTGGGAACAGGAAGATTCGACCATGGCAAGATTCGATCACAGTAAGATTTGGCCTGGGAAGATTTTATCTTCAATAAAGTACATGGGCACACCAGTTCAGCATACATGTACATGTATGTATTTTTAAATTCAGTATTTTTATTTTTCATTCCAAGCAACAAGCATCATTTATTAAATGAATTAAAATTACATGATTGATGCAATACAGTCACAATTTTTCAATATATATATGTATATTAATGGATTGTGACTACATGAAGAACAGTGGGTATGGTGCAGGGCAGGGTCCAAAGTACTCAGTACTCGAGTACAGTAGAATCCTCTTAATTGAATATCCATTTTGCCAGTGAAAATTATTCAATTAACAGGAGTATACAATTAACAGGGATTTGGTCAGTTTCTTGTGTTCTGGAGGTAAACTGAGCATTTATTCTCATAGAGCTCTGTCAAACAAGATATAATAGAATAAATGTCTGTATTGGATGTATGAGGCCAAAAAGGTTGATAAATAAGGGGAATTTGGAGCATGTCATAGCAATTTTTTCGACATATTACAAAAATTTATATACAATTAACAGGAGTTTACTCTACAACCCATATACAATTAACAGATCAAATTTGTACTGAAGGTATGGTAAATGGTTTTGTGTTTGAAAATTATATTCAATTAACAGGGATATACAATTAAGAGCTATCCAATTAAGTGGGCTTCACTGTACCACTTTTTAGACTCAATACCCGTACTTTACTCATATAATTTCAAATACTCATATACTCATTACTTTGAAAAAATGGTCAGTACTCCCGAGTAATTTATGAGTACTTTGTAAATATTTTAAAAAATTTCAGAATTATGTCATGTTCTACCAGCTATGTATACCTGTTTCAGTTCAACAGAGACATGGCCCCAAGTTCCTTCATTACTATAGTGATTCAATTTGACACAAGTTCAATCAAGTCATGTGGAGGCTCTGTCAGAGGTTTGAGGGCAATTTACAATTATTATATCCCTGGACCTGGAGATGAATGATGACTAATTTGAAATACAAGTTTGCAGTCATTTCAGTAATATGTTACTGTCAGTTCAAATCTCCTCCATCCAATTTGGGGGATATTAATAGCCACAGTTAACTATAACAGGGTTGGTTCTGTATCTATGTGCCAAACATATGGATGTGGAACAGAAATTGAAATATCCTAATTTTGTACTTTTGAAATCAGTCAATGAAAAGATAAATAACATATTTATGTGCAATTTCAATGTTTTGGGGTATTTCCTACATGAAATATATGCTTCCTACATGAAATATACGCTGGTTCTACTCATGAAAAAGTTCATAAAAAATAAAACAAATCATCACGTCGACAAACGGGCAGTTTCAGACGATTCACAAATGATTCAGATGCCTGTGATTGTCTATCTAGTCTTTGTAAGACTGTTAACCCGAGCCCTCCTGGCCCTCACAGTCTTTGAGAGACCCATTCAAATTTCATCTGACTAAAACTGAAAGAAACTGGCCGCATTTGGGTCGACTCAGTTCACGCTTCATATCGAAGACAAAAATCACATAATCAACATTCTACTTGTCGTACTCAGCCCAAATATAATTTATTTACGTGTCTGCATCATTTTTTAACGCAAACACAGCATCAAATTCAAGAAATGTTGAAAAATATCCGACTTCACCACGTTAAAAAACATCATGTTTCAAAGATAAACAAATTGTACTACGCATGCGCACAGATACTTGGGCTGAGTACGACAAGAAGAATGTTGATTATGTGATTTTTGTCTTCGATATGAAGCGTGAACTGAGTCGACCCAAATGCGGCCAGTTTCTTTCAGTTTTAGTCAGATGAAATTTGAATGGGTCTCTCAAAGACTGTGAGGGCCAGGAGGGCCCCGGGTTAACAGTCTTACAAAGACTATTGTCTATCTAATCTTCCAAGACACCAATTATTAGAATCTGAACCTCAAATTCGTTTAATAGAGATTATTACCATTATGTGGATGTACAAAATATGTATCCGAGTCGAGCTCCGGGTTCTAAGGACAGATCACGACGAGTCGAAGACGAGTCTTGATCTACCCTTAGAACCCGGAGCTCGACTCGGATACATATTTTGTACATCCACATAATGGTAATGATCATTTTATCTTACAATATATTGGGGATAAGTCAAGAATGTAGACGAATATGTAACGAACTATTTATTCGTACGGATGAACAAAAAGAAAAAAATGGAACTCACGTGAAAGGAAGGTGCTTGTATCCGACCCCGATACAAACATCTGTATCAGGGGGTCGGATACACGACAGCTGCAGAGTTAATACAGACAAAATACATGTTGATTATAAGATAAAACATGTTAACCTTGAGACAATCGTCCAGTATATTCGATTTTTGATATTTTGATTTATCTGTATCACACATGAACACCGTACACTTCGACCCATCCTTGTGAGTAGCAGGAAAAATTTCATAATGATCCAGTTCATCATTAAAAAGAAGAGGGTCACCCAGGCTCAGGTATTCTAAGATACTGTGTTTAGCACCCATCCCGCGAAGGTATGCGAGAAAGGACAAATATCGGCTTCACATTCTAAAAATTTTGCATTTATTTTGTTTACAAAGTGAAGACTTCCACTTCGACGTGAAAAATCATTTTTACAACGTGGATTTCCGGTCCAGGAAAAAATTGTTAGCGCGGAATAATTCAGATGTAACATGAAACGGGTCTCTCGGGGTGCCCGCCGGATCGAGTTTGCGTCTTTCTAAAATACAGCTGCCACTACAAGTGTTACTCAAATCAAATTCCAAATGTAGAAAAAAAATATAATAAATATGTTTTATTATGTCATTGCAGTCATCTGTTGTGCCGTATTCTGTCGAACTGATAACGTCAAATCGCCGGATCACAAGGGATCATTGCTTTCGGCCTCGCGCCTTTCGGCCTCACGCTTTTCGGCCCACAACGCTTTTCGGCCTCGGGCTTTGACGCTTTTAGGCCTTAGGGATTTTCGTTTTTTTCAGGTTCTTTCATGGACAATATCGAGTCTCGACATCCAATGAATTTCTAACAAGCAGGTGATTGATATTGCAAAGAATACTCACATTGTTTGGAAAACAATTTATCTTACAGACTTTTCCCGAAAGAATTTCTTGCAACCCAGTAGACGGCAAGTCGATTTACCCAATAACACACAATACTACCCAATAACACCCAATACTACCCAATAACACCCAATAATACCCAATAACACCCAATACTATCTGATAACAGGGTCGGAACAAATTTTTCTATGGACCCGGTCCTTCCCCTTACACACGGACAGAATCCCCTTCAACAAAACGCCTCGGAGAGAAACCTCACCCGATCCAAGCCATTTTTTGTTTAAAAAGTAAAGTATCGGGTATAGTTCTCTAAATCAGTATAATAATAAGTATAATAAGTGGTGAAGATTAGGCAGCGGTGGGAGAGCGGCGGGTGGCCTCTCCTAAAGATAATCCGGAAAATGTGTCCGTCGGAAATTTCGGGGGTAGGGGTGCAGGGCAACTAAAAGGATCTTTCTGTTTGTGTTGGGTTGAAAAAGCGTAGAAATGCCTGATTTGGGTTAAAATTTGTGAACAATGGAGAGAGAGAGAGTGTGTGCAATTCCACTTGTAAGACCCTTCTGAAAGGTAGTTTTTTTATTATTTAAATTTCAATGCACATAAGGTAATCACTCGGTTTCTTTTGGTTTGTCGTTAGTGCAACACATCAATTCTTGAGATCTTTTTATTGTCGTTGAAGGCGTTGCTAATGTTTTTACTCTCTGACTGACTCACTGTGAAGTTCCAAAAAACAATGACCCCTACCTCCCCTTGACCCTTGTCCAAACCATGTTGCCGCCCAAGTGATATCTTTTGAATGTTCGAAAACAACTGCCAGCTTTTTTAGATGATGTTCTCGTCTAAAGAAAGCGTTATTTTGTTATTCCCAATTTTATGAGAAGCAATTTCTTCGAGGGGGATTTTAAAGAATTAAATAAATCCCAACGTTACCCAGTTGAAAGAATAAAAAAAAACTTGAAGGTTGTTTAGACGTGAAAATGTGTCCCTTTGCTATTTGATATGATCAGTACAATGGATATGGTCAGTACAACCGGGTCGCAAGGGATCCCGGGTCGCAAGGGATTTGTAAATCCGGGTCGCAAGGAATTTGTAAATCCCACATCGTCCCTGCGCGCCTTCGGCGCGCTAAAACCTTTCATTCATTCATTCATTCATGGTCAGTACAATCTTCCAAGATGCCCAAGCGCAAAGCAGTCAGATGGCCATGTAAAACATGCCAAAAAGTGATACACAACGTGCAAAGTTTGTTGTGTGAATTTTGTAATATGTGGTTTCATTCAAAATGTGAAAATATAGATGACGATAAATGTTCACTCTTCGCTTCGTCCAGTGGATCTTACAGTTTTAGTGAATAATGCTGGCCAGTGTTTGCCGTTACATTCACTGTTACATTGGGAAATGGGTTGAACGACTTGCCCAATGTCTTTGACTCTGTGAGTAAATGCAACAAAGTAAATAAAATGAACATTTATATCTGGTTATAGCATTGGAACTAACATAAAACAAGAAAACAGTAAATGGTTATTGTGTTCGGGTGAATTAGGTTTTAGAGATAAAAAGCAATCACAATTAATGAATATAGTCAGTCACCACCCGCTCCTCCCCAAATATTTTTACCTTCCTACTCCCCTGTAAAATACCCATCCTTCAGTTGTAAGTTGAAGTTCACAGAAAACTCACCGAGAAAACTCCGAAAGTACACATGTATGTTGTCGTGTCAGCCCGCTCGATGTTGCAGGACGTTGTGAAAATAAATGGATACATGAAATCAGGTTTTTATGCTCATGAATTCTGTCCGGGCGATTAAGTGCATTAACTTGGGTCTTGGGGAATTTGTCCGGGTGCCAATTGGGTAGTATTTAGTGCTGTTAGGTGTTATTGGATAGTATTGGGTGTTATTGGGTAGTATTGGGTGTTTTTGGGTAGTATTGGGTAGTATTGGGTGTTATTTACTGGAAAGCAATTACTGCATATACATTACCACTACGATCGGATCACTCGAAACTATAAAATTATTTTGCAGTTATTTATTGGAAAACGCCAATTTGTGCTTTACAGTAAATAATTGCCAAATAATCATGTTGGGGGTGGCGTGACTTTAAGTTGTAAATTATTTCTGAGTTGTTTACTGGAAAGCACTTGCTACATATCCATTAGCACTACGACAGGATCACTTGAAACTATAAAATTATTTTGCAGTCGGTTGGGTGAGCCTGTGGGAGGGGAACTGGCGGCCGTCTCTGACCCTTTCCTTTCCAAACTCGTCTCTCTCTTCCTTTCCAAAAAGGCCTCCAGGCGTCGGAGAATAGAAAACACCAACTTTTTAACAGAGAATACAAAACACCAACTTTTTAACAGAGAAAGGACGAAAGGAAGGAAAACTTTCATTCATCATTAAATCAACTGGTCGCACTTTTCAAAGTGAGTACCAAACTCAAGATGAGCTTTTAGGTTTTTAAATTCATTTCCTTTTCATTCAGAAAATAGTTTAATGAGAAATGCACAGGCAGAAAAACTGAGGGTGTTAAAAAATCATTAAATGCATTTATAAAAAAAAATAACAGAAAATAATCACCGAACATGAAAAAATCAACAAATAATTGTCAAAAAGTTGAAGTAAAATAATTTATTTGGGACGCCATTCGGCCTCGAAAGCTGTGCTTTCCGGCCCAAAACGAGGCCGAATAGCACACGAAAAGTATTAAGGCCGAATCGCGCGAGGTCCAAAAGTCAGAGTTAACAACGAAATGTCCGACAGTGTCCCCCTAAAAGCAGGCACTCCCCAAGGGTCTGTCCTCAGCCCCCTCCTGTACATCATCTACGTCAACGATCTTAAATTCACCGAGGATCGAGTTCAAGTCTCACAATTCGCGGACGATAAGGGCCTCTGGGACTCTAATACCACGGCCTATCTACTCCAAAAACCTCTGCAACGCGCTCTCGATGACCTAGAACAATGGTGTGCCAAGTGGAGAATAAAGCTAAACGCCAATAAAACCCAACGAATCACCTTTACTCGCAAGAAAACTAAACGGGATTTTGACCTAAAACTTATGGATAACACCCTCCCAGAATGCAAAGAAGCGAAATTCCTGGGCATCACCATCGATCAAAAACTGTCCTTCAACAAACATACCGATGACATGGCGAAAAAAGCTACCAAACGAATTAACTTACTGAAAATGCTTAAAGAAACTTCATGGGGAGCCAACCAGTCCACCCTACTCAAACTATACAAAGCCTTTGTGCGTCCAGTACTCGAATACGGTGCAATCATACTAACTGACCTCAACCAAACTAATATGGGAAAACTCCAGAGGGTCCAAAATCACGCGCTTAGAGTTGCCCTACGTGCCCCATGGGACACACCCATCAAAACACTCCACGACAGGGCCGATATCCCCACCATCAAAGACCGCCTAGCCACCCTGGCCGCGAAAAATCATGACCGGTTAGCCGACAGCGAACTAATCTCCGAACTTGGAGCAATTTGTGAAAGCCGACAAAAGCCCAAAAATTGTAACCAAAACTAAGACCGCTCGAATAAAAACTAGGGAATTTCAAGGTGAACTGCGATCCCCGACGCCCCCGAATACCCCTAAACTAAATTAAAAAAAAAAAATAAGTCCGCAATCAGCGAAGGGTACAACAGGAAAGAAACACCCTCGGGTGTGGTCTAGTGTGGCTAGACCTGTTGCCCTCCCGCTGACAGCCTCGGAAGCTCAACCCGCATTAAACGATCGCGATCCCCGGCACCTTCAACTTCAAATAAACTTAAACTAAACTAAATAAGGCCACTTCCAGCGAAGGACACAACAGGAAAGAAACACCCTCGGTTGTGGTCTAGTGTGCTAGACCTGTTATCGTCCCGCTGCAAACTAGGAAGTTCAGCCCACTTAAAACGCTCGCGATCCTCGGCACCTTAAAACTAAATAATAAATAGGGAACGATTGGGGTCCCAAGCACGAGAGTATGTTACTGCTTTTACGAATGTAAAGATTCGTGCATTTCACACTCTCCCCCATAGCGACAAGCACACACACAGCACAATACCACATGAGAGTATGTTACTGCCCTTACGAATGTTAAGATTCGTGCATTCCATACTCTCCACACACACACAGCAGATACCACAAGGACACGTAACTAAAGAGGTGCTACTTTTATCTTTACAGTTTACATATTCTAATGAAAACTAACTCTACTTTCTTCTTTTAAGCAGGTACACAGATGTTTTTGACCAGCACCCCAATAACCGCTACAGACAGTCTAACCGTTATGGAAACAGTCACCCCCACGGTTCCTGAATATCCTCCGCTCCATCCCTAAAAGTGGTCAACCACTTTAAGGGAGGCGAGCGTTGGTCCTGCTCCCGCCTCTGCCCCTTTTTGTAAGCGCATTGCGCATCCTTTTGCCCCAACCCAATAGGATTACAATGCAGGCCTGCCCCCGAACCAGGGAAGTTCGGGTCTTCTTCTTGGTGGTCCCCGAAAGGGGTCGTTGTTGTTTTCCTTCAAAGAGTCCAACTATAACAGAGACAGCCTGAGGCAGATTATACTTGCCAGTGATGGCCATCACTCAATATCATCCTCGAAGCGGCAGACTATACTTGCCCGAAAATCCAGATCGACTGCACCCTCGGGGAGAGGTAGTACCTTTGTGAGAGGACCCAACCTCCCACACTGGTCCTCACCCGAGGGTCCAACCGACATCAGTCAACGAAACCGCCTACCCACAACTGAAGACACCTGCTGAGTACCGGATCCTTTTCCTCCTTCAACACGCCTAGACATGTGATAGCCATCATAAACAGCTACAGAGGGTCGAAAGGGGCTTGTTCCCCATACCGTCCCTGCGCGCCTTCGGCGCGCGAAATCATTTCTTTCGTCCAAAAGCAATGTAGCCGATTACAATAGCTACCTTTGGCGGCTCGTTTAATCCGACTGTTAATATTCACATAAATTCCGGTACTATAAAAAGAAGTCCGACAAAGATTTTAAAAAGACTAATGAATAAATTAATTTAAAAATGCTGCAAATTTGGTTAAGTTAAAATTATTTTTAATTGAACAAAATGGAGTTTTAAAAGCGGTTTTGGCGAAATGTAATTATCGAATTCAGATGTTGACGTGATTAATTATCCTATATCAAGCAATATATATATAAATATACTTTTTCAAAAATGTTATTTATTTATTATTATTATTATTGTTTAGCAAACAAAATCCTTGTCTGACTGGAAATTGGTGTAATAATGAAGGTGTAAGCACTTACACCGAATGCATAATAATGTATATGTAATATAAAGATATATTTCCAGGGGAGGGACCTTAGAAAAATGGTGCACAGGGCACTATGTTAACAACCCCCGTGGAACTTACATCTCAGCTGAGGAACAGCTAATGCTATAACGTGCTGCACAACTCTGCCGCTCTTCGATGTTCTTTGCTGATAATGAGAATATTTTTACAGCGTACAGAAAATTATGTCGGTGATTTTATTCAATTAAATACACTTCTGTATTGACTTCTATTCTGTCAATTAATATACAATGTTATCATTGCCACAATCATATCCTTCGGGGATGGGTTGTACCCTTTGTGGAAGGATCTCTCCTCAGGGGGATATCATTTGCGAAATCAGCCCGTAGAAGTCGAATTCAACCCTGTGGGTGGCCGATTAGGGTTCCAGGTCAACTCGGCCTCGGGTCAACTCGCCCCCGCCAGTTGACCCGCATTTGAGGGGCGAGTTGACCCGGTAAAACTTTTTTGGGGGGTGGGGTAATTTTTTAAGTTTTCATACACTCAACTTGTACAACACCTCCAATGTCATCGGATTAAAGTGCTAGCCTAATTAATTAACGACCCGGTCGGGGTACACTTTTTAGTGTGTTTCTGAATGGAAATCTTCGATAAAACTCACAAAAATAAAATAATTCTAAATATTTCTCCACAAACCTCTAAAGTACCCCTAAAGGATGCTACATACCAAAAATGATCACATTATACATACGAATAAGAAAGAAATGCAATTTTTTATTTCACAGGCACACCTTTTCCGGAGCCGGAGCCGGGGCCGGGGTACACATTTTAGTGTGTCCCTTTTTACAGTAATCACATACCAGTTGGTGTTTATTTGAGATTTATTGTGTGGCTGATTGTTTCATGTTTCTTGCGCAAATGTTCGAAAATTTATTTACAAGCGTAAATATGTATGTATATATGTTATTATTCATTATTCAGAACTTGATCAACATAAAAGGTATTAAAATCTGAACCTACGTTTCCCCATTCCTCATTTTCTTGAACTTCGGAAAAAACAAACGAAATGCATCTTGCCTTTCATTTGTCTTTTCCTGAGTTCCAAAAAATGTATTAAAATCGGAACCTACGTTTCCCCATTCCACATGATATTCCTCGGCGAAATCATGTGATTTCAATACATTTTCTCGAACTTCGAAAAAAACAAACGTTTCCCCATTCCTCGACGAAAAGGAAATAGGTTTTACTTCCCCATTGTTCGTCATATATTTCTCGGCGTTTTCAATACATTTTCATGTTTAATTAGTATAAATGTGTCTTTACGTGTTTTGTACGAGTGCTGTAACCAACTTTATATTGTAATTTATATTGTAAAATAATAAAATATATATTATTGAAATAAAAAATGCTGGTCTGGCTGGACTTCATAATATTGTTGTAAATAATAGATTATAGTATTAAAATAAAAAAAAATGCTGATATAACTAGAGTTACGTTTTTTTAACTGGGGGCGACTTGACCCGTGGCGAGTTGACCCGGGCGACTTGACCCGAGGGCAACATGACCCGAGGGCGAGTTGACCCGTTTCCGCGGATTAGACCTCTGCGGGCTGTGTGGCTCCTCTGCTTCCTGCTCAATGACATGTGGGACGTGAAAAATGTTTCTTCTACTTCGTAGTAGACAGAGATGTTGGGAGTTTAGCCAAACTGTTGGGGTGATGGGTGGGGGGTAGCGTTTTGAGCAAGGTACTAATCTGATTGCCCATAGTCGGGGTGAATAAAAAACATCAAAAATTAATCGCCGTTAATATATAAATATACAGTTTTAATATCAAATTACATGAAAGAGCTGAAATTCCATTTTAATAGCATGCCAAAGATGAACTCTGGATGTGTTTGACCAACTGTTGGGTACGTTTTAAACAAATGTTGGGGACGTTATGACCAGACCTCACGGATTTCTGACCACGCCAGTCTGACATGTAACGCGTTGATTCACTGGGAATGGACTCCTCTCCGGATGACAACTTCGCCGAAGTAGCAATTCGCCGGAAATGCAGTTCGCCGCAATTTTTTGGAAAAATTTTAAATAGTTTTAAATTAGATTTTTCTTTTTGGGTTCAAATAAAACCAATTAGTGAATATAATTAAATTCTAAAACCTGATCCCGAATCAAATGGTTTCGCGCGCCGAAGGCGCGCAGGGACGGTTTCGGGAACAAGCCCCTTCCGACCCTCTTTAGCTGTAGAATTTTGTAGTGTCAGACCGTGGTAAAGGAGGACAAGTTGTGGGTTGTTAGCGGCACTTATGTCGTTTCTGCTTCTTTTTCAGAGGTGGAGGTTTGGAAGGAGAGAGAGTGGTAGTTGGTGTTGTTGGTGGGCTGCTAGCTGGCTGACCTGGAAGGAATGGTCTAGTCCCAGCTGCATTAGGTGATGTTGCTGGTGACGTCTGTGGTGGTGTTGCCTGTTGTGCTGCCATATTTATGTTGTTGATTTGTCGGTTAAGGTTTGCGAATGCTACCCTTAGTACTTCATCTTGCCGTTCTCTTTCGATCCTGCGCTCTTCGGCTTCTCTTTCGTATTTGTCTTCCAGGCTTTCCAAGTCCAGGCTCTTTGGCGCTGAAGGGAGAGGCGAGTGAGGGTCACGAAGTGGCGAGAGGGCAACTTCCAATTCCGTCACAGTCTCCACAGGACTGTCCGCATCCAACAGTTCCGGCTCAGGAGCCGGAAGTCGGTTGGGTGAGCCTGTGGGAGGGGAACTGGCGGCCGTCTCTGACCCTTTCCTTTCCTCACTCGTCTCTCTCTTCCTTTCCAAAAAGGCCTCCAGGCGTCGGGTGCTCCTTCGCTTGGAAGACGGGCTCTTCTTTTTCCTCTTCAGTCTCTTCTCAGGGTCTCCGGACTCCTTTAGGTGAGGACCAGTGTGAGAGGGGTTCCTCTCACGAAAGGTACTACCTCTACCTAACTACCTACAACGAACTCCAAGTTCAGGTGACCCTCTTGCTTGTCTCCTGGACAGTCCATGTGACAGGGCAAGAGATGCCCAGAGCTGTGATGGTCTTGACAAGTCGTTCTGGTAATTCCAGTGCTTCCATGATTACTAATCAAGATGTCGAGGTGCTCACACTCTGAAGTCACAGGTGCCGGAATCATGATGATCCAAATCAAATGGTTTCGCTCCGAAGGCGCGCAGGGGCGGTTTGGGGCAAGCCATTTCGACCCTTCTCTTACAGTGTATTAGTGGTTCTTTTACTTTTGGATTTTCTGCACAATGTCTTGACGTGTCAAAGGAGGAGAGGGAAGGAGCAGGTTTAGCGGCGTTTGTGTGTTTTCCTTTTTTTTCTTGGAGGGGGGGGGGGGGCTGTGACGGTAATGTTGTTGTGGTGGTAGTTGATGTTGTTTTGTCTGAATTTAGTGCCCGTGCTCTTGCAAATGCTTCTTGAATTCTCGTAGCTTTTTCGCTAGCCTCTATTGCTCGCTGGATGATTTCGTCCAAGTACTTGCCTTTTGCCGAGTCTTGAGTGGCTGGAGTTGCTGTGGAGTTGGCGTCCTGGTCCTGGCTCTCCGGTAGTGAAGGAAGAGGGGAGTGAGGGGTGGGAGGTGGTGAAAATGCAACTTCCAGTTCCTCCTCAGTCTCCACTGGACGTTCCTCATCCAAGTGTACCGGCTCAGGAGCTGGCAGTTGGTTGGGTGTACCAGTGGGACTAGGTGTGGGGGGGGGGGGGGGGGGGAACTGGCGGCTGCCTCCAGGACCTCCATCCCCTCACTCAACTCTTTCTTCCTATTCCGGAAGGCCTCCAAGCGCCGGGCGTCCCTGCGCTTGGTTGATGGACTCTTCTTCTTTTTCTCCTTCTGTTCTCTCTTTTCAGGGCCTCGTGCCCCTTCGGGTGAGGACCAGTGGGAGAGGGCATCCTCTCTCCAAAGGTACTACCTCTCCCCGAAGGGGTTGGTGTTGTGGTCTTCTCAATTTCAAACTCCACTTTCAGGTGGACGCTCAAGCCTATTTCTTGGATAGTCCAGGAGATAGGGCATGAGACGCCCAGAGCTGAAATGGCTTTCACTAGTCTATCTGGTAATTCCATGGCTATCTAGGTGTTGTTCACGCTCTGAAGTCAGATGTGTGAATGAAGTCATGATGATGTCTAAAACCTTCCCGAATTGAATGGTTTCGCGCACCGAAGGCGCGCAGGGACGATTTGGGGCAAGCCCCTTTCGACCCTCTCTGGCAGTTTAGCGGCGTTTATGTCGCTTGCTTTTCTTTTTGGGTGGAGGTGGCTGTGATGAGAGACAGTAGTGGATGTTGGTGTAGTTGGGCTGTTGATGTTTTTTGTAGGACTGGCTGGGGTGGAATGGTCGAGTCGTGGCTGCTTCAGGAGTGCTGTGGCTGGTGTGCTGTTCCAGAAGTGCCGTGGTTCTGTTATTGTCAGCTGACATGTCCCTGACTTGTTCCCGCATGCTATTTACTTCTGCCGTCATGTTCAGTAAGGTTTGTAGCATTTCCCGTTCCTGATCCGGATGGAGGGGAGAGATTGGAGTAGGAGACTTCAGAGAGCCAGTTTCCATTTCCGCCTCCGCCTCGCTGATTACGTCGCCATCCTCCAGGTTACCCCCTCAAAGGAGAGGCAGCTGGGGAGTGGATGGGAGTCACAGGAGTTGGAGGGGGGTGGTAGTGGCATCCACTGTCTTCTCTTCCGCCTTCTCTTCCTTCTTCCTTTTCAAGAACGTTTCCAACCGCCGGGCATCGTGGGGCCTGCTGGATGGGCTCTTCTTCCTCTTGCTTTTCTTTTCAGGGCCAGGTCCAGGCTTCTTTGGGTGAGGACCAGTGTGAGAGGGGATCCTCTCACAAAAGGTGCTACCTCTCCCCGAAGAGGGTGTGGTGAAGGGGAAAGGAATGGTTTCGCGCGCCGAAGGGACGGTATGGGGAACAAGCCCCTTTCGACCCTCAGTGACTGTAGATGATTAATTTTCACATGCCTAGGCGTGTCGAAGGAGGAACGGCTTCGGATACTCGGCAGGTGTCAACGGTTGCGTCGTGATGGTCTCTTGGCTGATGTCGGTTGAACCCTCGGGTGAGGACCAGCGTGAGAGGTTGGGTCCGCTCACAAAGGTACTACCTCTCCCCGAGGGTGCAGTCGATTTGGATTTTCAGGCAAGTATAGTCTGCCACTTCGAGGATGATTTTGAATGATGGCCATCACTGGCAAGTATAATCTGCCTCAGGCTGTCTCTGTTTGGTTGGACTCTTTGAAGGAAAGCAACAACGACCCCTTTCGGGGACTACCAAAAAGAAGACCCGCACTTCCCTGGTTCGGGGGCAGGCCTGCAATGTAATCCTATTGGGTTGGGACAAAAGATGCGCAATGCGCTTACAAAAAGGGGCAGAGACGGGTCGCAGGACCAACGCTCGCCTCCCTTAAAGTGGTCGACCACTTTTAGGGATGGAGTGGAGGATGTTCAGGATCCATGGGGGTTACTGTTTCCATAACGGTTATAGTGTCCATAGCGGTTATCAAAAAGCATCTTCTGTGTACCTACTTAAAAGAAGAAGGCAGAATTAGTTTTCATTGGAATGTGTAAGATATAAAAAGATAAAAAGATATAGAAGGATAATTGTAATATTTTATTATAATATTTAAAGGATGAAAGAAATGTGTCGGTGTTTGTGTGCATGTGTATAATGCTTGTACGTGTTCTGGTTATGATGAGCGCGACTGTTGAGTTGGTGTTCCTTGTCAGTGTTAGCTGGTTGCCGAGTGGATTGGTTCAGCTATTGTAGCATGCCTTAAGAAGGACATATCGTACTGTAGGGTCGCAGTAGTGATGCTGACAATAGCTTGGCCTCCCCAGGCTTTCTCCGTGATGGTTGCGTGATTGCTGAGTTTATGTTGTGTGAGGGGTCAGAGTGGTTCGGTTCTGCGTATTGTAGCATGCCTTAAAAAGGACATATCGTACTGTAGGGTCGCAGTAGTGTTGCTGGCAATAGCTTGGCCTCCCTATATTTCCCCATTGTAAGTGTGGGTGGAGGCAGAGTGGTTTGGTTCAGCTATTGTAGCATGCCTTAAAAAGGACATACATGTATCGTACTGTAGGGGCGCAGTAGTGTTGCTGGCAATAGCTTAGCCTCCCCAGGCTTTCTCCGTTTTGAGTGCGTGATTGCTGAGTTTATGTTCTATGTGGGGACTGAGTAGTTCGGTTCAGCGTATTGTAGCATGCCTTAAAAGGGACATATCGTACTGTAGGATTGCAGTAGTGTTGCTGACAATAGCCTGACCTCCCTATCTTACCCCATATTGTGTTTGCGTGCTGGCTGATATAAGTCCTGGTTATTATTTTTTTATTTTAGTATTTTTTGGCGATTGACGTTTCGGGGTTTTTGTCTGCTATCGCAAATTGCCTGTAATTCGGATATTAGCTGGCTATCAGCTAGCCGTTCGTGATGGGTGTGGTGGTGTTGTTCTCTTCAATGATGAACTCCAAGCTCAGATGGACTCTCTTGTCTGTCTCCTGGACAGTCCAGGTGACAGGGCAAGAGACGCCCAGAGCTGAGATGGTTTTAATGAGTCTTGCTGGTAAATCCAGTGTGTCCATGATTACTATTCAAGGTGGCAATGTGTTCACACTCTGAAGTCAGAAGTGTGAATGTCTTGGTCTAAAACCTCGGAAAGAAATGATTTCGCGCGCCGAAGGCGCGCAGGGACGGTATGGGGAACAAGCCCCTTTCGAACCTCTTTGATTGTATTTGATTTGGCTCTAGTTTTTGGCTTGTCTGGACGTGGAAAAGTAGGAAGAGGTAAGGTAATCAGCGGCGTCTGTGCCTCCTGCGGTTCTTCTTTGGAGGAGGAGGGTGTATTGGAGAGATGGTAGTTGGTGGAGTGATCGGATCAGGCGGATGAGTTGGTACCTCTTTGGCTCAGTACGGACTGATCCTTGCTGCTGTTTCATGATGTTCTTGTTTGGACCCTGGGAGACACTTCATGAGGACTTTCTTGATAAAGACATCTGAGAGGTTTTCTGTTTGATAGAAGTCGTACTGTCCTGGAACGTGCTTCGGAGAAACTTGTTTGGAATCTCTTCTCCAAGGAATGCCTCCACGGACTCCGGGAAGCTCTCCTCCTGGTCGGACTCGTGGTCCAAAGAAGCTGGAGAAGCAAGAGCAGGAGGGGTAGAAGGTGAGTCATCAGAGACAGCTTCCTGCACCATTGACAGAGCATCCTCCTCCATCTCCTCTTCAGATGAAGAGTCTGATGAGCTGGAGAATGAGCTGTCGCCTGACGACCCACAGTCCTCCGGACCCTCCTCCTCGAAGGGGGGTACCGGGCTAGACAGAGGTTGTTCAGGGGTGACAGGAGTTGTCCCTTTGACGCCCTCACTCGCCTCCTTCTCTTCCTTTCCCTTCTTCTTTTTCTCCAGGAACTCCGTCATTCGGCGCGCATCTCGTCGTCTGGCGGAGGGTCCCTTCTTTCTCGTCCTCTTCTTCTTGGTGGCTGTGTTACTCCGGCGGCCTTCATCCAGCTTATTCGCATCACTAGGAGGGTGATCAGTGTGAGGGGAAATCCACTCACGAAAGGTACTACACCTCTCCACGGACGGCGGTTCCGATTCTCTATCAAAATCCACTGTCAGGTGAATTTTACCCTTGAGCACCTGGATACTCCAGGTGGTGGCAAGGGTAGCCTTCACTCTGGCAAGTGTTTCCTGAATAACAAGTGGGAGCTCCATTGTTTAGTTGTTAGCACATCGAAGTCCAAGGTGCGAAATGACGGTCTAAAACCTACCAATCGAATGGAATGGTTTCGCGCGCCAAAGGCGCGCAGGGACGGTATAGGGGACAAGCCCCTTTCGACCCTCAGTGACTGTAGATGATTCATTATCACATGTCTAGGCGTGTTGAAGGAGGAACGGTTTCAGGTACTCGGCAGATGTCACCAGTTGCGCCGTGATGGTCTCTTGGCTGATGTCGGTTGAACACTCGGGTGAGGACCAGTGTGGGAGGTTGGGTCCGCTCACAAAGGTACTACCTCTCCCCGAGGGTGCAGTCGATCTGGATTTTCGGGCAAGTATATTTTGCCACTTCGAGGATGATTTTGAGTGATGGCCATCACTGGCAAGTATAATCTGCCTCAGGCTGTCTCTGTTTGGTTGGACTCTTTGAAGGAGAACAACAACGACCCCTTTCGGGGACCACCAAGAAGAAGACCCGAACTTCCCTGGTTCGGGGGCAGGCCTGCATTGTAATCCTATTGGGTTGGGATAAAAAGATGCGCAATGCGCTTACAAAAAGGGGCAGAGGCGGGACGCAGGACCAACGCTCGCCTCCCTTAGAGTGGTCGACCACTTTTAGGGATGGAGCGGAGGATGTTCAGGAACCGTGGGGGTGACTGTTTCCATAACGGTTAGACTGTCTGTAGCGGTTATTGGGGGTGCTGGTCAAAAAGCATTTTCTGTGTACCTGCTTAAAAGAAGAAGGTAGAATTAGTTTTCATTAAAGTAATAAACTGAAAAGATAAAAGTAGCACATCTTGTTCAGTCTTAAGGTTTAATCTTAAGCTGAGTCGGTGATGGCAACCCTTTCTGGTAGAAGGCCACAGTTAAGCTGTTTTTCTGCCCGTGTATTCACCTTCTCGTTCCCTATTTATTATTTAGTTTTTATAACAGTATTTAATCCTGATGCCATTTTTAGTTGAGTCGGTGAAGGCAGCCCTTTCTGGTAGAAGGCCACAGTTAAGCTGTTTTTCTGCCTGTTTGTTCACCTTCTCGTTCCCTATTTATTTAGTTTTTTAACAGTATTTAATCCTGATGTTATTTTATTTGAGTCGGTGAAGGCAGCCCTTTCTGGTAGAAGGCCACAGTTAAGCTGTTTTTCTGCCTGTTAGTTCACCTTCTCGTTCCCTAGTTTTTTTTCCAGCGGTCTTAGTTTTGGTTGCAATTTTTGGGCTTTTGTCGGCTTTCGCAAATGGCTCCAAGTTCGGAGATTAGTTCGCTGTCGGCTAACCGGTCATGATTTTTCGCGGCCAGGGTGGCTAGGCGGTCTTTAATGGTGGGGATATCGGCCCTGTCGTGGAGTGTTTTGATGGGTGTGTCCCATGGGGTGCGGAGGGCAACTCTAAGCGCGTGATTTTGGACCTTCTGGAGTTTTCCCATATTAGTTTGATTGAGGTCAGTTAGTATGATTGCCCCGTATTCGAGTACTGGGCGCACAAAGGCTTTGTATAGTTTGAGTAGAGTGGACTGGTTGGCTCCCCATGAAGTTCCTTTAAGCATTTTCAGTAAGTTAATGCGTTTGGTGGCTTTTTCGCCATGAAGTGGGTATGTTTGTTAAAGGACAATTTTTGATCAATGGTGATGCCCAGGAATTTCGCTTCTTTGCATTCTGGGAGGGTGTTATCCATAAGTTTTAGGTCAAAATCTCGTTTACTTATCTTGCGAGTGAAAGTGATTGTTGTTGGGTTTTGTTGGCATTTAGCTTAATTCTCCATTTGGCACACCATTGTTCTAGGTCATCGAGAGCGCGTTGCGGGGGTTTTTGGAGCAGATTGGCCGTATTGTTAGAGTCCCAGAGGCCCTTATCATCCGCGAATTGGGAGACTTGAACACGATCCTCTGAGACGTTAAGGTCATTAACATAGAAGATGTAAAGGAGTGGGCTTAGGACGGATCCTTGGGGGGTGCCTGCTTCAAGGGGGACACTGTCAGACATTTCATTCTTCACTATGACTTTAATTTCGCGATCATTTAAGAAAGAGGATAGTAATCTGAGCAGTTTCTTGGGGAGTTTCATTTTTGATAATTTGTAGCGCATTCCATTGTGCCAGACGGAGTCAAATGCTTTTTCGACGTCTAGCAGGACTGCCGCGCCTGTTTGCTGATTGTTGATAGCGGCTTTCATTTGGGTAACTAGTCGGTAGACATGTTCGATGCCTTCTTTGCGGTTTCTATAGGCTCTTTGTCATTTATTAAAAAAATCGTTGTCTTCAAGGTGCCCCCTGAACCGATTGGTAAGGATTCGTTCGAATGTCTTACCAATGCAGCTGAGTAGGCTGATTGGGCGGCAGCTGGCTGGATCGGAGGGGTCCTTGTCCGGTTTTGGTATCATGACACCGATGGCTTTTTTCCAACATTTGGGAAAGTAGCCATGGGTGAGGCATGCGTTGAACAGTTTGTTTAGTTTTTCGATTAGGGAGTATGGGCTTTGTTTTAGAATTTTGTAGCTTACTTCGTCTTCGCCGGGGGAGGAAGAATTTTTGCACTTTTTTAATACGTTGATGATTTGGTCATTAGTGATGGGGATGACGAGGTCATTGTCATCCCCGTCTTCTGGCTCGTTATCGAATTTGGTGTCACGGTAGATATCAGGGTGTGCATTGATGAAGTCATCAATGGCGTTTATGGCGGCGTAATCGTTGCCCGTGCCTTGATACGGGCGATGCGTTTTTCTTAGGAGGTCGTCAAAGGTGTCGGCCTTCTCTTTGTCAGTGCGTGTGGAAGAGCCGTCTTCCTTCTTAAGAGGTTTAGCTGCGGCTTTACCGCCCTTGTTTTTTTGCCCAGTGAGAATTTTGAAGGAATCCCAGAATTTTTTAGCATCTTGGGTCCCGTTTAGGTTGGCTGTTGCCTTTTCCCAGTTGGCTTGTTTTTCAGCTTTGAGGGCTTCTTTGACTTCGCCGTGAAGGCGGTTGTATGTTTTTTTGAGTTCAGATTTCTTGCTGGGGTCACTTTCTTTTTTGAGAGCGCGAAGAGCTTTCCGTTTAGATTTGATAAGTGACAGAGTCTCACCCGAGATAGTGTTTCTCCAGGGACGTACTTCCTCTTTTGGGCATATTTCGTTTAAGGTTGAGTTAATGATTTTCTCTACGCTCTCGCATTGGGTTTCTAGTTCCGCTGCATTGGATGGGGGGTAGTTAGTGAGTTTGACATCAATGATGTCGCGGTAGAGGTTCCAATTAATTTTCCTGAAGTTTCTACGGAGAGTGGGGGGGGGGGGGGGTACCTGGGTGGGCCATTTCCTAACTGCAGGGAGGTATGGATCGGGAGGTGGTCGCTGCCTAAGTCATCATCGCCGACCCAGTGGTCGTCGATGTGGTTTATCAGGGAGTCACTGGCGATAATTAGATCGAGGATTTCGGATGAGAATAATGGGTTGTTACTGATATAAGTTGCTGAGCTGTCATTCAATAATAATACTTCGGCCGGCCGCTGATTTGTCGCGGTTCTCGTATGAGAAGGCCTTGGTTACCCATGTTCTACCAACTGCCTCCCTATTCCCGCGCTTCTTCTCTCCTCCCAACACTAATCATAATCACATGAAGGTTATGTTTTTTGTGATTTCAAGGAGGGCTTCTCCGTTGGGTGTAGTTTTATTGCAGCCAAAGTACAGGTGTTTGGCATTGGAGTCGCCGAGGAAAATACAGTGTTTGTATTTCCTCGTGAAGAATTCAAAGACAGTGTCAGAAACAATTTTGCTTGGGTATTTGTAATAACAAACAATCGCGATGTTTTTATTGTCAACAGTGATTTCAGTAGCAATCAACTCTGCATCGAGGTGATTAGTTTTTATGGGTTTGGTTTTGATGTTCTGCTTTATTAGAAGGCGACGCCGCCACCTTAGGTGGTTAGTCGGTCTCTTCTAATAGTGCTGAACCTGCTTATTGAGAAATTTTTGCTGGGTCGAAGCCAACTTTCACAGATGCAGACAATGTCTGTACTTCCGAAGTATCGGCCCATTTGAAGCTTCTTATTGTTAACGCTTCTAGCGTTCCACACATTATTTGTAGTTTATTCATGATGGGCGTTGAGTTATTGCGGTCTTTTAGTTACTCATGGAGGGTGGCTTTAGTTGATATTGATGGCGGCTTTAATTAGTGTTTCTGATATTTGAGTTTTGAATAACTTAGAGGCTGAACGGCTGACATCCTGACAGAGGTTGGTGTTGACATGTTTATTTAGGACGGAGTAGAGTGCTCCCGCGACGAGGGAGCATATTGTATGGGGTGAAGAGGCGTTGTCGGGTTTTTTTAAGTTGATGTTTTTCAGTTCTATATTTGTTTTAACTTTTTTGAAGTGGGGGCAATCCTGGTAGTTGCTGATGTGGGGACCTTTACAGTTGGGGCATGAGGGGGATTTTGACTTGCATGCCTTGGTGAGATGGTTTTTTCTGCATTTCATGCAGGTCAAGGCCCCCCTGCATTTGTTGGCAACGTTTCCAAACTTTTGGCATTTGTGGCATTGCACTGGAGAGGGAGTGGATCGGTACTCCTCCGCCATGTGCTTTCTTCCGTTAATGGTGACCCCATTGGTTAGTATTCATTTTTTGATTTCGGGGTCAGGGCAAGTAACTTTTACCTTCCATGTGCTGTTGTCAGTTGCTTTGGACGTAAATCGCTCCTATTTGCAGCTTTGAACGCGCTTGGTGATGGCTTCCGCGGGAGTATCAGGGTGAACCCTTGTAACGACAACAAAGCAAGGCAATACTTTTGATTTTTCAGTGGTAGGAGCCGGGTTACCAACTTTCTTCCTAGCGTCTCTTATTTGTCCTAAGCCGCCGGCATTCCTTTTGACCGCCGCGGAGAAGCTCATTTCCATGAGTGGGGTTGGCAGTGGCGCATTACTGGGCGTTGACTGAGTTGGCTGGCCTTGTGCCTTAGGTACTTCAGGTGCTGTGTTAGAGTGGCTGAAGACACTATTGGTATCAGTTGCATTATTTGTTTCAGTACCAATATTGGAATGGTCTGGAACTGGGGCAGAGCCAGAACCAGAAGAGCACGGGCGAGGAATTAAGCTCCAACACCTCTTGTTTTTCCGTACAATCATGGTGTTGAAGCCCTCCTCGTTCGTGATCTCCTGCAGCTCTGTATCTGAGTCTGCGTTGTCCCTGTTTAATTTTCTTTTTTGGGGAGTTTTACTGTGGGTATGAACCCTATTTTCAGTATCCTTGTTGGAGGAGGGTCTCCTATCAGGTAGGCTGATCTCATTTAGGTCTTCCAGGCTGTTACCGAACATTTCCGACAGCGGTTTGTCACGATTGAAGCTTTTGGCATTTAGAGGGTCCTTCGGATCCTTAGGGGAGAGGCTACTGTTGATTGCCTTTTTCCCAGCAGCCCTAGCAACCTCCGCATACGATCTCGGGCTTATGCTCTCCACCGATGCGGAGATTGCTGGGGTTGCTGATTTGCTGGATTTTTCAGCTGTAATGTTACTGTTATGTTCTATAGCGCCCCTGTCATTTGTTTTTATGGCTAATGAGTTATTACCACTGTCTGAGAGTGGGGAGTGGAGTGGGTGTACATCCACCACCACCTGAATCTCCCTTGGAGGAGAGCCAGGGGTGAGTGGAACTAGTTCCGAGGCAGTATCAGGCATACTGCTCGGAACATCAAGCCTGGTTGCATTTGCTACGACTAAACTGAGCCTAGCTATTTCCCATCTTTGGCCTTGATATCCTCCCTAAGACCTTCTAATTGTGCACCTAAGATGTTAACAGTGGTAATCGGAAAAAAAGTAACAGGAAAAAAAGTAACAGATTTGGGTAGGAAAAAAAGAAACAGGAAAAAAAGTAACACTTTCTTATTTGGTAAACGGACATTTCCCAACCTGGAGATTTCCCCACCCTTCAGTTCTGAGGAAAACGGATATTTCCCCACCCGGATATTTCCCCACCGGAGATTTCCCCACTCTGACATTTCCCAACCGGACATTTCCCCACTCTGCTTTCACGGTTCCCCACCGGACATTTCCCCACCCTGTTTATGAAATTCCCCACCGGACATTTACCCCACCTACATTTATAATTTCCCCATCCTCGTTTTAAAATTTATCGCTGGACATGTCAATCCCACCCGGGGAGTTACGCCATCAAATAATAGTTCGTAGTTATTTGTAGGGTTGGTTGAAATTGACTGGTGTCTATTTATGCGTGGACGAAGTATTGTGTGGCGGAAATTAATTGTTCCGTTAACAAATTCTTGCAAATAGAACCTTGAAATGCCTTGAAAAGGTCTTTAAAAGTCCTTGAATTTATCGAACCATGTTTTGTTCTTTTTACGATATATATTGTGGTGTTAGTATTCTTCAACCAAAAGTCAGCAACTGAAAAACCTTATCGCAATATTAGCCTTACTCTTGTACAATAATAAAAAGAAAAGGAGATCCGGCGAAAAGTTTTGAACTTCAATTCTCGCACTGTATCAGGTCCTTCCCCCAGAAAACTTACACAACTCGCTTAAGTTTTCTGAGGAAGTGTCTGGTACCTAGGTATACTACAAGTACCGCTATATAAAAACGACATCCAGTGTTTTTCCGAACTTTATTTTCATGGAGGGATCACCAGTTCGTATGTCATATAGTACGGTGATATAATTTTTAGGTTCTTAGGTAACAAAATGCTAGTTCACTGTTGCTTATCTTTTCGAGAGAGAAACGATCCCGGTGGGGAAATGTCCGATGAGGAATATCAATGCAGAGTGGGGAAATGCCCGGTGGGGAATCGTAAAGGCAGAGTGGGGAAATATTTGGTGGGGAAATATCCGGGTGGGGAAATATCAGGGTGGGGAAATGTCGGGTGGGGAAATCTCCAAGTGGGGAAATCTTCGGGTGGGGAAATCTCCGGGCGGGGAAATGTCCGGGATTCTCTTATTTTTATAAGGTAAAAAAGTAACAGGAAAAAAAGTAACAGATTTGGGTAGGAAAAAAAAACAGGAAAAAGAGTCACACTTTCTTATTTTTATTTCATAAAAGTGATAGATTACTTAATTACGATTTAGTTATATTATTGAAACTAGTTAGATTATTACATATCAGTATAAGTACTACATAGTACATAGTTATAAAATAATTTAACAAACTTAATTATGATTTAGTTAGATTATTACATATCACACCTTGAAACTAGTTGGATTATTACATATCAGTATAAGTACTACATAGTACATAGTTATAAAATAATTTAACAAACTTAATTATGATTTAGTTAGATTATTACATATCACACCTTGTGTAATCTAATATTCTGGTCAATGCCAGTAAGAAAAGCTGAAATAGTAAGTGAACCTTGGGAATATAAACCACACAGATTTTTCAGTTTTCTATTCAGGGATTCAGCTGACTTCTGTTTGCGGATAACAGGCAGCAAACCAACTGACACCTGTTGAATAATTGTATTGGTCAGAGCTTGCTCTTTTTGAAACCATTGGATAGTTTTCCAGACTGATGGGTGCTGGTGGCCAACAAGATTGTAGAACTTGTTGTTCCAGCCTTCACATGCATTATTTGTACGAGATTCGCCATCCAGCGTAGCACTATTAACATTCCATGTAGCTGGAGGATAGGCTGGAGGAGTTAATCTAAGTCGTAATGGTGCCAACACATCTGAAGGTGCGGCGCGAGGTTGCCTGTATCTACCAGTGACATAATTTTCATCAAAATACCTCAACAGTTCCTCGGCTTCTTCTGGAACAATGTCTTTGAGGTGATTCATACTATCACGCACATCTGAAACTGGCAAGAATGCAAGTGCATCCAGTTTCCCACAAAACAGTCTGAAGTCTGCATCATCCCGATACAACTGCACTAAACCTAAACTCTGCACTCTGCGCCAAGTGCTTTGTGTCAGATGGTAGAAACAACCTCTACTCTGTACATGTCTACCAAACACAGCATTCACAGCTCGTAACACACCATCTTCAAAATCAGTCACAACAGTATTTACATTCAAGTCAATATTTAGCTCAGTCAGTTTATCTACAATAGCTTGAAACAGAGTCTCATAGGAAGTAAGTGTCTTCTTCTGTAATATAGCGTATACACAAGATAAAAAACTGTCATGAAACTTAACCCTAACAACATAAATTTGCTGAAATAGTGGAGGAGCCATTGCAAAATTACCGTCCATAAATAAAGTACTTGCACTGCCAAGATAATTGAGTCCACTATTTGTTGCAAATGCAACCACACGCTCACTTGCATCAGGTCCATTATCAAAGAAAAGGAATTGTTCAGAGTCTGATATTTTCTGAAACTCTTCTGGAATGGTCAGCTCAGACAGACTTTTGGGGACAGGAGGACTTCTTCTGTGGTATCTCAGACTCCGTTTGGCATTATCTAAGTCTGGTAGCATCAACTTGACTTCACTTTCAGCATTTGAAACAGCTGTTGTGTTGTCTAACTATTTCTGGGTTGTTGAAATCTGTAGTAGTACAGAGACTTTCACGGCAGTCTGATTTAGCACGTTTAGTGCATTTCCACCAGACCTTGTTCTTCCTTCTTACAGATACAGTGTACATGAAACCTTCATGACAAAGTTTTTTGCCCCTCTTATTACTCTCAATGACTTCCATGATGACTCAAGAACATTTAATGACTAATTCAAACTGCTGTCCAATATATAGTTTGCTGTGTGTTTATTTTTTCAAGAACATTGTTGTACATCAAAGAAAAGAATTCATGAAAGTAGCCACACTTGCTTGTGTTTATTTTTTCAAGAACATTGTTGTACATCAAAGAAGAGAATACTTGAAAGTAACCACACTTGCTGTGTGTTTATTACAATGTGTGTTCATTTGTTTCAAGAACATTGTTGTACATCAAAGAAAGCATGATGGATATCCTTGTAACAACATTGTCATAGCACACATGATCTCCAATTACAAAATAATTAAAAAAATAAAAATAAAATTATTATTATAATTATTATAATGAAAAATGAAATAATGAAAAAACACTGTTACTTTTTTCCTATTGTATTATTATAATTGTTACTTTTTTTCCTGTTTCTTTTTTTCCGTTTCTTTTTTTCCTGTTACTTTTTTTCCTGTTACTTTTTTTCCTACATTCGTTAACAGTTTGGGTTAGACCTACCAGTAATATTCTGCATAGATAATATAAAAAAAAAATCCTTCGATAATTGTCAGAAAAACACCAATTCAGACTCGAAAGGTAATTGGTACACAGGAGTCCTTCAGGACCGCCCACCTGTATCTGACACCAAACCAATTATCTGTGGAGTGTGCAAGACATGTTTGTACAACATTTTATGGGTTGGCTTGGAGGTTTCGGTAATTTAATAGAATTTCTTGCTTGTAGACGGTTGACTTTTCATGCATTCAGACAGTTGATTATTGCTATCAAAGTCGTTAATAAATCTCAGGTCACTCTGGTGTCATACAAATTATCGAACATACAGTGATGATAAGTAAACAAAAACAGTCCCTTTTGATAGCTTTAATAACTATCAAGTGTCATACTTGTAATTACTTACCGTTATTAATTACTTTCTGTGCTGCTACTCACAATTATGTACTTGTTAACATGTCTGTTACTGTCAAAACATTCGAAGTTTTAACATAAAGAAGTAATTTTGCTAGTCAATAAAGTTGTCTCCCATTTTTTTTTATTAGCTCGATGTTGTTTTTCATTTCATACGATTTCCAGTTTTTATATTTTTGCATGAAAAAACGGGTATATGAAAAATAATTTCGGCGAAACGTCCCAAAATGATCGGCGAACCATCCAAAAGTTCGGCCACTGTCATTGAAATTCCGGCGAAGTGTCCAACTTTCGGCGAACTGTCCCCTAAAAAATCTCGGCGAAGTTGTCATCCGGCGAAGAGGCCAGGATTCCATTCACTTTGGTGTGCCAATGAGAAGGCCTGAATCTTTTTTATGAAGCAAATAAGTAACAAAATATTTATTGTACACATATTGGATTTATTTGTAAAAAATAATATACAAGAAATGGCTGAATTTCGATCAAGTTCAACGGAAACCCAGCCCACCCCCCCCCCCACCCCACCCCCCCAAAATTTTCTTTTAAATCCGGTAAAGTATATTACTCTAACGGTCCGTTATCGTCGCACACTTTCTGTTTTAACCTATCCTAATAAGAAGAATGGCCACTTTCAAATCGAAAGGGAAACGAAATTTTCGAAAACGTCGTCATTCTTCGGATGATGAGTTTGATTCAGACAATGAAGACCAAATGAGGTCTCTTAAGAATCATAAAGATGATGTAACAGTTTTGTTTACATAACAATTTGCACATTTATTTTCTTTTTAATTTATCCTTGCTTGTAGCCCAAGTTCGCACTAGTCCCACTAGACAATGCGTATAGTATTAGTAGTATACGGAAGCGGACTTCCCGGAACAATTGGGGCCAGCTGTAAACTTTGTGAGTTGAGTGGCATTTATTTTTCGGGTTCTATACATCACTTCAGCTTCCTCAAATAACGACAACGGCTGAACAGCACTAACAAATAGCCACACCATCGCATCAGTCATACCAATGTCCGCACAGTTGTAAATTTTTTATTCCATAGTTGCTAATGGTCTGTCCGCATAGTTGTCAGTCGGCATAAATATCGCTAATGATGGTCATCTCATGTCGACCTGGAATAGGCTTTTAAGGGCCTATATAAGTAATGGAATTTTGTTTATTTTGAAATTCTCACCTCTCAAATTCCTTAAATTCAGATTAAATATACACAAATTATACATCAAAATGAAGGTTGAGATGTATAGAACACGAAACACATATGTAATCAACTCATAGAGTCGACTGTAGGCACCACTGGTTCCTGGAAGTCTGCTACCGTATTCGCACCAGAACTGATAATAAAATAATATTTCATCAGAACAACTTGTGGCCAAATGTGCTTCATATATCCATGAACAAAGCTAGGCATTCAAAACACTTTCGAATACAGCGGTAGGACTGCATTTTGGAAAAGGACAACAATGTCTGCATTTTTTATTGAAGATGGTTTCCATGCTCGACAGACATGCGCAAATCACTCGTTACCACGAATTTCCATCCAAAAACAAAATCGTAATTTTAAGAAATATCAACAGGTATCATGATACCTTGCACTGAATATGGCAACTGTGCAATCTCTATCTAATAACAGTATACTGTATGAAGGCGATCTTTTTCATTATTTGATTTTAGACGGAGTTGTTTTTACATGCTTTTTCTGTCCGATGACGTTGGCCGGAAATCGAAAGTAGACTCAGACGTAAACAAAAGCAAAGGCTTTGGAATTTTCCTCAATGTAGCCCTGTCGCCATGTTTTGAAGAATTTTTATCCCCAAGCTTTGTTCTTGGATATATAAAGCACATTTGGCCACAAGTTGTTTTCGTGAAATATTATTAAATTATCAGTTCTGGTGCGAATACGGCAGCAGACTTCCAGGAACCAGTGGTGCCAACAGTCGACACAATGAGTTGATTACGTATGTGTTTCGTGTTCTATACATCCCAACCTTCATTTTGATGTACATTTTGTGAAAATGTAATTCGAATTGAAGGAATATCAGAGGTGAGAATTTTCAAAATAAACAAAATTCCATTACTTATATAGGCCCTTAAGCCATCATGGAATATCATGAGTATCATGGGATAGGCGCCTCTGACCTCAAACGAATTAAAGGGGGACTAATTAATTATATTAAAATCTATATAAATGATCAATGCAGGCGTCTAATATCAGCTCAGAACATTGTGCACAAATTGGCATATTAAGATTTTGGGGGCATTTCCTAAAAAAACATTTCATACAAGATGTTTTGTAGACAAGTCATTTCCTAAAATTACCATTCCATAGACATCTACTGGTCATTTCGTATAAATAAAACAATGCACGTTTCGTCGTAGACATCTGGTGAAGAGAGGTAACTGCTTTGGGTTCCGATCACACTCCCAGCATTGGGGTTCAGTGATGAAGGACGATTCCCAGACATCTTCTGGTGAGGAGGGGGTAGTCTCCTTGGGTTCCGATGACAGCACTCATTGAGATGTAGTGAGGAAGAACGTTTTGTAGACATATTCTGGTCAGGAGGTGCGTGTGTTGGGGGGTACTCTCAGAACGTTGTTGCTACCCCCACAACGCTCATTTTCGTTTTGTGAGTCACCAGGCTGTTGGATGTATAAATCGCAACATTACAACCACATGACCCAGCCATGTTAATAAAAGCGTCATTGATTGATTGACGTTGGATGTGACCATAAATAAATTCACGGGATGCAGACGCTGTAATCTTAGCCTGACGTCAATTCGTTTTCTTTTGAGCATGCGTAATCGTTCGGCAGGGTCCCAAGTCAAATTTCTGTACCATGTGTTGCCATCGCTCCGGCAAAAATAGGGCGCTTCCGATGGCAGCCCCCCCCCCCCCCCTCCATTTTTTTCTGGAGCTATGTAAAAACATTGTACAGAAATTCGACTTAGGACTCACTGACCCCCCCCCCCCCCCCCCCACCACCTCCATCATACACACACAATTCGAGAATAAGGCCCCAAAAGCCATTTATTTGCCCCCCCCCCCCCCACCCCACCCCCTTCTGGCTATTGGGCAAGTTTGACGAAAGAATTATGAATACTGCCCCAAAAATTTGATTTTCACAATCCTCGTGAAACATTGTGACCAAATTCAGCCAGCTACACCTGGCTACATCCCACTATTTAAGTGATCGATTTCCTCATCAGTAAAAATGTCTGAAAAGCAGCTATAGTGAGTGAAGCTCTAGAATCGGTCTCAGACCATCACATTTTCAAAGTTTTACTGGGGAGGCCTGTTGGACTCCAGGGGGAGGGGGCACATTCCAGCACAACCGCCTCGGCATAACACCACAAACTCCACGCGAATATGTCGCGGAATCACTTTTCGAGAACATTTCCAGCCCCCGGCCCCCCAAAATTGGCCAATACGCCTATGTCCTGTACTCATTATGTCTAAAATATCAGACTATGACGACATAAAACATCATCTTAATGCGACCCGCGGCCAATGTTGATAGTTTAAATCCCTGGAATATTGAACCATGATACCACGTGGGCCCATGGCAGCTACAGATTGAAAAAAAATATGTGAAGCATAACTGGCCATTAGGGTAACTAGGGATTAGGAGCGGTCACAACTATGCGGACATTGGAATGACTGATGGTGTGGCTATTTGTTGGTGCTGTTCAGCCGTTGTCGTTATTTGTGGAAGCTGAAGTGAATGCTAATCGATTGCCACAGAAGATAGGTACATTTCAGTGCAGAGTGTGATGTGTGGCTAACATCGGAAAAGTATAAAAATGATATTTGAAGCCAGGATAGGTGGTCAAGATTGGAATTTCATCGAGGATCAGAGGGCATTTTCTGCCACTTAATCACAAATACTGGCCACTTCTGGCCTGCTATGATCAACAATCATGTCTAGCATTATATACTAACTACTACTATATAACCTGTTCCTTCTGTCGGTGATTTCTATCAAAACTTGGGATTTAAAAACTGCGCTCAGCCAACCTTGTGTGTTAAAATAAAATTTCACCACCTGGCGTTCCGAAACTAACGGTTAATTGAAGCGTCCACTTATCCACTGTGATGCTATATTGTTCAAACTTTACAAACATGTTAATCCGTAATTGCCGTTGGTCATGTAACAAGAGCAGGTAACTCTGTTTAGTATTTCCAGATTTATGCTCCCTTTTAGTACGTAAAACATTACAGTATTGTGTTGCCTACTCCTTCAACATTTTACATGTTATATTGTTCAAAGTTTGCACACATGTTGATCACCAATTGTCGTTGTGCATGTGACAAGAGCAGGTAACTGTTTTGTATTTCCTGAGTTATGCCCCCTTTTAGTACTTGAAACATCACAGAATTGTGTCGCCTGCTCCTTCAACATTTTTCATGCTACATTGTTAATGTGACAGTGCAGGTAACTCCGTTTTGTATTTCAGAGTTATGCCCCTTTTAGTACTTAAAACATTATAGTATTGTGTCATATTCTCCTTCAACATTTTATGTGCAATATTGTTCAAACTTTGCATACATGGTGATCACCAATTGCCGTTGTGCATGTGACAAGAGCAGGTGACTCCATTTTGTATTTCCAGAGTTATGCCCCTTTTAGTACTTAAAACATTACAGTATTGTGTCACCTTCTCCTTCAACATTTTGCATGCTACATTGTTGAAACTTTGCACACATGTTGATCACCAATTGCCATTGTGCATGTGACAAGAGCAGGTAACTCTGTTTTGTATTTCCAGAGTTATGCCCCCTTTTAGTACTTGAAGCATTACACTATTGTGTTGCCTACTCCTTCAACATTTTACTTGCTTTATTGTTGAACAAGAATCCTCACCGTTTATAGCTGTTATGATCCTCAAAATGTCCTTTTCCTTGGTGCCACCTAACGTCAATCATTATTAATGAAGTTAACCTGTCAATGAATGGGCGCTACCATTGTAAACGACGAGGAGAATCTTCTACAGCAGCCTTGCAGCCCTTTAGAAGTTATCTTATGAATAAAATGGATGCTACCTTTTTTTTTTATTTTGTGAAGACCTCAGATCGCTTATTAAATTTCACAAAAACAATATGAAATGTGCGCACACAAGAATACAATTTGAAACCCTTTACCCTAGACAGGGCAGGGGAATGGGAAATGATTGGAGGGGGTACAGACATAGTCAAGTCAACAAAAATTTCAAACTTTACCACAGAGAAACTTGTGCTTGTTCCAATTTTGACGGGTGTATGTTGCCCCACTAGGCAGTGCTCTTTTCTATTTTCGTGTATTTCTTCATAAACAACAAACTTTCCCCGAAAGTTTTTCCTTGTTTGTGGAGACTGTTATATACTTATCATTATCTAGCTGGATTTATTTGTGTTGAAAAGTACATTGTTTCAAAAAATTAGATCGTTTGACAGACGTAAATTTCCCAATAACGGGTCGCTTGTGCCTATAAAGAATCACCATGTTAAATGCAAGTTATGAGACTTGATGACTATATTTTTTGCTGTGTTATCTTCAGAGGAAGAAAAGCAAGCTAGTCTGAACATCTTTTGACAAATTGTTTCAGTTTTCACATCGGTTCTGTTGGATAAAAATATGTTGACAAGCAATTACATGGCATTGAAGAACGCCACTGATATTTCCTCCTTTTTAGGGTTGATTACAACTATACCAGAACTCTGAATCAGGCATACCACATATACTGGTATATTCAGGAACATTTTGACACAATACTAATTCCCTAGGGGTGTTATATGGGATAAATTTATGATTATGAGACTGTTGGGTCGTCAGAAACGCCCATCTTGAAATGAACTGTACTTAGCGACTATATATAACCAGTGATGGCGCTAGCATTTTCCTGACAGTGGGGACTGACCTCCCCAATAAGAGGGGCAGGGGTGGGGGGAGGTATATACTAGTCTGTAAGGCACTATATACTGACCCTTCCCAAGCTGGAACTGAAGCCTTGGAGTGGGAAGGGGCAGTATAGAGCCATCTTAGGCCCCAAAAAATAATGGTTTGGTTCTGGTTACCCGACCGACCCTAAATTTTTATACAACAACCAATGGCCCAGACTAGCTGGGGCTAACTCAAAAATTAATCCAGAGCCAAACACAAATTTTGGCCCCCAAACCCCAAAATTTGCCTGCAAAACCGAAAAATTGAAGTCCTATCTGGTCCTCCATACTTTTGAGATCTGCGCAGGTGCAGTGTCCAGGAAGGGACCGAAATTGTCACAAACCATCATTCTTTATTTGGCCTTAGGGTCAGCAACAATGAATTGACATCTGTGCTTTTAAATCTCATTTTTGAGGATGCCAGACACAAATCAATGGTAAAATTGGTGGATCCAAGGATTATGATTGGATGATGGAAGTGAACAACGGTGGTTAGGAATGTTCAGGGCTGTAACTTTATAATTTTTAGCTCAACTTGACAAAGTTGAGCTGAGCTAATCTCATCGCTCTCAGTCCGTCGGCCGTCCATTGTCCGTCTGTCCGTCATCCATCAGCACCATTTTTTGGTCTTCTCCTCCCAAGTAAGGCTGTCACAAATGATCGAAAAATCGATCAACCATCGATTGAGGTCATAATCGATGATTTATTTCAATGATCGATTATTTGACTGCACATGTGCTATCATACCTTTTTTAGCTCACCTGACTTTCAGTCAGGAGAGCTATAGTGATCACTCACCGTCCGTCGTCCGGCGTCCGTCGTCCGTGAACATGGTGTTTGCGTCTTCTCCTCCCAAACCGCTGAACCAATTTAAATGATATTTGAGATAATAGTTTGTTATGACATCGCAATTTGATTTTGTTCAAATCAAGTTGCCTCGCCTGTGGGTAGGGCCACACCCAAATAGTGTGCTGAAAACTTAAAAAATCTTCTTCTCATGAACCAGCAGTAGCAGAGACTTGATATTTGGTGTGCAGCTTCCTTTTGAGGTGTAGACTCAGATTTGTTCAAGAGAAGTTTGTGGGGCTATACTTGGCGTCGTTATGGGAGGGGCAAAATTTTTGGCCCTGCCTAAAATTTCTATTTCCCAAACCGAGAGGCTGATTTGAACCAAATTTTATGTGAGGGCTTATTGGGTCATAAGTACCTAATTTATGCTGATTTTTTTTTTCCCGTAGCCCCATGGGAACCGCAGGAGCTAAAAATAGAAAAAAATTAAAACGCCCATATCTCCAAAACTGCACAGCACCGAGAATTTTTATTTGGTGTGAAGTTTCCTTAGGACCAACAGAAAGAATTGGTAAAAAAAAATTGCCATCGGTTTTATCATAGGGTACAGTTTCGGGACTTTGAAAAAGTGCTGAGTCAGCACTTTTTAACACTGTAGGCAATGGGAAAAACATTAAAAAATCTTCTCCAGATCCAGCTGGCAGAATATTTTGATATTTGGTATGCAACATTGGAGGGTGGATCTGATTCAAGTTTGTTCAAATCGGCCCCCTGGGTTCATATTTGGGCTCAGTATAGGAGCCCGATTTCGAACTTAGTGCATTTCAGGCAAATTTCTTAAAAAATCTTCTTCTCCAGATCCAGCAGGCAGAATCTTTTGATATTTGGTATGCAACATTGTGGGGTGGATCTGATTCAAGTTTGTTCAAATCGTCCCCTTGGGTTTATATTTGGGCTCAGTATAGGAGCCCAAATTTGAACTTACTGCATTTCAGGCAAAATTTCTTTGAAAATCTTCTTCTCCAGATCCAGCTGGCAGAATCTTTTGATATTTGGTATGCAACATTGTGGGGTGGATCTGATTCAAGTTTGTTCAAATCGGCCCCTTGGGTTTATATTTGGGCTCAGTATAGGAGCCCAAATTTGAACTTAGTGCATTTTAGGCAAATTTCTTTGAAATCTTCTTCTCAAGATCCAGCAGGCAGAATCTTTTCATATTGGGTATGCAACATTGTGGGGTGGATCTGATTCAAGTTTGTTCAAATCGGCTCCCTGGGTTTATATTTGGGCTCAGTATAGGAGCCCAAATTTGAACTTAGTGATAATCAGGCAAATTTCTTAAAAAATCTTCTTCCCCAGATCCAGCAGGCAGAATCTTTTGATATTTGGTATGCAACATTGTGGGATGGATCTGATTCTATTTTGTTCAAATCGGCTCCCTAGATTCATATTTGGGCTCACTATAGAAGCTCGAATTCGAACTTAATGCATTTCAGGCAAATTTCTTCAAAAATCTTCTTCTCCAGATCCTGCAGGCAGAATCTTTTGATATTTGGTATGCAACATTGTGGGGTGGATCTGATTCCAGTTTGTTCAAATCGGCCACCTGGATTCATATTTGGGCTCACTATAGAAGCCCAAATTCGAACTTAGTGCATTTCAGGCAAATTTCTTTGAAAATCTTCTTCTCAAGATCCAGCAGGCAGAGTCTTGTGATATTTGGTATGCAGCATCCTTAGGGGGGTGAGATTCAAGTTTGTTCAATCCATGTCCCTAGGTCCATATTTGGGCTCACTGTGGGAGCTTGAATTGTAACTTTGTTCGAAATGAGGAATTTTCTTAAAATATCTTCTTCTTCAGATCCAGCAGTCGGAATGGTTTGATATGTGGTGAGTAGCATCCTTGGAGGGGAGGGGGGGGATTCAAGTGTGTTAAAGCCAAGTCCATGGGTCCATATTTGGCTCCCTGTGGGAGCCCAAATTATAACTTAGTCAATATGAGGAATTTTTCTTTAAAAATCTTCTTCTTCAGATTCAGCAGTTGGAACGTTTTGATATTTGGCATGGAGCAACCTTATGGGGCTGAGATTCAAGTTTGTTCAAGCCAAGTCCCTTGGTTCATATTTGGGCTCACTATGGGAGCCTGAATGACAACTTAGTTCAAAATGAGGAATTTTCTTTAAAAATCTTCAGATCCAGCAGATGAATGCTTTTGATATTTTTTATGCAGCATCCTTAGGGGGGTAAGATTCAAGTTTGTTCAAGCCATGTCCCTAGGTCCATATTTGGGCTGATTGTGGGAGCTCGAATTGTAACTTGGTTCAAAATGAGGAATTTGTAGCATAGTCGTTCACCCGAATACTCGCTGGGTTCATATATGGGCTCCCTGTAGGAGCCCGAATCATGACTTAGTTCAATATGAGGAATATTCTTTAAAAATCTTTTTTTAGATCCACTGGTCAGAATATTTGGATATTTGGTTTCAGCTTTTCTTAAGAGGAGCAGATGCAACTTGTGGAAATCAATTCTCTGGGTTGATATGTAGGCTACCATGTCAGGTGAGCGCCCTCAGGCCTCTTGTGTTAAAAAAAGGGGAAATATTGATTCACAAGCTATTGTTTCACATAAAGGGCCTATTTCGACACCAAATGTGTGTGTGAATGGGGTTAAAACATAAAACCAATATATAGCTTCAAGTCGCGGCACCATGCGAGTTAAAGTTAGCCGAAACCCAGTTATCATCGTATGCGTGATCACTCAGTTCCCAATACTTCTCATTCCTTTGATGTGAGTCATGTGGCCTGCCAAAAAACATCAACGTTGTTACGAGGTTCTATTTAATAAATCCCTGGAAAGATTGAGCCCCCCAAAGGGAAAGCATTTTCACACTGAACGGGCTGAATCATTATCATTCATGGGCCGAACTTTACGGTTCCAGCATCGCTGGCTCACTACCATTAACGGTGATAACAATTTAACAAAAATAACATAACACTTGATGATGCCTTACTGTCAATGGCTACATTGTATTCCTTGCCAATAAGACATCGTCGAGCATTGAGTTGTTTTTGTTTTTATCAATCTGATACTTGATAAGCAATTTTAACATACGGAAAGTAAAGAGGGAAAAACTTCGAAATGCCATGTTATTTATATTTTTATACTGTACCAATGACCCAGACATAGCTGGTGCTAACTCTTAAAATTCTAGGGCCAAATACAAATTTTCCCCCCAATCCCCAAAATTTGCATCTAAAACCAAAAGAAATCATGTCCTGAAGGTCCTCCATACTTTGCCTTCACTGTGCATGCGCAGTGTCAAGGACGTCCCAAAATTGGCACCAGTTATCATTCTTTGTTTGGCCCTTCATCAGTTCACATCTGACTGATATTTGTGCTTGTAAATCTCAGTTTAAATGATGCCAGACACATAAATATTAGAGAAATGGTGGATCTAAAGAGGATATAGAAGGAGGAGAGGAAAAATGAGTGACAGAAAATATTCAGGGCAGTAACTTAAAATTTTTTAATGAAATTATGTTAAGTTGCCTATTTTCGAGGCATGGGCCTGTTGTTGTCATTCTTGCTATAAAGTTTCACTGCTTGTTCAGTGTTTCCTCTCTCCTTTTCCTTTAAGCCCCCCCTTGCTATTCTCCCATGCTTTTGGCATATTTTTGAGTTGAGTAATATTATTACTAAAATTTCTTGGGAGATTTAGCTGGGTAACAGAATGAATTCTGTTCTTTTTCCCATGTTTACGTTCTCACCCATGGGTGTTTAGGCATAGTGTTCTGCATCTACCATCTGATGTTCTGCAGTTTCTTCCCTGGAAATCTCTGTTTTGCATCAGATAGTGTATTATTGGTAACTGATTTCGGGCCAGGGTTATCAGTGCCTGGAGTCATGTTTCTGGTGTTTATACACTTCTTGTTTACATTGGCAACAGTCTCTGTGGAGGGGGATTTTTTGTCTTTGTACTAGTTTAATCATTACAAGATACATTATTATTATTCGTAAGTGTTGCATTAATTTTTTAAAAATATTTTTAAAATTTTTGTCCACACTTAGGCTTGGGATCCATTGGGGCTCAACGTTACTTTTCAGAAACTTGGGCTTTGCTGAAAAAATATTTTTTCAAAATTTTTTTTTTTTGATTTCAATTATTTTTTCTATGTAATGGATCATGTTATTATGTATCTTTGTTTTCAGGGGTTCGTGCGAGTACTAGGACTTTTTGTTTTCTTTTCACAATGAAAGGATATTGTTCAAATTGTAATAAGAGGAAATCTTCCTCTGACTTTCATGATCATTGTATTAATTGTAGTCAGTGTACTCGCACTAACTCCTGTTCAGTATGTGTATATTGGGATGACAAACATTGGAAACGTGTGTCACGGTATGTTGTTAGCGGGGAAAGGGCCATGCCGGTCCTTTCTCCGCAGGGTCACTCTAGTTTATCAATCTCTATTTCAGAGGAACAAGAACAGGGTGATGTTTCCGTGATGTCTTCCAAAAGTGTGCCTCCGTCGTCACAATTAAATGAAGAGCTAGCGGCAAAAGTGCTCATGGAGATACACCAATTGCCTAAGAGGTCCCTAGTAGGATCGACGGCGTTGACGTCCGCTAGCTCGCCCAGTGTAGCGTCCATTCATCGAATGGTTCGGCAGCCGGGTTCGTCCGTTGCGGTCCAGGAAGGTGATTTGGGTGATGCGAGCACTATAAATATACAAGGTGCACACCCAGTGACGGCGGATCAGAGGAGAGAACGGAGGAAGCCTAGTAGTCCGGTTCCTAGCTCGTCCAGGTCCATCCGGGCTGCGAGCGAGAGAGGCCCCTCTCTCGTACAACATCTGGGACCAGATGTTGTGGTACAAAATGTTTTGCATTCAGAGCATACGTCCGCCGCTCAGGACGCTCCGTTATATAGACAGTCCGGAGAGACTGTCCAAAAGGCTTCCTCATCCTCTCAGCAGCGCACACGACCGCACCTTGGCTACGTGACCACGGATATCCAGCCAGCTTCGCCAATCAGGGATTCCATGGCGACCAGGTCACGCCATCCGGTAGCCAGGGACAAGAGGCCTGTAGACTCCCGACGTTCGCACAAGAGAAGTATGCAGGAGTCAGTGTACACGGAGCTTCCAGCGGCTAAGCAACGTAAGACCGCTACTCCACAGGCCTCAGTGACGGATGTGCTATCCCAAATAGCACAAATTATCGCAGCATCCCAGCAAACGACAGAATCTCTGTCGGATCAAGAATTATCCGACGACGCTGGGTCGGAACGCTCCGCTGAAGCATCGGGTACGGACGACCGAGAACATCAGGGGGTCCGACAGGATGGCGAAAGGGATTCCGAGGATTTGGAACTATCCCTTTCGGAACAACATAAAGCCGCCGTAGATTTCATCCGGCATTACCTTCCACAAGTTGTTCCGCCGGGCCAGATTGCTGCGATGCCGGATAAGAGACTGATAGCGTCATTGGACACAGAATTCTTTGATCGGTTCAGAGACATCGTCCCTGAGTTTCCGACACAGTCCAATAATGTCACAAGAACATTCGAATTATTGAATGACGCTATCTATAAGCTTGCTACCAAAACAGGCAAGGCTGGTTTCTTGTCCGCCAATGCTCTCAATCTGCCTTTCATCAATTCAAGGAATAAATTCGAAACGGCCGGACAAGGCATACCAAGAGTTCCTCTGCGTCTAGACGACAAGGCGGAAGACTTGGAATTGTCTTTACCGTCGTCTATGTCTATTCCAACCGCGACGTTGGAAACGACAATAATGTCGAACAGAGCAAGCTTAGACGCTTTATCATACGCAGACCACCTTACTAAGGCGTTATCATTGCGTCTTCAAGGGAAAGAATTCCAGGATATACAATCCTCATTAAGACTTCTTTCAAGGGCAGTAGCTTATTCCATGTATAACTCCGCCCTTTCAGTGGCAAACCTGGAGTTGGTTAGACGTGACGCAGCCCTAGCTACATCCACGCGCGTGGATAGTAAGGTGAAGAACTCTCTCAGAGTCGCTTCGGTCTCCAGAGAGCTTCTCTTCGATGGCAAGCTTTGAGCAATCTATGATAAGATAACTAAGAAAGCTTCGGATTCTCTGCTTTTTAAATCCGCTTCCAAAAAGTCGGATACAGCAGAAAAGAGTAAGACAGGCACTTCTGGGACAAGTACGCCCAACAGAAGTTCCTATAGAGGTTCTTATACATCCTCTAGGTCTTATTCTAGAGACTGTCAAGGCAGTGACTCACGTACGGGACGTTATCCTGGCCGAGACAACCGGTCTGACGTCCCGAGGTCGATAGGACGAGGTGTGGGTCGTGGAGGACGTAGTTTCTCCTTCCGCAGGTCCAGGAGGGGATGGTTTGAACCTCTATCGTGTTCCGGTGGGTGGAAGATTATCAAGTTTTACAAACGAGTGGGCGTCGATTACGGACGACCCCTGGGTCCGAAGGGTAATTTCGGAAGGACTAAGAATATCCTTCAAACGAAAGCCTCCATTAACTCGAAGTCCAAAATGGACTCAGCTTCCGTCAAATCCGCAGAAAAGAGATGCTCTTTTATCGGAAGTACAGTCTCTTCTGATGAAGAACACGGTAGAGGTCGTAGAAGACCAGGAATCACCGGGTTTCTACAGCCATCTGTTTCTGGTTCCGAAACCAGACGGCTCGTTCCGTCCAGTCATAGATCTGAGCTGGATAAACAAGCTGATCGTCGCTCCGAAGTTCTATATGGAGACGATTCGATCGGTCAGAGCGAGTATTCGGGTGAACGACTATGCTACAAGCATAGATCTCAAAGATGCATACTTTCACGTCATGGTACATCCGACATTCAGAAAGTATCTACGCTTCGCAGTCCTAGGAGTTGTATATCAATTCCGGGCGATGTGCTTCGGTTTGAACCTAGCGCCCTGGGCTTTCACTCGAATAATGAACTCGGTAATGATACATTTCCGAGCTCTTTCGTCTGCGGTAACGTCGGCCTACCTGGACGACATTCTTCAGAGGTACGGCAACGAGTTAATGCTTCAGAACGATGTGCAGAATCTGCTTCTATTACTCCGACGTCTCGGTTTTATTATAAACGAGGAGAAGTCGGATCTGGTGCCGTCCAAGTCATTCACTCATCTGGGAATGAGCTTCGAGACGCACAACAATCTTGTTCATCTGCCGTTAACCAGAGCGAAATTAATCAGTTGTTACGCTCGCTATTGTCTTCACTCAGACAAAGTCACAGCGAGGGAGTTCATGAGACTGATAGGTCTGTGCGGAGCCGCTGCGGATCTCATTCCGATGGGGCGGCTGCGCACTCGTCCTCTCCAAATTTTCTTGACTCAGAATTGGAGTGTAAAGATTCATTCACTCGATATAGACGTTCTCTTGTCAAATCAAGTGAAACAATCAAGAGATTCAGACTTGGGCAAACATTCAGTGGTTGACTCAGGGAGTTCCACTGCAGTTGCCGGATCCGGGTTTTACGATTATGACGGATGCCAGTCAAACAGGTTGGGGTGCAACATTGATCCCAACGGATTCGAAGTGCCAGGGTCTTTGGGATCCGCAGTTTCTAAGCAAGCACATAAACATCAAGGAAATGATGTCAATTTGGCTTGCATTACGTCATTGGATGAACATTATTCAGAAAGCACATGTCCAAATCCTGTCCGACAATACGACAGTAGTGGCATATATCCGGAACCAGGGAGGCACTCATTCCGTTCTGTTATTCAATTTAACTGAAAGAATCCTTCTGTTTGTTCTAGAACACCAAGTTCTACTTTCGGTCCGTCATATTCCGGGTCATCTGAATGTGTTAGCAGACTCCCTTTCACGGAAGGGTCGCTTGTTGCCGTCAGAATGGACTCTCAACAAACAGGTATTCAATCAGATTTGCTACCAATGGGAACGGCCAATGATAGACTTATTTACTACACAACTCAACAATCAGTTGCAGACGTATGTGTCACCATGTCTGGATCCCCGAGCATATGCAGTAGACGCTCTATCGATCTCTTGGGACGGAATGATAGGATATGCGTATCCTCCAGTGCCGTTGATTCAGCAAATATTGCTAAAGATAAAACAATCACAATGCAAAATTCTGTTGGTAGCATCTCTGTCTCCACAGAGACCGTGGATAAATCTACTCAGGTGTCTGCTGTGGGACTTACCGCGAAAACTTCCTCCACAAGAGGATCTTCTTTCACAGGGGAAATTGCGTCAACTTCATCACAACCCGCAAGGTCTCAACCTTCACGTATTTCCGTTGTGCGGTCCTTCTTGCACGGCAAGCATTTTACAGGACGAGCAGTGGACGCGATTTCCAACTGTAGGAGGACCTCCTCTTCGCTAAACTATGCGGCTAAGTGGAAGGTCTTTCGTCATTGGTGTTGGGATATTTTTGATCCCTCCATACCAGACATTGCAAACTTTCTAGTATACTTGTTTGACGAGATCAAACTGCAGCCTGTAACTATTAAAGGTTATAGGTCTATGTTATCTGATACCTATGCACACCATGATAGTTTACAAATTGGATCTAATGTCTCTTTATCTAAATTAGTTAGAAACTTCTCGATAAATAGACCCAGAACTCTTAGATTAATTCCTAAATGGAATTTAGCTTGGGTTCTTCTTAAACTGAAAGAAAAGCCATTTGAGCCTTTTGGGACAGTAGATTTCAAATTCTTGTCTTATAAGACAGCATTTCTCTTAGCTTTCTCTTCTGCTAGAAGAGTCAGTGAGCTTCATGCTCTATCGGTGGACGATTCTCACTATCGTAGTGTCGGGAACACTATTACCTTTACTACTAATGTTGGATTTTTAGCTAAGAATCAGGCTCCTAATAAATATCCGGAGCCTATTGTTATTAAGGCCCTTCCATCTTCAGACGGACGTAGGCCTTTGCTCTGTCCTGTTAGAGCTTTACGTATTTATAAACAAAGATCTCAGTTTATCAGAAAGGGACGAAAATGCTTCTTTCAGTCTCTGATGCCTAATAGAAAGGACATTTCGGTCCATTCTATTGCTAGATGGATTCAATTAACTATCCGTACTGCTTATGATAATCTATCTTCAACTCGGCAGTCTGTGCTTAAGATTTCGGCTCATGAAGTAAGAGCTCTTTCTACATCTTGGGCTTACGCAAATAGTGTTGCTATTACAGATTTAATGAAGGCTGCATATTGGTCTCAGCCATCCACATTCACGAATTTTTATCTCAGAAATATTGAGTCCATTTCTGGAGACCTGCATTGTTTAGGTCCATTATCTGTTGCTCAGAACGTCGTCCACTAAACAGTTGCAACTATAGTTATGCAGGCTTTCTGTTCCGGCAGTGACTCTGTCCTGCTGCCCTCTTCGCTCTGGGCTATTTGACCCAGGGCAAGGGGAAGTGGGGGGGGGAGGGTGTTCCCTTAGGTCACCTGCTTTATAGTGAAAAGCAAGGGGATTCCTCCTCCGGAGTCAGTAATTCTGAGTCGTTACCGGGATGGTTTTAAAGTGTAATATTAATGTTAAAAATTCATTCATGTCATATTTTTAAAGTGTAGCTCGGTGTGAAGCATTTGTATATGTCACGTGTCAAACGGGCATTAATATACAATCCTCGGACACTTTTAAGAGAATATAAAGAGTCTCAATTCTCTGGACTAACTTTATTTATTGGCTTACTTTAAAAATAATTAGTATAAGGGGTTATACTGGATGTTAATAGAGAACATTAATGTTATTATGCTCAATTATGGAGGGTGTTGTGTCTTTCTAATTTATCATAAAATAAGAAAGATACATGTAAAGCCTAATACTCCTTTTCTCCTCGAGGGGTTGACTCTATTTATATAGTTGAGCTTATTGGATTTTCCTCTATGTCCTAGGCCCTCCAGCCTTTTTACTATTCAGCTATGTCTGGGTCATTGGTACAGTATAAAAATGTTAAAAAATTTATAGTAATTTATATATTTTTTATACTTACCAATGACCCAGACGGGGATGGCCCTCCCAGGAGTTGGGAACTCATACCTCCCCGCTGAGTACATAGTGCTGACCAGGCACTGCTTGTAAGAATGATAATTGGCGCCAATTTCGGTACGTCCTTGACACTGCGCATGCGCAGTGAAGGCAAAGTATGGAGGACCTTCAGGACATGATTTCTTTTGGTTTTAGATGCAAATTTTGGGGATTGGGGGGCAAAATTTGTGTTTGGCCCTAGAATTTTAAGAGTTAGCACCAGCTATGTCTGGGTCATTGGTAAGTATAAAAAATATATAAATTACTATAAATTTTTTAACTTTTAAAGTATGATGATTTATTTTGTTCTCCGACATACCGCAACCGAAAGTTTCATTTCCACGTGTAAAGCTTTGTTGACTTGACATTCCCTGAGGCTAAATTCATAATCATTATGCATTGAGCATGGATGGGGCCGTTAGTGAGTTTAGTATGCATTTTTCTATGATTTGAAGTTTGAATCTATGCGATGTAGATTCTGTTTTGTCAATTTTCTCAAGGTTTGGTGTTCGTTTGCTTCATTTATGATTAGGATATTTTAATTTTTAACCCCTCCCAAGTTATATCATAGACGAAGTCCTAGGAAACAAGACAGAAATATTAACCATAAATAATCGAATAACTGTCGATTTTTATGACAAAATAATCGATTGTGAATATTCATAATCATGACAGCCTTACTCCCAAGCCACCTGGCCAATTCAAGTGAAAGTTTGTGTGAGTGATGGTCCTGAAGGGGCATTGCATTTTTGCTCAACTGAACATGCCCAGCCCTTTAGGGAGGGAGTGGGGAAAAATGCTGCAAAATATTTTTAAAATCTTCTCCTCATGAACCAGTGTTTACAGTGACTTGATATTTGCTATGGAGCTTCCTTTTGAGGTGTAGAATCAACTTTGTTCAGATACAAGTTTGTTAAAATAAAGCCCATTGGTTTATATTTGGGCTCAATGCAAGAGCCCAAATTTTTAACATAGGGTAATATGGGGAATATTCTTTAAAAATCTTCTTCAGAACCTCCAGTCAGAATCTTTTAATGTTTGGTATACATTATTGTTTTGAGGGTCAGATTCAAGATTGTTCAAACCAAGTTCCTAGGTTATTATTTGGGCTTCCTAGAGAAGGCCAAATTTTAACTTTGTTCAATATGGAGGATAATTTAAAAAAATCTTCTTCTTCAGATCCACTAGTCAGAATGCTTTCATATTTGGTATGCAACATCTCTAAGGGGATCAGATTCAAGTTTGTTCAAATCAGATCCCTAGGTATATATTTGGGCTCGCTATGGTAGCCCAAATTTTTACTTAGTGTTATAAGAGGAAATTTCTTTAAAAACTTCTTCAGATCCACCAGTCAGAATGCTTTCACATTTGGTATACAACACCTCTAAGGGGATCAGATTCTATGTGTGGGTTAATATTTGGGCTCCATATGGGAACCTGAAATTTAACTTTATACAGTATGAGGGAATTTCTTCAAAACTCTTCTTCAGATCCACCAGTCAGAATGCTTTCATATTTGGTATACAACATTTCTAGGGGGGGGGGGGGGGGGGGGGGGGGCAAATTCAAGTTTGTTCAAATCGGATCCATAGGTTAATATTTGGGCTCGCTATGGTAGCCCAAATTTTAACTCAGTTCAATATGAAGAAATTTCTTTAAAATTTCTCTTCTTCAGATCCAACAGTCAGAATGCTTTCATATTTGGTACACAACATCTCTAGGGAAGTCAGATTCAAATGTGTTTAAATCAAGAGCCTGTGTTAATATTTGGGCTCTCTATGGGACCTGGAATTGGCCATGTTGCTGAAGAATTAAAAATTTTGAATTCAGTACCCTCTAGAGGTGTTTAACTAAAATAAATCCACAAAGGTTGTATCAAGGGGCTTCATAGGGGAACTCTACATTTTACATTGTGTTCAACTGAAGAAAAGGCATGATGTCCGGATTATTTTTGACACCCCTGAGGGACTCAAGTATTGACAGTGTATCCTATGGAGATGGATTGCTTAATGTGGACTCATTCTTGGACTTGGATTATATTGTGTTCTGTTCAAGATGAGCGATTCAGGCCCCGTGGGGGCCTCTTGTTATCAAAATTATTTCATGTTTCCCAATTTCAGGACATGTGCCTGATGGCATCATTCTTGCTAATGATTTATCCACTGTTTAAGTATTCTTTCCCTATCCTTCCTTGAAGTCCTCCTGTTAAACTCCCAAGCTTTTTGGCTTATTTTTATTGAAATTTTTTATTAAATTTCTTGGTAGTTTAACGTCGCAATTGGTCAACCGGTATGGTTGCCCGAGCCCAAAACCTGAAAACCATTAGCACAGTCTACAGGTCGTATTTATGAAGGGATTTCATTGTAACTTGGTAGGATGCCTCTGTATAATGCTTAGATGAGAACGTCCCTTTTGGGCATGATCTATCAACCGTTATGGCTGCCCAAGTCCGAAACCCCAAAACTTGTAGCACAGTCTGCAGGTCATGTTTAATATGAAGGAATTTCATTGTAACTTGGTAGGATGACTCCTTATGATGTCTAGATGAGAATTTCCCCATTTGGGCATGATCTGCCAACCGTGACGACTGCCCAAGCCCAAAACCCGAAAACCTTTAGCTCAGTCTACAGGTCATATTTATTGAGGAATTTCATTGTAACATGGTGGGTTGACTTCATACAATGTCTAGATGAGAAAGTCTCCTTTTGATCCTGATTGGGCAACTGTGACGGCTGCAGGGGCCCAAAGCCCGAAAACCTTTAGCACAGTCTACAGGTCATATTTATGAAGGGAATTCATTGTAACTTGGTAGGATGACTCCAAATAATGTCTAGATGAGAACGTCCCATTTTGATCGTGATCATTCAGCCTTGATGGGTGCCCGAGCCCAAAAACCTTTAGCATAGGCAAAAGGTCATATTTATGGAAGGATTTCATTGTAACCTGTTAGGTTGACTCCATATAATGCCTAGATGATGACATCCCCTTTTGGTCGTGATTGGTCAACTATGATGGCTACAGGTGCCCGAAGCCCGAAAACCTTGAGCACAGTCTACAGGTCATATTTATAAAGGGATTTCAGTGTAACTTCGTAGGATCACTCCAGATGATGCCCAGATGAGATTGTCCCCTTTGGTTGCGATCATTCAACCATGATGGCTGCCTGAGCTCGAAAACCTTTAGCACAGTCTACAGGTCATATTTATGAAGGGATTTCATTGTAACTTGGTAGGTTGACTTCATATAATGTCCAGATGAGAATGTCCCCTTTTGGACACGATTGGGCAACTGTGGTGGCTACAGGGGCCCGAAGCCCGAAAATCTTTAGAACAGTCTACAGGTCATAATTATGAAGGGATTCCATTGTAGCTTGGTAGGATGATTCCAAATAATGTCTAGATGAGAACATCCCCTTTTGGTCGCAATCATTCAGCCTTTATGGCTGTCCGAGCCCAAAGACCTTTAGCATAGTCTATAGGTCGTATTTATGGAAGGATTTCATTGTAACTTGTTAGGTTGACTCCATATAATGCCTGGATGATGACATCCCCTTTTGGTCGTGATTGTTCAACTCTGATGGCTACAGGTGCCCAAAGCCCGAAAATCTTGAGCACCGTCTACTTATGAAGGGATTTCATTGTAACTTAGTAGGATCACTCCAGATGATGCCCAGATGAGAATGTCCCCTTTTGGTTGCGATCATTCAACCATTATGGCTGCCCGAGCCCGAAGCCTGAATACCTCTAGCACAGTCTACAGGTCATATTTATGAAGGGATTTCATTGTAACTTGGTAGGTTTGACTTCATATAATGTCTAGATGAGAATGTCCCCTTTTGGACATGATTGGGCAACTGTGACAGCTACAGGGGCCCGAAGCCCGAAAACCTTTAGAACAGTCTACAGGTCATAATTATGAAGGGATTTCATTGTAGCTTGGCAGGATGACTCCAAATAATGTCTAGATGAGAACGTCCCCTTTTGGTCGCGATCATTCAGCCTTGATGGCTGCCCGAGCCCAAAAACCTTTAGCATAGCCTATAGGTCGTATTTATGGAAGGATTTCATTGTAACTTGTTAGGCTGACTCCATATAATGCCTAGATGATGACATCCCCTTTTGGTCATGATTGGTCAACTGTGATGACTTCGTAGGATCACTCCAGATGATGCCCAGATGAGAATGTCCCCTTTTGGTTGCGATCATTCAACCATGATGGCTGCCTGAGCCTAAAGCTCGAGAACCTATAATGCCTAGATGATGACATCCCCTTTTGGTCGTGATTCGTCATCTGTGACGGCTTCAGGGGCCCAAAGCCCGAAAACCTTGAGCACAGTCTACAGGTCATATTTATGAAGGGATTTCATTGTAACTTCGTAAGATGACTCCAGATGATGCCCAGATGAGAATGTCCCCTTTTGGTTGCGATGATTCATCCATGATGGCTGCCCAAAGCCCAAAAACCTTTAGCACAGTGTACAGGTCATATTTATGAAGGGATTTCATTGTAACTTGGTAGGTTGACTTCATATAATGTCTAGATGAGAATGTACCCTTTGGACGCAATTGGGAAACTCACGGCTACAGGGGCCCGAAGCCCAAAAACCTTTAGCACAGTCTACAGGCCATATTTATGAAGGGATTTCAATGTAAATTGATAGGATGACTCATTTTGGAATAATTTCACTGTAACTTGGTAACTTGCGTTGATATACGTTAACTGTGAGGGCCACATACATTAACTGTGAGGTCATATTAACCCACCCCTCAGCTCTTTAGTACAGTGTACACCTCATATTATTTTTATCAAAAACATAGCATACAGGGAACAGAAATGAACATATTCCCAATTATCACAATTCTTGCCTGAGGTCTTGTTTCTGGTTTTTCCTTGACGTTGTTTACATTGGCAACATCCTTAAATATATGTAGTGTGTACTTATTATTACTGTAGGATTGTTGTAAGATACATGTTTTAATATTCCGGTAGTGTAGCAATAATTTTTGGATTTTTGTCGGGATACCCTTGGGCTCTTATGTTCCCTTTGGGAACTTTGGCTTTTGTCAAAATTTTTTCGAAAGATTTTTTGAAATTAATTTTTTGCTTTGTATTTTGATTATTATGTATCTTTATCATATATTTTTTGTGGAGTTGGTGAGAGACCGATCGACTCTGTTTGATTAATTATGAAAGCTTATTGCTCAAAATGCAGGGCGAGGAAATCTTCCTCAGATTTACATACTTGTTGCCTTGCCTGTAGCCAATGTACTCCCACGAATTCTTGTCCTACATGTGATGATTGGGATGACAAACGTTGGACGCGGGTGTCACGTTATGTTGTTAGCGGTGAGAGGCCAATCTAACAAAAGAACATCCCTTAATACCCATGTATATTTCATTCAGCTGTGATGAATTAATTTTCAGTGTTACTTAGCAGATTTCATTATCAAATACCATTCTCTTAGAGATGCTTTGCAACAAGACCGAAATTCCAGTCATCAATTGTTTACACCAATCGTCAAAGAGACAATCAAGCTTTGTTTAAATTGCCCGCCAATGTGTAGGTTTGTTTACTTATTAAAAAGTTCATTTTTAAAAATGAAAACTTACCCCTATGTTCCACAGAAAATGTTTGATAATATACATTTCGGCTGGTATGATTTGAGGACTTGTTCTGCAGCATATTCATACCTGAGTAAATTGTATTTATGCATCTTCCGGTTAGGCCTAAAAAAATAAAAAATCTGTTTCTCAGGCCCTCCCGCATGGTCCGTTTGGCTGCCGCATGTTCTCTTTTTATAACCAATTTAAACTTAAACAAAATTAAGATTAAATGGTTTATGTCTGATATTTTACCCAAGTTGAAAAAAATTGATGAATTTGTCCCTTGAGTGCAAGAAGGCTTTGCAATGCTTTAGCATTGCAAAGCCTTCTTGCACTCAAGGGATGAAATACACCACCACCCATGTTATTCTGTAGATTATGAGGCCTAAAACTTGAACCAAGAACATGAACTTTTGATGGCTAAGAAGTAATTACTGAAATAAAAAATACAATAAAAAACCGCTCGCCCACGTGCAATTTCACAAATAATGGCTTGAGAAACAGAAGATCTACTTTGTGTGGCCTTAAATAAATAAATTACACTTGCTTCAAAAATGCCAGAACCTGCTCATAGAAAGTGCAGAGATTTGTTTAATGTATAGGTCTAAAATGTCATGTGGTTGCCCCTCTATTATCAGGAACTGAATTATAACATTTAGATTTGTGGAATTGGTTGAAAAGGTTTGAATTCCACCTCACCCGAGTGGCTTCACCTGACGTGAAACTTTCCTTGTCGCTCTGAAACCCTGTTGTCACTCTCGGAAACGTTGCATTGTCATTTTTGTTTTCCACCATCCCCATGTAATCGTAAAATTTTCAATATCTTGGAGCAAAGAAGAGCATGTCACCCGGACATCTCAATTGGAAAGATGTTCCGCTCTGATTGTAAGCCGATAAGTCAATATGAAAACCAAAAAATTCTGATAAAAGGCCATTCGTACTGGTGCAAAGCCAAAAATTCAGCGGACCTTCCCATATTGTGCAGACTATTTTTCCTATTTAATGGACAGTAACAGATACTGTTCATGAACAAGACTTTGAGGGGATAGTTAAACTACTGGATAAGGGTAAACATACTGGTACCTACCTTTACATACATATATATCTTCTCTTTCGATAAAAATATCAAAATCTTGATTAGTGGCTATCGATTTTTCCTGATTTTTCTTGGAGAATCTCATAGTATTTTCTGAGAATCCCATATTTACTCTGAGAATCTGGTTTTCGATTGATCATTGTAAGTATTGTCTCTCCATCGGCCACAGTATGCAACCTCAGATATTTCATGGAAACATGTCTTGCATGTTTGCAGGTCTTCGTACTGTCATCTCCGGAATATCAGGTGAGTGAGGGGAGTGATTAATGAGGTGATGGCTAAACGGTTCATTCCCACTAGACCAATTCCCTTTAGACCAATTCCCATGAGGCCAATTCCCAAAAGACCAATTCCCCTTAGACCAACTGATGTGTTCTACTTTTAAAATAATTATATATCAATAATTTGATATATTTATAAATATTTTATAAATGTATTTAATGTTATTGATATTCAAGCCTGAAAATAAGCAGTTGTCATTTGCAGAATGAGGTCCCCAGAGGGTAAATTTCCTGATGCTATCCCATACAGTGGGCCAGTTTATCCTTTGGGTACCTCTTTCTGTTTATGTTTGAGACATTGATTCAGGTTGAGATTCACAGAGGGTAAATTTAGTGATGCTACCCTGCTGTGCAGGGTAGCATCACCAAATTCACCATCTTGGGACCTTGTTGTTATTTTATAGATGTTGGGCAGATTTTTCATAACAATTGTTATAGAAATCACACACTTTCAAAGGCTGTGATCCTTCTTATTATTTTTTTATCAAATAAAGTGCTTATCAATAAATAAATGTTTTCTTAATTATCCTTAATCAACCCTTAATCAATAACAGTATGTAGTTGGTCTAAGGGGAATTGGTCTTTTGGGAATTGGCCTAAAGGGAATTGGTCTAAAGGGAATTGGTCTAGTGGGAAGACACCGGCTAAACAACTTGTCCCTGCCTTCATTACAAGTCGCAACTCTCTCCTATTTGCTTGTAAACAGAGCATCATTGACAAAATTGACACAATACATAAATGTTCAGCATGTGTAATCACTATGAGCAAATGATCTTGCCACATTACACCTATTCTCAAAAATCTCAACTGGCTGCCTCCAGGGAATGAATTGAATTCAAAATTCTTACATTAACTTGGAAATTCTTAAACGGCTAGAGCCTGTCGTATCTGGCCACTTTGGTTTCACGTTACAAACCCAAAAGAGCACTACATTCAAGAGCGTCAAACAATCTTGTTCATGTACTGGGTAACCTCGCAACTGCTGGTGATCGAGCCTTTTTGGTGGCTGCTCCATTTCTTTGGAACCAGCTTCTGAGTGAGCTGAAATCAATCAAATCATCCCAGAGCTTTCTATTTTTCAGATCGGCTCTCAAAACACATTTGTTCCAGCGGGTATACAATCTTCCTATGAAGACCGGTGATTCGTCTACTTGAGTCACAGTCAATTGAAAATGCATCTATTTCTTGTTAATTGTAAAGCCCAAGAGATCTATGAGGATTTTCAGCTTTAAACTACATTTAGCATCATTATAATGTGGTATACACCTTTCTTAGGGTAGTCAGATTCAAATTTGGAAAATCAAGTTTCTGGGTTAATATTTGGACTTCCTATTGGAGCCCAGATATTAACTTAGTGCAATACGAGGTATAATATTTAAAAATCTGCTTCTTGAAATACAATCAGAAGCTTTGGATATTTTGTATAGCATCCTTAGATGGTTCAGTTTCAGTTTGTTCAAATAGAGTCCCTGGGTTGATATTCCTGTTCCCTATGGGGGGGGGGGGGAGGGAGGGGTGAAGGCAAGTATTTTAACATAATGCTAAATTGGTACTATTCTCAAAAGTTTCTTTGATTCCTTCAGCAGATGGGTGCAATTTCGAGTTTTCTTCAAATAAAGAGCCTGGGTTAATATTTGGCTCTCTATGGGAGTCCTAATTTTAACTTTGTGCAAAAGAGTAATATTCTTCGAAATATTCTTGAGAACCACCATTCAGAATGTTTTGATATTTGGTATATAGCATCCTGGGGGGTGAAGGAGAAGGGGTTAGATTCAAGTTGGTTTACGTTAAGTCACTAGGTCGATATTTGGACTCCCTAGTTGTGCATTACTGGAAATCTGGGCATTATTTCTGTGATAGCATCCCAATACTAGAAAAAAATCATCCAGCATGGGCAACAGAGCTATAAACAATTAAATCACTCCCTTCCTCTATAGTATTAACTAGCTATAGATATTAATTAAATCCTTCATTAAAGAACTTTGATCATGGGAGTGCCTCAGGCCCACTGGGCCTCTTGCTTTTCCAAATAGCCTAGATGCCATTGAAAACAATACTTTGGTGGAGACTGACAATACCCATTATATTCCATGGTTAAAAAATAGGTGCATTATCTTGAAAAGTGGTGAGATTCAAAATCAAAATCCTCTGCCTCACTTGATTTGAGATTAGATTTGACTTGAACAGGCATGAGAGTGCAGACCAGAAAATAAGCAGTCTGACATTTGCAGAATGAGGTCCCCAGAGGGTGAATTTGATGATGCTATCCCATACAGTGGTCCAGTTTATCCTCTGGGTACCTCTTTCTGTTTAGTTTTAAGATCCTAATTCAGATTGAGGTTCACAGAGGGTAAATTTGGTGATGCTACCCTGCTTTGCAGGGTAGCATCACTAAATTTGCCCTCTGGGAACCTCAGTTTGCAGATGACAGCCTGCTTATTTTCTGGCTTGTGAGAGTGTTCAGCTAATTAGCTGATTTCAGCTAATTTATTTGGAAAATGCAGAGAACTTATTTCTTAGAGCTGAAATGATTAATCGATTAACCAATGATCAACATCTTGATCGATCAAAAAAGTAATTAATCGATTAACCATTATTTTTTAACTACTGTTTTACACTGGTTAAGAAAGGAACAAACTTGCTCCAAAACAGGCAAACATTGTCACACTGAGTCACATCAATTATATGAGACAGAGTAAAGCATGCAAGTTACTTGCTGACATACTTGTTCACTTGCATGATCATTATACTGTATCAGTAGCTGGAAATGGTCATTCTTAACCCTTTACCCAAAGCGGGTAGCAGACGATACTTGCAAAAATAAATTCTTTAATTACTAAAAAAAAATTTAATTTTTGTCTCAAAAACATAGCTTATGACCCCCATTGGAGCATGCTCAACGAGCTCGTTCTCATAGGAGGTCATAAGCTATGTTTTTGAGATAGAAATTTAAAACTTAATAAAATGTGAATCGAGATTTTTGTATATAGCAATGGCCAGTTTCCCTTACATTATGTAAAGGGTTAATGCTGTAAATCAACAACGGTATGACAATTATTCAGCTACCTATTAGAGCAAGTGACCAATCGGTTAACCAAGGTTAATCCATGTGATTAATCGATCAAAAAAACTCTTTAAACCATTTCAGCTTTATTTTTTCTATAAATCTACAAGAAAATGGCCTTTTAGGCCATTTTCTTGTGGATTTATAGATATAATTTAAAAAAATAGGGCCATAATATTGGAGTATTGTTGGTATTGAATTTTCATAATTTGATTTTTCAGCCTATTCTAAGGAATTTCAGCGAATTCGGTGGCTTTATACTCTCATGCCTGCATGAAATTTGAGATTTGCAGCGCACTAAAAATATTATATTAGAAATTATTTGTATTGCAGTGTCAAGCTAGATGACATAAAAGAGCTGCAAAAGCTGAGAGAAAAGCCAAATGGAGTCAATGTTCTTTCATTGGCTCTTGGGAAAAAAGTTGTGAAAACAGAAGAAGCATCAGAAGTAAGTTGCTTAGTACATGTACATAGAGCTAGGTAGGGTTGCAAAGATATTCAAAACTGAATACCGGTATCGGCATTAAAACAAAATACCGTGGTATACCGGTATATTGGAAACCGTCCAGATAACTGAATAAAAGTACCACAATCGAGACTTGCGGCATCACAGTCGGAACGAATCAACATGCCTTGATGATGCGGTTCGAAAAACCTTTACCCGATTTCAAAATTTATTATTTAAAATATTAGTTTATTAGATATTTCAAAAAATCTTTACAGAACAATATCATGTGACCCCTCATTGGAACGTGCTCATCGAGCTCGTTCCAGTAAGAGGTCACATGATATGGTTTTGTTGAAATTTTTGAAAATTATTTTTTCAACTGCTGAATTTGTATATTATGCGGGCACATGCGAATGATTCCTTGGGTAAAGGGATAATATTATTCATTCAGGGCTACAGTTAAAACTCAAGACATCTTGAAAATTAGATTGTGGTTAAATAAATAATGATGATAAAACCAATATTTTTGTAATTACACCGGTATTCAATCGATATTGGTTTGAATGCCTAGAGCTAGGCATTTGGGGGGGGGGGTGGGGGCAGTTTGCTTCCTGAAAAACCAAGTCGTAAGAACCAGCAAAAATCAGCTGAATGGTTTCACTGTATTTGTACATAAACTGATCTTACTGGGAGAGAAGTGGACACTGTGGAATGTTATCACTTAGTCTCTCTGGCAAAGGGGTAAATACAATACAAGTCAAAATAAGTTGTAGGATAACTGCTGTAAACTAAGTATACTGCTCCTCCTGCACTGATAAGATCAGAACAGGGACCAGCCTGGGGGAATTTTAGGGATACTCCATGTCTCCCTCCAGAAAATATAGAGAGACTGCAGAGTCATGTAGGGAGACTTCATTGGCAAGTGGGGAAAATTCAGAATATTCATGTACCATCCCCGCCGCCCCTTCATATTTTCAATTTCTGGTCCTCCATTAACGTCCAAATAATCCAGGTCCAGTTGTCTGTCTATGATGCATCTATGCCAGGTTAAAAAATCACAAAGTAATTATTGACTGAAAATCCCCCACTGCTACCCTCTCCTTCGTGACCCCTCCCCTCTTCTTCGTGCCAATCCCCCAACACCCTCCTGTGGTTGCCTTTCACCAAAGTCTACTAAGCTAATAATTTCCTGAGTCTGAAAGTGTGAACAGGACCAGATGTAAGAAGGTTGCTTGGGAGGTACTTTGTTAGTTAATAAACAAAATACATTCTGGGGTCGAGTATTTTGTAAAAGAAATGTCATTCCGCATCATTTTTATGGCATTCTGGTGTCATTCCGCGTCATTTCGTGTCATTCCGTTGTTTAGGAGGACCCTTTTTCAAGATCGCCCACATGCACACTTGTGTCCTTTACAAAGCTTTTCTTGTCATCACTAAAGCTTTTTTTTCATGTGTTTCAATTCCATTTGTGTTTTTCTGGGAATAGATGGCTCAACAGTTAACAGTCGTCAGCAAAACGAAATAAAAATACTGTTATAAAATACGTTCGTTGTGTATACATTTTCGGCTTTCTAAGCAACGTAACCTACTTTCAAACTGTGTTATTTTGTTGAGTCGCGTAAGTCACCTATTTTCATTTCGACACTTGAAGCTCCGACTGAAATGCAACAAAATAGAAATAAAAAAAATCCACCAAAAGTGACAGTGGTCAAGTGATTGTCGGGTGAACATGAAGAATAGCTGACCCAACAAATTTCTTAAAAATTGCCTACTTTTTCTTACTTTTCGAGGTTTATTTTCGCTCTTAGGTGTTTTTTTCTTTCCAAATGCATAGCTTAGGAGGAAAATGGGACATTTTAGCTTTTTTAAAGACTTTTTTATTTCATCAAGTGAATCGCTCAACGAACTCATTCTCCACGTTTTCTTTCAGAGAAGCTGCTGGTGTTCGATTTGAAAATCACTTCTTTCGATGGGAGAAGTTCATAGATATCAAGGGTCAATTAATACTTTTTAAAATCACGCCGTGTTAAACGATTTAGGGTCAGTAATGAAAGGTTTTGGGTTAGCTAATCAAAACCCAACCTCCACTGACCCTAAATAATGAATTCTCTTTATTTGTCAAGGATGGGTTATACATTTCAGATTGCACCACATTTGACTAATAATTATGATGAATTCTCCCTAAAAGAGCTAGAAACACCCACCATTACGTCACATGATTGACAGGTGGCAATGAAAGAATGCCGACCAACAGCAACACTATCCAGACAGATGATTCTTCTGTTTGACGATCAAGTGGTAGAATAAATTCCCAAATTCAATGAAAATATAGTGTTAAGATGTTGAATTTAGTAAATATTTAAAAAAAAAAAAACAAGAATGTAAAGGAACCATGTAAAGTTAGAAAAAGTTGGTAATTTAAAGATAACTTGTTGGGTCCGCTATTCTTCATGTTTACCGATTGTCGTGTGATTTCAAATAAATGGATGTTTAATTGACAAATTACAATGCCCATTTATCACACTCGAGCACATTCAATTTTTGAAAATAATCGTTTTCATGTAAACCTCTCATCACTCAGTTCAGCCTTTCCTCATTTTGGCCAATTTTTAGAGGGCGACTTGTAATCGCCCCGACTATTTTTCTAGGCGACTTTGGGCTTAGAAGAGTGACATAATCACCCTAGTCGCCCTCACGACCGGTCCCTGGATCAGAATCTGACATCATTTTCTGGAAAGCTCTCAGTGAGAGCTTTCCAGAAAATGATGTCAGCTTCTGGTCTTATCAGTGTAGGAAGAGAAAGATAGTAGTTTATAATGGTTATCCTACAAATTAATTTGACTTATTCTGTATGTAGTGTTCTCATTGTCACATTTTCTCCCTTATTGACTTGTCCATCAGAAAAAGGCAATAATGGTGCCAAAATGAGTCTGTCTGATCCCAAAATTGTAGGTATACAGGTTAATCAGTGTGCTCATCTGATTTAAAGTCACATTCAGCATTTATGGGTAGTTAAAGCTACAGGCTCAAAATATGAGTTCAGACAAAGTCAAGCTGAGCTGATCTAATCACTCTCCATCTGCTGTCTGGAGGTCTGATACAAGTTTGTTAAAATGAACAGATTCAACTTTGTTCAAATCGAATGCCTGGGTTAATATATTGGCTCCCTATGGGAGCCGGAATTGGCCATGCAGCCTAAAGAATTAGTAATTTTGTATTCAGTCCCTCTAGAGGTGTGTAAGTAAGATTAATCGACATAGGTTGTATCGAGGAGCTTCATAGGGGAGGTCCACTTTTTACATTATGATCAACTGAAAAAAAGGCATGATGCTTGACTATTTTAGTCCCTCCTGAGGGGCTCCAGGATTGACAATATGGAGACGGATTGCTTAATGAAGATTCATTCTTGGACTCTGTTTATATCATGTTCTGTTCGAAGTGAGCGCTTCAGGCCCCATGGGGCCTCTTGTTAAATAATGTTTCTCATTATGTATTAAGTTAAAATTTGACCTCCCATGAGGTACTCTAATATGAATCCAGAGTCTTGATTTGAACAAACTGAAATCTAACCCTACTGAGGATGCTATATATCAAGTATAAAAATATTGAGACTGGTGGATCTGAAGAAGAAAAATTTCAAAGAATATATCTCATATTGTACTAAATTAAAAAAAACAGGGATCCTAAATTTGACCCCAGAGACTTGATTTGAACAAATTGAATCTGAACCCTGGGAAGTGAGGCAGTGCTTGTTTACTGTGGTAAGCAAGCTCTGTTTTATTGGTAAAATAGGACCCAGTAACCAATGCTTGGGGTTGTAGTCCTCTAAAATGGGCAACTTGGGTATAAACGATTGGCTAAACTTGACTTTATATCCATGTTGCAGTCATGATTAGCCTTTGTTCAGAAATATGTGACCTTCATTGAATGAGTGCTAGAAGCCACTATCAGGGATCTACTGAAAAGTGATGAAATACACTTTAGCGGCTTCACACAGTATGCCATACCTTGTTATTTGCACAGTTGTAGAAAAAAAGTGCATATAAAATTGTTTTGTTACAATTTATTTGAGATTGACATCAAGCACTCTCCACTAAATAGTAACAAAGCAATTATTTATGAACGAAATATGCGAAACTAAGGCTCCTCTTACAGGTAGCATTGTATCATTGAAAAAAATACTTGCGTTACAAATCACCTTAAAAATTAATTTAGCACTATGTAAATCTAGTTCAGATCCTGTTTGGATTGCGGTTGGCATAATGTTACCTGCAATACTGTTTAGCACAAATACACACAAAATCTGAATGTTGGGAGCGCGGTGACTCAGTGGTTATGACATTGAACTTCAAACCATGAGGTCCATGGTTCGATCCCCGCCAGGGGTAACTGTATTGTGCCTTCCCCGCCTTGGGCAAGGCACTTAATCCTGATTACCCATGTGCGGGCACGAACCAAATTCTTGAAGATGACCGATAAGGGGAGGGGGGATTGTAAACCCGATTGTTCCGACTGTGACAGCTCAAGTCCTGGCTAATAAAATATTCCCGGAACGTCATCAAGGCATGCCTTCCTGGAAGGCATGCCTTGATGATGTAGCTGGAATAGTACCCAGGAACGTGTGCAAGACTTACCAGCACTAAGCACTGTGCAGGATTAGCCGTTAGCAACAGCTCATTGTCAACATTGTTAGGAAACTTTAACTTTGTTTTCAACAGTGATAGAGATTAGTAAGACTGGAATTAGTATAGGAGGTGGCGTGGTTCAGCTGATGTTTATATTAATATAGATGAAATTACACTATTGTCTTTATTTTCAGCATTATTTTCATACAAATTCTATCTGAACTATATGTTTTGTGAGACTACGACAATGACTAATACCCACATTACCCAGCTATATTCCTTTGTCAAGATTCAAAAGGAAATGATCGGGCAGCTAATTTCGAACCGAATCGAATTGAATATCAACTTAAGATTTTAAATCAAATCTAATCAGTTTCGCAGGGTCCTAGTACTGACAAGGAAAAGTCATTATACAACTTGATTTTCCTCTGTCTCTTATTCTCTAACGTTTTTGTTACAGGGTGATCCATTCAATATGAAATCAGGTGGAATGGTCGACATGAATGCATTGAAACAGGGGTGAGTACCTGTATTGGATGTCCTGAGGTCACATAGGTCTATAAACAATGGAAAACTGGGGAGAGTCAGGGTAATTTCTCGACAGGTTGCATTTTTTTTATTCAATCAACAGGTGTTTACTCCATAAGCTATATTCAATTAACGTCAAATTTGTAGTGGAGGTATGATAAATGGTTTTGTGTTGGGAAATTATATTCAATTAACAGGGTTATTCAGTTAAAAGATATCCAATTAAGTGGGCTCTACTGTAATGATTAGGTGGATAAAGAGAAGAAAGAAGAGAGTTGTACAGAAATTTATCGGAAATTAAAATTCAGAGTAGTAAGCAGAGATTTGTTGAAGTGAGAGAAGAGGTAGTTCAGCTCTCAGATGTTGGGGAAGCTGAGATGTTGGGGAAGCTGAGATGTTGGGAAAGCTGAGATGTTGGGGAAGCTGAGATGTTGGGAAAGCTGAGATGTTGGGAAAGCTGAGATGTTGGGAAAGCTGAGAAAGCTGAGATGTTGGGAAAGCTGAGATGTTGGGGAAGCTGAGATGTTGGGGAAGCTGAGATGTTCAAAAAGCTGAAGCTGGAGAAGAAGAAACTCCAGACTTTGTGAAAAGAATGAGAAACAATATCACCGTCAGAAAATTTTGTAATAGATCTGAGAATTTTTGTAATTATTTGTTTTGGTTTAATAAATAAAGAGGTTACAGTACAAGTCAAAAAAAGTTGTAGGATAACCACTATAAACTATGTATCTTTCTCTTCCTACAGTGATAAGACCAGAAGCTGACATCATTTTCTGAAAAGCTCTCACCGAGAGCTTTCCAGAAAATGATATCAGATTCTGATCTTATCAGTGCAGAAGTACCAGTACGCTTAGTTCATTGTGGTTAGGCTACAACTGTATCACTTGGTCAGTTTCATATTGGCCAAGACATCAGCCCTCAGTAACTTCACATCAGCGTTTGATCTTCGGCCTCAGGCTATGAAGTTACCTAGGGGGCATGGTGGCATTGCGGTAACCGGTTTTTGTCAGATTACCAAAGTTAAGCAACGTTGAGCCCGGTTAGTCCTTGGATGGGTGACCATCTGTGCGATCGATTCGGACTGCTGCATTGTGTCCTTGGGCAAGGCACTTAACCCCGCTTTGTCCACATGGGGGCATGATAATGCCGTGTACTAAGGCATACTGGTGCGCATGTCTTCAACCAATCTAACCCTGCCTGTTCTGCAGTGTGGATTTATGATGTTGGGGAGCTGGCAGCTGCTCGTTGTTGTTGGGTGGTTCTCTCAGGGTACTCCGGCTCCCTGCACCTGTAAAACTGTCACCGACACGATATGATCTTGGCTGTTAAAGTGCTGTTAAACCTTAATAAATAAATAAATAAATAAATAATCAAGTTACCTTGGGTTGATATGATTTTCTTTTCCAGAATCTGCCTATTGTAACAAATTGTCAACATCTCTTGGTAACTTCACATCAGCCTTTGATCTTTGATCTCAGTCTGATATGAGGTTACTTTTGGTTGATATCTTGACCAATTTGGAACGAACCAAGTAATAACCTCTAAGTATCTATTATATCTTGTTGGAGAGAGCTAACAGAGCAACACAACAAGTCATAATAGATTAAAAGCTTACTTTGGAAGTTTAGAGGCCAAACATTGTAACAGTGGAACCCTGTTAAGTGAATAGCTACTTTGCCAATGATAATTATTCAATTAACAGGAGTATTTAATTAACAGGAATTGTGTCACTTTCCTGTATTCTGGAGATAAACGTTGCATTTATTCTATTATATCTTGTTTGACAGAGCTCCACAAGATATAATAGATTAAATGCCTGTATTGGATGTACTGAGGCCAAATAGGACTATAAACAAAGGAAAACTGGGGTGAGTCAGGGTAATTTCTCAACATGTTACAAGATTTTTTATTCAATTAACAGGAATTTACTCTGTAACCTATATTCAGTTAACAGCTGAAATTTATTCTGGAGGTATGGTAAATCATTTTGTGTTGGGAAATTATATTCAATTAACAGGGTTATTCAGTTAAAAGATATCCAATTAGCTTGGCTCCACTGTATAGTCTTGTCTATGTAAATGTCCAGCAGATCACAATATGTATAGTTTTCATTCCACTAGAAGAAATTTACTCTGTAAACCCATCTATCAACTACCCCCTCCCTCTCTCCACCCACCCACCCCCGATTTGCCTGTGAGTTCATGTATAGAGTCAAGTGAAATTTTCACCATCTACTTTCTTTTTTGTAGTAAGATAAAAGATGATGAGGGTAAGACGATTGGAACATGTTTTGCTGCAGAAACAAACAGGAGAGATGAGGATACAGAGATGTAAGTAAATTTTATATCATCCAAATACACTGGTTTATTCAACTGCTCAAAAACTGGGTGATTTAACACATTTTAGCTAAATATAGAATATACCCATAGTAGCTTGGTGTACCAAATGTTCACCACGAGTGGTGAAGTGGTGTTAACCATGAGCCTTTGACATGCGGTTAACACGACTTCACCACGAGTCCTGAACATTTGGTACACCAAGCTACTTTGGGTATATTTTATTTATTCCATGATCATCAGATTAATAAGAGTTTAAATGTTCAATAAATCAATATTCACACGTGTGAATCTGTTTTTGTTTACATGAGTCATGGTGAGCGGTATTTCCGCTGGCAATTTTATCGCCGAAACGAAATAGAAAACAAAACATGCAAATTACAGGGCCTTTTTCATTTTAATAACACAATAACATACTATTTTGAGTTATGGATGCATTATTAACATGAGACAATGTATGTTTGTTAATTTTGGGTATCTTATGAGGTAAGCATATTTAAAAACTTAATAAATAATTTCCGGTTTGACCAGCCCTGGGAATTAGGAAAATTGTCTACGGCAGATAAATGCCGTCGTCAAATCAAACTCAACAGCAATTTTAACATTTTTAAGATTGTCTACGGCAATTTTTTCCACAGGTGGTTGGAAACGTAAAATAAGGAAGTGAAGGTTTTTTTCTCATTGAAAATAACGAAGCCAGTTACTGTTAGTAATAGCAGGGCCATATCCAGGAATAATTTGGGGACACCGGTGAGAATCCGGCAGGTCGATCGTGGGGGTAGGGGGGAGTCCAAATACGATGCGAAGCATCGTCCGAGCCGCAAAGCGGCGAGGGGGGAGAGCACGACTCGAGAGGGGGTGTTCCCCCCGTTGGTGGGGGTCTGGAAAAATTTTTATTTCTGGAGGCTCTCAGGTGGTCTCTGACGGCACACCGAGCTCCAAAATTGTGGGACATTTCAACAGAGAAATCAGTATTTTTGTTGGTAAAATTTGAGAAATTAAAAAAATGGAGCTACTAACCTCACTTCTAGAGTTAACATGACACAATTCCCTGTCAAATATGTGGGCCCTGGGCGTCCGCCCAGTCTGCCTATTCGTAACTACGAAGCAAACAATATTATAATTCACTTGACAATGTGGTGCATCGTGGTTTGAGAGTGTCCTCTGAACCGTCGGTGCTTGATGACCAATCAACATTCAGTTTTAATGTTGCACATCAAGGGAGCTAATTAACAGAGCCATTCTGATTCAACTTGCGTTTCGCTTTTAAGTTTGCGTTGCGCAATTGTTATTGAAAGAAATTCGAATCCTGACAAATTGTCAATGAATAAATTCAAACAAATCGTCATGTGAGATCCAGAGGGTCATCCTATGTCCCCAATGGGACAAAGGACGTTCTGGTTCTCAAACGACGAAATGGCACACGTCTGATCAGTTACTGAGTAAATGATCAGAGGTGTGCCATTTCGTCGTGTGATAACCAGAACGTCCTATGTCAACTGATCAGTGGCGGCGCCAGGATTTCGAAATAAGGGGGGCGTGTAAATATTAGAGGGGGGGGGGGTTGACTAACGAAATGGAGTCGCATATGACATATGACGTTGAATTACGCATACTGTTGAATAGTGGAACTCCGAAACGCGAACGTCGTAGGGCTCGTAGACAGATGTGTTTTTTTATCAAACTGATACTACGGCAAAAAAATTGCCGTCGTCATTGGCGTTTTCATCGGCATTTACGACGGCACTGCCAAATGCCGCGGTAAATTCCCAGGGCTGCGGTTTCATTTCATTCTTCACGAGATGACGGGCGATAAATTTAGATAAGTTTGCATTCAAGGCAAGGTCACCAAAGGTCAAATTGGATGTACTTCCACTGTAGGTGTAAATTTTTACTACTGAAATCCCATTGCTGGCATATTCACCATGGTTGGTGTGTAAAGCTAAAATTTTTGTCAAAAGCTTTTTTATATCTAGTAGAATAGGTAATCATGGTTTTAATAAGAATAGCTGAGTCCTGACACTTTTCAGTTATCTCTAATGAAGTATTGGCTGAATATTGGAAGCCAAGATTTCTAGGTATTTGGAATGTAACCTGTGAATTTACTCAAAGATTGTATTTTTGTGTATCTGTTCAGAGTTAGGAAAACTAAACAATTTTTGTTGGAAGAATATATTTATTGTATTTGATTTACAAAACAAAACATTTGTAAGGCAAAAAAAGAATTAAAATCTGCTCAGACCATCCCTCATGATCCTTTGGTTTTTGCAAGTTCTTTTTTGATTACATCTGCAAACTTGAAAAAAAATTAAATTAATGGGTTTATGTCAGATAAATTCCACAGGTTAGTAAAATGGATAAAAGACATTCTTGCCTGTTATTCTGTAGATTATAAGCCCATAAATATAAAACAAACCAAGTTTTTGAACCTATGAGGGAAAAGAAATAAAAATTTGTTAAAAATCAGAAAATGCCTGCCCATATGCTTTTTTAACAAAATAGAAGATCAACTTTTTATCTTTTGACTTTTTAATATATTACTTTTATCCAATAAATAATAAAAAAGGCATAAACAGCTCCAAAAAATTAATAACACAGATTTTCTTTTTTCCAAACATAAGTAGATGATTAAATGCACATTAACCCTCTGTGCATTGACATGAAATATTAAAATTTCAACCTGCAATTTTTTTCCCTTGATGTAAACAGAAATTTAACCCTTTACCTGACCTGAAAAGCAGACGACACTTGCAAACAAAATTCTTGAATAGGCCCCACAAAGTAGATTTTCTGTTTCTCAGGCCATTTTTTGTAAAAGTGCATGCAGGGGCGTTTTTTTACTTTTTTAGCTCAACTTGACAAAGTCAAGCTGAGCTATTGCCATCACTTCTCGTCCGTCGGACTTTCATTTAATTATGTCTTTGCCATCAAAAAGTATATGTTCTTGGTTTGTTTTAGGCGTCATAATCCACAGAATAGCATGGGTGGTGGTGTATTTTGTCTCCTGAGTGCAAGAAGCCTTTGCAATGCTAAAGCATTGCAAAGCCTTGTTGCACTGGAGGTACAAATTTATCAATTTTATTAACTTGGGTAAAATATTGGATATAAACCATTTATTAGTCGTGACGAAGCCAAACTCGACTTATAGTTTCATGAATGGCGGGCGGGTGGTTAACTTGATAATGGTTTGACCCACATTCATGAAACTTCATAGGTAGGTTGGCCTCGGTAAGAGGAGCAATCCTATTTATTTTGGACTAACTAGGTCAGTCAGTGACCTTGAACATACTAAATCATAAACAGTTGGTTTCCGGATGATAACTTGACTATGGTTGAACCCACATTCATGAAACTTCATATGTAGGTTGGTCTTCGTGAGAGGAAGAACCCTATATATTTTGGTCTCGCTAGGTCAAAGGTCAAGGTCACAGTGACTCTGAACATAGTAAATCAAATCACTTGGTTTCCGGATGATAACTTGATAATGGTTTGACCCATGTTCATGAAACTTCATAGGTAGGTTGGCATCAGTGAGAGGAAGAACCCTACTTATTTGGACTTGCTAGGTGAAAGGTCAAGGTTACAGTGGCCTTCAACATTGTAAATCTGTAAACAATTGATTTCCAGACAATAATTTGATAATGGTTTGACCCACGTTTATGAAACTTCATATGTAGGTTGGCATCAGTGAGAGGAAGAACCCTATTTATTTTGGACTCACTAGGTCAAAGGTCAAGGTCACAGTGACCTTGAACATAGTAAATCATAATTGTTTCTGGATGATAACTTGACTATGGTTCAACCCACATATATGAAACTTCATATGTAGGGTGGCGTTCTTGAGAGAAAGAACCCTATTTATTTTGGACTCGCTAGGTGAAAGGTGAAGGTCACAGTGGCCTTCAACATAGTAAATCAAACAATTGGTTTCCAGATGATAACTTGATAATGGTTTGACCCTCATTCATGAATCTTCATAGGTAGGTTGGCCTAAGTGAGTGGAAGACCCCCTATTTATTTTGGACTCGCTAGGTCAAAGGTCAAGGTCACAGTGGCCCTTCACATAGTAAATGTAAACAACTGGTTTCTGGATGATAACTTGATAATGGTTCCACGCACGTTCATGAAACTTCATAGGTTGGTTGGCATTGGTGCAAGAAAGAGCCCTATTTATTTTGGAATCACTAGGTCAAAGGTCAAGGTCACAGTGACCCTTCACATAGTAAATTGTAAACAACTGGTTTCCGGACAATAAGTTGATAATGCTTAAACCCACTTTTGTGCTGTCACAACTGGACATTGGATCGGTGATCCTATTGGCATTTTTTTTTATTAGTTTAAGTTTGCATTGGTTATAAAAAGAGAGTATGCGGCAGCCAAAAGCACCATGTGGGAGGGCCTGAGAAACAGATTTTAAATTTTTTAAGGCCATAACTATTTTTTTTCATTTTTTTTTTTCTCCAAAACATAGTTTATGACCTCTCATTGGAATGAGCTCAACGAGCTTGTTCCAAAGAGGTGTCATAACCTATGTTTATGAGACAAAAAATTAAAAAATAATGAAAATTAATTGGCAACTTTTGTGAATAGTGCTGCCCGGCCAGTTTTGATAGTTACATGGGGTAAAAGATTGGTAAGGTCTGCCAAACAAGATTGAATTGGTTAAATTTCACTAGCATTATGGGAAAAAATTATACGCTTGATATTTTTTATATTTCCACTTCATTTTGCAGAGGTTTAATATTATCTTAGGCTAAACAAAGGGTTCCGTGGACAATCCCTCAGTGAAAGTGAACCCCTCATTGAATGTTACTATTTACTTGCAGAGACTTTTAAAATTACTATCATGTCACTTTAAATTTTTACCTTTTTGATTATGCATGTGTTTTCAATAATGCCTCACAAAGTAGATCTGTTTCTCAGACCATTTTTGATGGTTCATATTGAAATTTATAGCTCACCCGACCTTCAGTTAGGAGAGCTATAGTGATCACTCACCGTCCGTCGTCCGTGAACATGGTGTTTGCGTCTTCTCCTCCCAAACCACTGAACCAATTTAATTGATATTTGTGATAATAGTTTGTTATGACATCACAATTTGATTTTGTTCACATCAAGTTGCCTCGCCCCTCAGGGCCACGCCCAAAAAGTGTGCTTAAATCTTAAAAAATCTTCTTCTCATGAACGAGCAGTAGCAGAGACTTAATATTTGGTGTGCAGCTTCTTTTTGAGGTGTAGGCTCAGATTTGTTCAAGAGAAGTTCAAGGAGCTATATTTGCCTTTGTTATGGGAGGGGCAAGAATTTTTGCCCCGCCCAAAATTCTATTTTCTCCACCGAGAGGCAGATTTGAACCAAATTTGATATGAGGGCTTATTGGGTCATAAGTACTTAATTTATGCAAAAAAATTTTCTCCCATCGCCCCACGGGAGCCACAGGAGCTAAAAATAGAAAAAAATTAAAATGCCCATATCTCCAAAACTACACAGCACTGAGAATTCTTATTTCGTGTGAAGCTTCCTTAGGACCAACAGAATGAAATGGTAAAAAAAATGCTATCAGTTTTATCATGAGGTACTTTTTGGGGACTTTGAAAAAGTGCTGAGTCAGCATTTTTTAACACTTGTGGGTAATGGGAAAAACATTTAAGACTACTTTTCTCCCCAACCACTGCTCCAAAAGCTTTCAAATTTCAAATATAACAACTTGGGAAGATTGTTTCACTTGTTTATTGAAATCAAATCTCCGGGTCCATATTTGGGCTCTCTATCGGAGTGCAGTATGAGGAATATTCTTTAAAAATCTTCTTCGGATCTACCATTCAGAATCTTTTGATATTTGGTTTGCAGCATGCTTAGGGGGGTGAGATTCAAGTTTGTTCAAGGCAAGTCCCTAGGTTCATATTTGTGCTCACTGTGGGAGCCTGAATTATAACTTAGTTCAAAATGAGGAATTTTTTTTAAAAATCTTCTTCAGATCCAGCAGTCAGAATGTTTTGATATTTGGTATGCAGCATCCTTAGGGGGTGAGATTCAAGTTTGTTCAAGCTATGTCCCTAGCTCCATATTTGGGCTCTCTGTGGGAGCTTGAATTGTAACTTAGTCCAAAATGAGGAATTTTCTTGAAAAATCTTCTTCTTCAGATCCAGCAAGCAGAATGTTTTGATGTTTGGTGTGCAGCATCCTTAGGGGGTGAGATTCAAGTTTGTTAAAGCCAAGTACCTGGGTTCATATTTGGGCTCCCTGTGGAAGCCCGAATTATAACTTAGTTCAATATGAGGAGTTTTTCTTTAAAAATCTTCTTCAGATCTACCATTCAGAATGTTTTGATATTTGGTATGCAGCATTCTTAGGGGGGTGAGATTCAAGTTTGTTCAAGCCAAGTCACTGGGTTCATATTTGGGCTCACTGTGGGAGCTTGAATTGTAACGTAGTTCAAAATGAGTAATTTTCTTAAAAAATCTTCTGCTTCAGATCCAGCAGTCGGAATGTTTTGATATTTGGTGCGCAGCATCCTTAGGGGGTGAGATTTAAGTTTGTTAAAACCAAGTCCCTGGGTTCATATTTGGACTCCCCGTGGGAGCCCGAATTATAACTTAGTTCAGTATGAGGAATATTCTTCAAAAATCTTTTTTTTAAGATCCACTGGTCAGACTCTTTGGATATTTGGTATAAGCTTTTCTTAGGAGGGGCAGATGCAAATTGTTGAAATCAATTCCCTGGGTTGATATTTAGTCTACCTTGTCAGGTGAGTGCCCTCAGGCCCCCTGGGGCCTCTTGTTTATTTTTGTAATTATTTCTTTGCATCAAAAGTTCATATTCTTGGTTTTTTGTCCCCCCCCCCCCCCCCCCCCAAAAAAAAAATTTCGGGGGACTATTAAAAAAATAGCTGGTGTCTGTGCATCCCACTTTGGTTTCCTGATGATAACTTCAGTTATAGTTTACCAGATCAAATGAAATTTGGTATGTAGATGTATCAACATAAAATACAGGTCAAGTATGAATCTGTGTGCGGTCGACAATTTTCGCCAGTGCTATGCCCCTTTTTCGACTTTGAAAACTCTGTTTTTTTTAGTTTCCAACTAATGACTTAAGCTGTAATTGACCGAATCATATAAATTTGTTATGTTGATGTATCCACATAAATACAGGTCAAGTTTAAATCGGGGTTTGGTCCAACATTTTTTGCCAGAGTTATGTACCTTTTTTCATTGTAGGCGTTATAATCTACAGAATTGCGTAGGTGATGGTGTATTTCGTCTTGAGTGCAAGAAGGCTTTGCAGTGCTAAAGCATTGCAAAGCCTTGTTGCACTCAAGGGACAAATTTATCAATTTTATTAACTTGGGTAAAATATCAGACATAACCCATGTAATTTTTATTATACGTCCGTCCATCTGTCCATCCATCCTGCCGGCCGGGTCCGGTGTCCATCCGTCCGTCTACATCCATCCATCCATCCCATCTGCCAGCCAACCGTCCATCTGTTTTGTCTGTCTGTACGTCCGTCCATGCAAAACAAATGGTTTCCTGACGATAACTTTAGTTTGACTAAACAAAATGATACAATTTTATACATAGGTTTATAACCATATAATAAAGGTTAGGATTGATAGTGTGCTTGGTCCAGTATTTTTGGGCAGAGTTATGGTCCTTTTCCAACTTAGACATGTTGATATTGGTTTCCGGACAATAACTTTAATTTCAGTGAATGAAATGAAACAAAATTTTATATATAGGTATATAACCACATAATACATATTGAGATTGATAATGGGCATGGTCTGATATTATTATACCCCCGCTTCGAAGAAGTGGGGGCTATATAGGAATTGCCCTGTACGTCCGTCCGTCTGTCCGTCCATCCGTACGTCCGTCTGTACGTCTTTCCGGACATGAAATTCTTGTGTGCGCAACTCCTCCTACATTTATCAATCAATTTGGACAAAACTTTTCAGACATCATCACTACTAAGTGAACATGCGCATATTCCAAGATTTTTGATCTGCGACAATTTTAACCAGGTTTTCTCCCTTTGACTTAGATTTATTGTGTCTTTCCATCCGAACAAATTCTTGTGTGCGCAACTCCTCCTACATTAATGAACCGATTTTGATAAAACCTTTCAAACATCATCTCTACTAAGTGAACATGTGCATATTCCAAACTTTTTAATCTGCGACAATTTTAACCAGGTTATCTCTCTTGAACTTTGATTTAATATGGGTTTCTACATGAAATTCTTGTGTGCGCAACTCCTCCTACATTTATCAATCAATTTGGACAAAACTTTTCAGACATCATCACTACTAAGTGAACATGCGCATATTCCAAGATTTTTGATCTGCGACAATTTTAACCAGGTTATCTCCCTTTGACTTAGATTTATTATGTCTTTCCGTTCGAACAAATTCTTGTGTGCGCAACTCCTCCTACATTAATGAACCGATTTTGATGAAACCTTTCAAACATCATCTCTACTAAGTGAACATGTGCATATTCCAAACTTTTTGATCTGCGACAATTTTAACTAGGTTATCTCTCTTGAACTTTGATTTAATATGGGTTTCTGCATGAAATTCTTGTGTGCGCAACTCCTCCTACATTTATCAATCAATTTGGACGAAAGTTTACAGACATTATCACTACTAAGTGAACATGCGCATATTCCAAAATTTTTGAGCTGTGGCAATTTTAACTAGGTTATCTCCCTTTAACTTAGATTTATTATGGGTTTCTACATGAAATTCTTGTGCGTGCAACTCCTCCTACATTTATCAATCAATTTGGACAAAACTTTTCAGACATCATCACTACTAAGTGAACATGCGCATATTCCAAGATTTTTGATCTGCGACAATTTTAACCAGGTTATCTCCCTTTGACTTAGATTTATTATGTCTTTCCGTCCGAACAAATTCTTGTGTGCGCAACTCCTCCTACATTAATGAACCGATTTTGATGAAACCTTTCAAACATCATCTCTACTAAGTGAACATGTGCATATTCCAAACTTTTTGATCTGCGACAATTTTAACCAGGTTATCTCTCTTGAACTTTGATTTACTATGGATTTCTGCATGAAATTCTTGTGTGCGCAACTCCTCCTACATTTATCAATCAATTTGGACGAATATTTACAGACATCATCACTACTAAGTAAACATGCGCATATTCCTAAATTTTTGAGCTGTGGCAATTTTAACTAGGTTATCTCCCTTTAACTCAGATTTATTATGGGTTTCTACATGAAATTCTTGTGCGTGCAACTCCTCCTACATTTATCAATCAATTTTGACGAAACCTTTCAAACATTATCACAACTAAGTGAACATACGCATATTCCCAAATTTTTGATCTGCGACAATTTTAACCAGGTTATCTCCCTTTAACTTGGATTTATTATGGTTTTCAAATGGGATTCTTGTGTGTGCAACTCCTCCTACATTAATGAACCGATTTTGAATACATGTTGCACATTGTAAATGTGTTTTTCCAAATGTAAACCATATATGTGTGGGCTCTTTAAGTATTCAGTGCTGTTCTGTTGAAGGCCACATGCAAATACAAATTTCAACAACAAAAAATGATCTTTATGTATACATTTCCTTATGGCCTTTGCCTACATGATCAGAAGTGCATTCCTCTAAAAACCCAAAGCGGGGGTATTAATCACCTTCAGTGATAGTTCTAGTTTGGCAGAGTTATGGCCCTTTTCCTTTTCCAACTTACAAAACATGTTGATATTGGTTTACGGACGATAACCTTAGTTTGATTGAGCGAAAGGACACAAAATTTTATACATGGGTTTATAACCACATAATACAGGTTGGGATTGATAGTGGGGGGAGGGGGGGGGATATTTTTTGACAGAGTTGTGGAATTTTCCATCTTACAAGACATGTTGATATTGGTTTCTGGATGGTAACTTAAGTTATAGTTGTTCAATTTCAATAAAACTTGGGATATAGCTTACTGTAGACAATATTCCAAGCAGGTTTGATTTTGAGCGGGTGCGATCATTTTTATCTGAGTTATGGCCCTTTTTTAACTTTGTTAGCCACTAAAATATAGTTTTCCATAAAGCAGGAGCATTAGTATCCCATGGACCCACTTCACACTGATATTGAAATGTAAAATTTGTTTCTGAAATTTCAATATTTTGACATCAGTGTGCAGGGGGTTAAAATACAGTGTCTCTTTATTATATTTGTATTGTAAATCTTCAGTTTCATCTGTTCTTCAGAAAATAACTCCAATATTACGTGGACAGTGTTTGTATTTTCAAAAGGTGTATACCGTATTTACTCTATGTATTGGGGCAGCAAAAAAGAATTATTTTCACAGGTGTCCCAATTCTTAGAAAATGGGGAAAGAACACAGCCTGGTCTTAATTTGATGCTGAATAAAGTTGTGTGTGATTCATTTTCCATCACTATATACGAAAATCACCGTCCAATTTTTTTTTATATTTTCATTTTTTGCTTCCAAAACATAGCTTATGATCCCTCATTGGAATGAGCGCATTGCGCTCGTTCCAATGAGGGATCATAAGCTATGTTTTGGAAGCAACAAATGAAAATTTCTATTAACCAAGAATTTTTTTATGAGTGTCGTCTGCTGTTAGTGACAGGCCAACTGGAAACAAATCTTCTGAATGTCCCAAACTTTGGAGCATAAAAAAAATATAGTTTTCTGGAATAAATGTGTGTCCCAAATCATAGAGTGTCCCAATACATAGAGTAAATACGCTAAATATCACAAATAACAAAATAAAAATAAAAGCCTCCCACCCTCATTGATTTGAAAAATTAATTTCCTGTGAACCAAATGTATTTTTAGCTCAACTTTGACGAAGTCAAATTTGAGCTATTGTCATGGCCCGTCGTCCGTCATCCATCTGTCCGTCCGTTCGTCTGTCCGTCTGGCCGTCTGTCCGTACGTCAACAATTGGCTATGGCTCGGGCTAGAGGTCGTATTTATGAACCGATCTTTACGAAACTTCTTGTGTACCTTTGTTATGACCCTGGGACGGGAACGAGTGTTTTTAGGTGTGGTCCGAAATTCAAGATGGCTGCCAGTGGCCATTTTGTACCGATGATGCAAAAATCAGTTTTTTGTACAGAACTTCTGTATGAAAGTTCTGATTTGAATAAAGTTTTGTATAAATGTTTAGTACCATGGGATACATCACATATAATACGAGTTTTTTTCTCGTGCGTAAATTATGCAAATTAGACTGACTTTGATTTATTTAGTGTTACTTTCAGAGCTGTATGTGCCAAGCTGCTATGGCTCGGGCTAGAGGCTGTATTTATGAACTGATCTTTACGAAACTTCTTGGGTACCTTTGTTATGACCGTGGGACGAGAACGAGTGTTTTTGGGTGCGGTCCGAAATTCAAGATGGCTGCCATTTTGTACCGACGATGCAGAAATCTGTTTTTTGTACAGAACTTCCATATGAAAGCTCTGATTTGAATAATTTTTTGTATGAATGTTTAGTACCATGGGATACATCACATATAATACGGGTTTTTTTCTCGTACGTAAATTGTGCAAATTAGACTAATTTTGATGTTTTTTGGGGTTACTTTCAGCACTGTAAGTGCAAATGCCAATACGGCTCGGGCTAGAGGCCGTATTTATGAACCGATCTTTACAAAACTTCTTGGGTACCTTTGGTATCACCGTGGGACGAGAACGAGTGTTTTGGGGTCCGGTCCGAAATTCAAGATGGCCGATGGCAGCCATTTTGTACAAAATTAGGTGCAATCAGATTTTTGCACAGAACTTCCATATGAAAGCCCTGATTTGAATAATTTTTTTGTGTGAATGTTTAGTACCATGGGATGCATCACATATAATACGGGTTTTTTTCTCGTGCAGAAATTATGCAAATTAGATGAACTTTGATTTTTTCAGTGCGACTTAAACACAGTAAGTACACATGTCAATACGGCTCAGACTAGAGTCTGTATTTATGAACTGATCTTCACGAAATGTCTTGGGTACCTTTGTTATCACCTTGGGACGAGAACGAGTGTTTCTGGGTGCGGTCTAAAATTCAAGATGGCTGCTAGTGGCCATTTTGTACCGAAATTAGGTCTAATCAGTTTTTTGTACACAACTTCTATACAGCTCAGACTAGAGGCCATATTTATGAACCAATCTTTACGAAACTTCTTGGGTACCTTTGTTATCACCGTGGGATGAGAGCGAGTGTTTTTGGGTGTGGTCCGAAATTCAAGATGGCCACCAGCAGCCATTTTGTACCAAAATTAGTGCAATCAGTCTTTTGTATAGAACTTCTGTATGAAAGTTCTGATTTTAATAAATTTTTGTATGAATGTTTAGTAACATGGAATACATCACATATTGTAAGGGGTTTTTTTTCATGCAGAAATCATGCAAATTAGATGAACTTTGATTTATTCAGTGCTACTTACACAATGTAAGCACACATGTCAATACGGCTCAGGGTAGAGGCTGTATTTATGAACCGATCTTCACAAAACTTCTTGGGTACCTTTGTTATCTCCTTGGGATGAGAATGAGTGTTTCTGGGTATGGTCCAAAATTCAAGATGGCTGCCAGTGGCCATTTTGTACCGAAATTAGGTCCAATCAGTTTTTTGTCACAAGTTCTATACAGCTCGTATTTATGAACTGATCTTCACAAAACTTCTTGTGTACTTTTGTTTTCACCTTGGGACAGGAACGAGTGTGTTTTGGGGTGCCTTTGTTATCACTGTGCTATGAGAACAAATATTTTGGGGTTCAGTCAGACCCACTCTGGGACTCAAAGATTTTTTCTAGTTCAGCATCTGACTGTCACCCACCTTTACAATACTTTACCTATACATTTGTTACAGGCAACGGTCAGTATTTATGTACAGACCGTTGCAATACTTTATGTGTACCTTTGTTATCAGGTCATTACCTAGATGTTTGTCATTGCTGTGTCACATACTATACATGTACATGTCTTTGTCTTGACAAGTTGAGCTACAGTGTCATTGACACTTTCATTTTGTTTGGCCTTATATTTGTATCTATATATACTTGGGGTGGGAGAAAAGACTTCAGTAATTTAATAAATGGAAGGTTTCTTGAATTCAAATTTCACACTAGTGAATGTTCTAAACAACATCACATTGGTAAATTCAAAAAATAATTAAAACTGAATCTAAAAACGTTTATGTATGCTAGCCTGTGAATTATCGCAAATTATCTAGAAGATATTTTTCGATATCCATCGTCTCGATGAATATCCCTCAGTGGCTTTCCAAATGACATCACGCTATGTCACATTGAAGGAACAATGAGCTGATCTTTGTTATTGTTTTGAAACGAACACATTTAGGGTCCAATTGGGCTGAATATTGTGCAATAAAATGTAGCATACAATAAAAAATAAAATTTACTCTATTTTAGTCAGTATCCGGAATTATCTCATGAGTGTGGATCTGAAAGTTTTATTTTTCACGAGCACTTGCATTTTCAAGTCCACACAAATTTTTTCAGTAGCTTCCTAAATGACGTTATGCTTCGGCCCATGATGTTACCTTGAACTTCTCCTTGAGCAGCTTTTTGTTATTGTCTTGAAACTGTTTGCAGTCGAATTGGGTTTGATATTACACTGTAAAATGTCATGTAGCATATAATAAAAAGAAAATCTATACTGTTTCAGTGAATATCGTGAGTTATCTCATGAGTGTGGACCTCAAAGTATTATTTCTCACTCGAGCAAGTGCCCGTGAAAAATAAAACTTTCAGGTACACACTCATGAGATAATTCCCATATTCACTAAAACAGTGTAGATATCCTCTATGCATTAAATAGGTAACAAAAAAGTGAAGTGCAACTTTAACATAGAAAACTAAGGCCTCTCAAAAACATTTCTTGTTTCTCAGGCAATTTTTCCTCAATTTTATGATGAGGGAGGGAGGATTTTGGGGTCTTTTTGTTATTTTTTTGTTTATTCATGAAATAGTTCTGAAAATAGTTGGAATAAAAAATTTAACTACTTACATTATTATGTGGCAAACCATTGTTTTCAGCAGTGAAAATATCCCATAATGTCGTTGAAAGTTTAACCAACTATATCTTGTTTGACAGAGCTCGGTGAGCGCTGTCAAACAAGGTGTAGTTGGTTAAATATTTGTCCTACAAGTACAAAATAGTGTCATAGAAGAGATTTCCAGGTGAAAAAAAGGTGATGAGGCAGATTTTCTATGACGAGGGAGGTGCCTGAGAAACAAAAATCATTTTTTAATAGCCTAATTACAAAAAGTTGTACTTCTATTGTCCACCTTTCATCCCTTTTTGGAGGTTTTCTCGATAGGGCTTCTATCTGGTAGAGTTTTTGTCCAACAGTAACAAGGCATTGTACAAAGCTGTTCAGTTTATATACCTTCCGACAAATGCAATAACAAGGGATTTTACTCATCTGTTCAGTTTATATTAAACCTTAAGGGGCTAATTCCGATGCAAAGGAACAAATGCTCCAACATACATTGTTTGGGTAAACTCAAAACTTGTTTTCTAAGTACCTTCTCAGTTGTTTCTAGGCAAGTCTTGGCTGCCTCCTTAGGCAGCCAAGACTTGAGTGGAAACAACTGCAAAGCCACTTGAGGTATACTTTCAAAGTATAGCAAAAATGTATAAAAATCTCCGCTGTAAGGGTTAAATTAAAGTGTTATATTCTGTTGGTTAGACAATCGGATAAAACTCACTTTCCATGAAGTCTAAATTCTTTTTCTCTCTTTCACAGGCTGAAGTATGTAGAAGTTGAATTATCCAGACGGAAGGGTCATGAGACAGAGACAGACGATATCAAAAAGTATCTAGCTATAATAAATTATTTGCCTTTACAGGCTTCCTAAGTGTTAATAGCCTTTCTTTTTGTTTGTAAATTTCAGTTGTCCCTTTACCCAACAGAACTACAAATGACCTTGAGGTCGGCTTTCATTTTTGTCTACTCTCAATTCTGTTGCAGTGCCGTCCCAAAATATGCCGCACCAAAATATGCCGCATCACTAGGACATTAAAATTGAGTGTCATGCTGATAATTCATAAGGTCAGAGTCTAATTGTGTTTTTCACAGCATTTCACTATTGATCAACATGATTTCTCCGATCGAGATCTTATTTTTATAAAAAATACCGACTTGTATCTTCCTTATAACAGGAATGGTGTGGCTATCTTCACTTATTGCCACCCAAGGAGGATACAAGACAGTACTTTCTACCTGTGTCGCCAGAGGCAGAGCAGGTCCAGTAACTGCTCGACTCCGTCCGTCACGTCTGTCAGTCCGTCCAAAACACTTTTTCCGTCAAGCTTTTCTTGGCTTCTATGAAAGGGAATGATTTTATATTTGGTCTGCTGCTTCATAATGATGAGTTGTATCGTGTAAGCAATTTTCAGATCTGCCGTGCAGCCACTTCCTGTTTGCCAATACTTTGAAATTTTACTGTACCCACTGAACATTGAAATTTTTCGTCAAACTTTTCTCGGTTTCTATGCAAGGGATTGATTTTATATTTCATCTTGAGCCTGATAAGGATCAGTTATATCGTGTATGCAATTTTCAGATCTGCTGTGCAGCCACTTCCTGTTCTCCGATCCAATTGCATGTTGCGACGCAGGTCCAGACCCGGTATTGGTCTTGGCTTGTTATAAAAATAAGATTGCAATGGGAGCATCAAGTTGATCAACAGTGGAAAGCACAATCGGACTCTGACCTTATGAATTATCAGCATGACATGCTGTTTCAACGTCCCAGTGAGGGAGTGTATTTTGGCATGGCACTCCAATGGAATTGAGAGTAGTTATAATTATCGATATTGTGGATAACTTGTTGACAGCATTTCCATGTGAATTCTGCCCCAAATCCATACACTGGCACTATAGTTACACACTAGTTACAGCTAGAGATAGGGGGTATCAGAATTTTGAGTTCGGTTTCTGTATTTTTAGATTGATATACTGCGGTATCAGTTTGGTATCGGTATCAGACTTGACCGAGATTTGTTTATAGTACTAAAGGGGAATTCACATCAGAAAAATACAGAATAAGTTGTTCTTGTACTATTCAGCCCCAGTGCTACTGCCAATAACCTCAACACTAGCTTTCTTTTTCCAACACAAATCAATTCTACAGTAATTTTGTGACTTGTTCCAAACACACCTTAACCATTTAAGGCCTATTTCAGTTTGTTGAGCTATTGTCATAACCTCGGGAGTGAGCGTCGGTGTCAGCGTCCGGCATGTCCAATATTGTAAGATTTAATGTTAAGGTTAATTTCTCAAACATCAGTGGGCTCAGGCCTTTGATATTGCATATGTAGATTGTAGGGGGCTATCAGAACAGTATTTAATCCTGAAACTACGACTTTTTTCCAAATTTTAGCTAAAATTTTCTGCCAAAAGTTGTTGTAAGAATTTTCATGTTTTTCTCAGACTTAGTAAATTTTAAGTTGTAAAACTTTGTAAACTTTGTGTTTAGGTGAGTTGTGTTTCTATGTGTCTTTCCAAGCGATTAATATTCTACACTTGGGTTACTGAACTCCATTGCAGTAATATTTAACCCTCATTACATGCATATTTGAGGAATTTGAGGCTGATTTTCTGCCAAAACTTGTAAGAATTAGCGTTTAGGTGTTGTAAGAATTTGCGTTAAAGTCAGCTTTTGTGCAGATTGTGGTGCTTTAACTTCTCATTACTCTTGATTTTCATATTTCAATAACAACTGTAGGTATTAACCCGACTGTATGCAGAAATTTTCTTTTTTTTCAGTCAAAATTTTCATGTTTTTCTCGGACTTAGTAAATTTTAAGTTCTAAAAGTTTGTGTTAAGGTGAGGTGTTAAGGTGAGTTCTCAAGGATCAGTGGGCTCAGGCCTTTGATATTGTATATGTAGGTTGTAGGGGACTATCAGAACAGTATTTAACCTTGATACTATGACCTTTTTCCAAATTTCACCTAAAATTTTCTGCCAAAAGTTGTAAGAATTTGCGTTTAGGTGTTCTAAGAATTTGCATTAAAGTCAGCTTTTGTGCAGATTGTGCTGCTTTAACTTCTCATTACTGTTGATTTTCATATTTCAATAACAACTGTAGGTATTAACCCTACTGTATGCAGAAATTTAACGGAAATTTTCTTTTTTTTCAGTCAAAATTTTCATGTTTTTCTCGGACTTAGTAAATTTTAAGTTGTAAAACTTTGTAAACTTTGTGTTTAGGTGAGTTGTGTTTCTATGTGTCTTTCCAGGTGATTAATATTCTACACTTGGGTTACTGAACTCCATTGCAGTAATATTTAACCCTCATTACATGCATATTTGAGGAATTTGAGGCTGATTTTCTGCCAAAACTTGTAAGAATTAGCGTTTAGGTGTTGTAAGAATTTGCGTTAAAGTCAGCTTTTGTGCAGATTGTGGTGCCTTCAACTCTCATTACTGTTTATTTTCTCATTTCAATAACAACTGTAGGTATTAACCCTACTGTATGCAGAAATTTAACTGATTTCTTTTCTTTTTTTCAGTCACAATGTTCACATTTTTGTCGGACTTACTCAATTTCAAGTTCTAAAAGTTTGTGTTAAGGTGAGGTGTTAAGGCGAGTTCTGTTTCTATGTGTCTTTCCAGGCAATTGATATTGTACACATGGGTTACTGAACTACATTGCGGTAATGTTGCGCCCTTATTACATGCATATTTGAGGAATTTGAGGGGGATTTTTGGGACTTATATTCACTTTCTTTAAGAAAAAAAAATTTTTTAACTTTTTTTTTTTTATTTAATACTTTCTCATACTTGTTACTAGTAACATTAAGGCTTATTTTAGTTGTTGATGTGATGTATTTTTGTTGGGACTTATAGTCACTTTCTTGAACGAATGTTTTTCCGCAACTCCTCTTTAACCAATGAATGTACTTCAATTGAAATTTCAGTGATTTATGAAAGCCTTTCCTAATTCTTATTTATGATTTAATATCTGGCCTCACGATTCATATTCTTAATCATAAACATTTCTAAAAGAAAAAAATGCTTTTATATCCAATGATTCTATGTTGAATTGATATATAATAAATGCAGAAATATAGACTTTCCAAAGCCATCACATAAACCACATTAATCATTTGATGCCTAGTTATTAATGATTTATATTAACTAAATATTAGGCATGTTACATTGGAACGGCATTATCAAGCGCGAATATAGGTGAGCGTTGGGATGTAACATCCCTCTTGTTTATTTTGGATCATGTACCCTTAAATTGCCATCATTAGGAGGCTCTGCTGACAATAGACAAATCACCTGGGAAGTGATATCTAGTCAAGACTTGGCTGCCTCAACAGGCAGCCAAGACTTGACTAGAAATCATTGCAAAGCAACTAGTTATCTACAGGTTGTAGTCTAGAGGGAATTCGGGAAGATTGCCCAGGCCTTTATTGATTAACAAAACTGAAAAGAAAAGCAGTCACTTCATTCATAAAAATGAACTTATCAGCTGCTATCAAGCTTCAAAAAGGTCTTATAAATAGCAAATGCAGGAAAATTTGAAAATGTAGATGGATTCGGTATTTAATGATTGATTCGGTTCGGTTTTTCGGTGTCCCCATGATTTCGATATCAGTTCAGTTTTTCGGTATGTTGCTCATCTCCAGTTACAGCTGCAAATCATCAAATATGATAAGTAGACGTGAATAGAACAGCATACGAACCTCCTACAAATACCTGTAAAGATTGCTGTGGTTCTTCTTCCCACTTATTCATCATTCATCACCAGTTATTTAGTTAACCATTTCAGCTTGATAATACTGTGCAGCATCCAAACAAGGGATTAATCAGAAACCTTTTAGGGGCTGATTTTTTGCCCCATTTGCTGTGTGAAATGGGCAATGAAATTTCCAGTTGAACTAGCCATGTTTTCACTGACCTACCATCTCCTAGTCACCCATTTGAATGAGCACTGAGTCGATGTCCGGAAAATATTACATGCATAAATGTAGGCATCAAACTGCCATAGTTTATGTTTTCACACAGCATAATATACAGCGAATTACCAGGGCTTCTTTAAAAACTTCAATTCCAGCGACGTCAATAGATCAGGGTTACCTGACAAATTGTCAGGCACTATTTTTCTTTGGAATTGTGATGTAGTTTGCTTAAACTTAACAGGTCTTGGTGACTCTCGTGGATCCTTACTTTGAAAAGTCCTCTTTCCAATTCTTATGGATTAAACCCTGAAGACATTCTAGTGTATAAATATGTCTTATTTTTTATTTCAGAACAAAATCAAAGGAAGATGCATTGTATGCATTGCCAGAACACTTACAGATTCAGTCATCAATCAAGAAATCTGAAGATATGTTGTCAAATCAGATGCTTTCTGGTATACCAGAGGTTGATCTTGGAATAGAGTGAGTCATATGACACAATGGAGCATACTCAATTTCATATATCAATTTAAGAACCCCATTAACCCTCTACCCAACGAATCGCTCACATCCGCCCGCATAATATGCAAATTAAGCAGCTGAAAAAAATTATTTTTTGAAAAATGAAAACAAAACCATATCATGTGACCCCTCATTGGAACGATCTCGTTGAGCTCGTTCCAATGAGGGGTCACATGATATGGTTTTGTTGACATTTTTTGAAGAAAAAAAATAATATGTATTTAAAATAATAAATTTTGATATCGTCTGCATTGGGTAAAGAGTTAATAACATATAACATTTAAACACAAAACCTTTTATCATACTTATGGGATGAGACTTTTTTGTTTTTAGGTCTAAAAAAGTTAAAAATCTGTTTCTTAGGCCCTTCCATCTGGTCCTTTTGGTTGCCGCATGCTCTCTTTTTATAACCAATCCAAATTTTAAACAAATGAAAATTATATGGTTTATGGCTGATATTTTACCCAAGTTAATAAAATTGATAATTTTGTCCCTTAAGTGCAACAAGGCTTTGCAATGCTAAAGCATTGCAAAGCCTCTTGTACTCAAGGGCTGAAATGCACCACCACCCATGCTATTCTGTAGATTATGAGGCCTAAAACATGAAACAAACCATGAATATGTGCTTTTGATGGAAAAAAAATAATTACAAAAACAAAACAAAAATTTTTAAAAAAGTCCGTCTACATGCAATTTTACAAAAAAATGGCCTGAGAAACAGAAGATCTATTTTGTGGGGCATTATTACTAATTTGTATCTTTAAATTTTCATGAAAAAGATCCTTTTATTATTATTATTATTATTTGAATAGGATATTCTTTTTGGGGTGTAAAATGGATGATTTTATAAGACTCAAGTCTCATACTTGAAATTTTCAGTAAAAATTTGACCTGTTAGGAATAAAAAAAATAGAAATTTCTTTCTCAGACACTCCTGCATGGTCCTTTTGGCTGCCGTATGTTCTCTTTTTATAACCAATGTAAACTTAAAAAAAAAAAAAAATAAATGGTTGATGTCTGATATTTTACCCAAGTTAAAAAATTGATAAATTGGTCCCTTGAGTGCAAGAAGGCTTTAGCATTGCAAAGCCTTCTTGCTCTCAAGGGATGAAATACACCACCACCCATGCTATTCTGTAGATTATGAGCCATAAAACAGAAACCAAGAACATTAACTTTTGATGGCAAAGAAATAATTACAAAAATAAAAAATAAAATAAAAAACCGCTCGCCTGCATGCAATTTTACAAATAATGGCCTGAGAAACAGAAGATCTACTTTGTGGGGCCTTACTAATTGCATACAGATTATGAAGTAAATTGCTGTTAATTGAACAAAAATTCTTGGGAGCAATCGAAAACTTACTCTGACAACCACTGACTTCCTCATTTTTATGGGCCGATTCGACCTCAGTACATGTCAATATAACCAGTTATTCCATTATATCTTGAATGACAGAGCTCCAGGAGCTCTCTCAAACAAATTATAATGGAATGAATGTGCAGTCTATCACTAGAATAAGGAAAATGACTAAATTCATGTCAGCCATTTACCCAACAAAGCAGCCGCATCCTTCCTTTTAATTTACAAATCGAGCTGTTGAAAAAGTTTTATTTTTCAAAAAACTTTGAAAAGTAATATTTAAAATAATAAATTTTGATATCTTCTGCATTGGGTTGAGGGTTAATTGAATTCACCTGTTAGTTGAATATTTTTCCATGACAAAGAGATTTTTCATATAAGAGGGGTCCCCTTATTTTGAATGGCTTTTTCAAGACTTTTATCTTAATTATATCAATTTGCGATTATCTGAATTATATCAGTTTGCAATAACACCTATTAAACTTCTCTTCCAACATAACATGTATTTTAGACTTAAAAAGCAAACAATATCAAAGTGACCTTTAACCTCAATTGTCAAGTCTCAGTTTTGGTAATGCAGTACTCGAATTGAGGCCACAAAAGAGGAACAAAATAATATGATGTTTAACCCTCTGCACTCTGGTGTCAAAATGGCAAAGTTTTCAGCAGAAAGTATTTCCCATAATGCAGTTTGATATTCAACCAAATATACCTTGTTTGACAGAGCTTCAAGAGCTCGGTCAAACAAGATATAATTGGTTAAATTCATAGTGAAAGTAGAAAAATAGAGTGATTGGAGAATAGTCTCTTGTTCTACCAGAGTGCTAGGGGGTTAAATACAATAAATGTGTACAGCTGTTTAAAACAAAACAAAGCATTAATTAACAAAGACCTAATGTAAAGGGTTTACCATTAATCAGCTTAGGAGGGTAATCTGAGGGAGAAGTCATTTCTCCCACTACTGACTTTTGGGAGAAGTAAAATAAAAATGGAGACAGGGATGTGGGAACAGGGGCGTGGTGGGAGGGGGGGGGGGGGGGGGGTGCCCCCCAATCCTGGCCAAGATTAGTTGGAAATTGAACAGGCACTGCTTCACTTCCTGGGGGTTCCCACGGGGAGTGTACGCAATATCGAGCTTCATAAGTATGCATGATGTCAAACAGTACCAGATTTCTATACTATGTTTACTTATAGTCATAAAAAAAATGCTCGAAATGCACTTAAAAAAAATCACATCAGGTAAAATCTTTATCCTGAGTTAATTCCATCATTCACATCGAAAATTTATCATTCCTGCATAAGATCTGATTTAATGTTAGGACAGTGTGAATTGATGAAAGTTCTCGGCTTGAGCATTTGTTATAGCACATATTCAATTCCCAGAATAATACCAAATAATAACCTGATAATTCTATCATAAATGTGTTGGCATTTCAGTTACTAGAATCAATTTTATGCCCACTTTGATGTCTTAATTTTCAAATTTTTTCTTGGTAGTGAATTTCCAACTAGGGGGAGGGACCGGGAGGGGGAAGGCCCTCCTGGTCCCTCCCCATAGTTGAAAATTCACTACCCTATGTCCCCCCCAATCGGAAACCTCTAGCTTCGTCCCTGAATGGAGAAGTGAGCCAGAAGGACAAAAATGAATGAACTTTTGCATGATTGGTCCCTAATATAGTTTTATCCCCCCACTTCCTGTGCAAGATATGCATGTCCCATGTGAGAAGGCCATGAGAGAATAGATATCTATCTCACACGAACCATGTGACCGGCTTATTAGCATATTTAATGAGCGCATGACTATTCAATCATTGCATGTTCTTCTGTAAACCAACAACATGGTGTCACATTTCGAAAACTTTCTAGCAGATGAACGCTTGTCGAAGAAAATAGAAATAAAAACAGACCGCAAAACCAAAGGACACTAGATTCTTTTATAGGAATTTTGGGTGAACGCCATTATGAGTGGAGAGAGTTGCACGAAATTCCCTACAAAAAGTAATGCGAATACATTGCAGAATTCATAATATGACATCATCAGAATGTGTCAACGTTAATTTCGCTACAGATCTTTAACCCCTGTCTTGCCAGTGTTGGCATTTAATTTTGTGTATATACAGAACTTTTGTGTGCATTTCCAATAAGAAAATTATTTTTTTCAGAAATGGACAACGAAATTGCTTGATATAGCTGCACATGCCCCTGAATTATTTTTGATGACATCAGGGTGTTTTGGTGGGAGGAGAAAAATTATCCCTGATGGGGGTGGGGGTGATATGGTGAAATCTCATCCTCGGAACAAGATATTTGGTCCAGACACTCGGCATGCCTCGTGTCTGGCCCAAATATCTTACCCTTGGGTGAGATTTCCCCCACTCACACCCTCACCCATCAGAGATAATAATAATCTCACATGTAAATAACTCCCTGAAGTTAAGATTGAGAAAAAAGTTTGTTTATATGTGTAAATTCAGAAAAAAATTTCAGTACCTATATAATTTTTGCAAAGTAGAGATTATAAGTAATTCAGTATAGTTCTAGATAATTCCAGGTATATGTAATTCTATTGTTTAGGAGGACCTTTTTTTGGAGCAAGTACACTTGGAAACTAATATAGTACACCCTATAATGTCAACAGGATTTTCATTTTTAACACTTCAGATTTGATTTAAAAGTGACATTTTCATCAAAAGTCTTTGATTTCTGGAAAAATGTCCTCTTCAAGGGTTCTTAGTTTGGAATGTTTTGGAAAAATGTTCGAACACAAAATCACATTGTCTTCTGCTGGTTGTCACTAATTTGCACTGTAATTTTGTAAGCACAAACATGTTGGGTTTGATTAATAACGTGACATTTTTTTCAATCTGTTAATTTTATTTTTAGTTATTATGAATATAGGCTCCAACATCATTAAATACTTCCAGTAAAACATCTTTTACATGGTTATTTGACAAAACTTGGCATGAAATTCACCCAATTTCAAGGTAGACTGAATTTTGACATGGTGACTTCAGAGTTGCTTTTTATTGAAGACAGAGTGAAATCTGCCGATACAAGGCAATTTCTTTACCCCAGTTGCCTGCAAGCTGTCCTCTGGGTTAAACAAATATAAATGAGTGTGTCCCTCAGATTCTTTATTATTTTTTCACAGAGCTAAGATCAGAAATATAGAATCAACAGAAGATGCAAAACAGAAAATGATTGATGAGAGAAGAAAGAAGAAGGAAGAAGTATCAGAATTTGTTCCGACAAATTATGCAGTAAACTTTGTTCAACATAACAGATGTAAATATCTTATTTTGACAGTTTATTGATTTTTTATGGCAGCTTGAAGTTGAAAAAATAAACCCCAGAGGAGGGCCCTGCAAAGCTTCGAAATTTGATTCAATTTGAAATAGTTCTCATGATTTGATTTGATTTCCATAGCACCAATTCAAAAATGTTCAAATCGCCGAAATGTTCTCAAAATCTTTCAAAATCCTACAAGGTGTCTCCCCTTGAACTCTCCTTCTGCCATCAGGTCTCCTTTACAGGAGACCTGATGATAGAAGAAAAGTTCAGATAGGTTCCGCATCCGAAATTACATTGATTCCATTCTGGAATATTCCGATTTTTGCTCGATTCACACGAGTTGTCGTTGCACACAATACTTGAGTGGAGACCAAGCCTGAATATAAGCAACCTGTCAATTGCAAAACAAGGTTCCCAGAGGGTGAATTTGCTGATGCTATACCATGGGATACCCTCTACCAATGATCCTCATTTAATGTTGATCGTGTTGCAAACATGACCACAATTGCAGCTTATAGTTACTATAGAAACCCTATGAGAAATCACATTTTCATCTTCTTTGGAACTACTGAGCCGATGTGAACCAAACTTCGCAGGAATGGTCTATAGAAGACCCTGTACAGATCATCCTCTTTTTGTTCCTGTTGGTTGGAAAATATGGCCACCAGAGACATTCTCTGATTCTGATTGATGGATTTTGGCAAAAATCTTCCCCTCTGATACTACAAATTCAAATGTTTTGAAACTTCACTTGATTGAGGACTGGGACACCTTCTACCAATGATCCTCATGTAATGTTGCAAACATGGCCACAATAGCAGCTCACATAGTTACCATGGAAAGCCTATGGGAAATCACATTTTTATATGTAGTTCCAGGTGAGCGATTACAGGCTCTTTAGAGCCTCTAGTTGAACATATAACCTAACGTAACTGCCAAAACCGGCGCTATTCACAAAAATTGCCAATTTTCATTATTTTTTTCATTTTGTGACTCAAAAACATAGGTTATGACCCCTCTTTGGAACAAGCTCGTTCCATGAGGCGGTCATAACCTATGTTTTTGAGACAAAAAATGAAAAAATTTAATTATTCAAGAATTTTGTTTGCAAGTGTCCTCTGCATTTCATGTTGGGTAAAGGGTTAAACAAAGTGACTGTGCGAACTGCAAAACAGTTGAATTTGGTTCGAATATGAGATCAATGTCATCAAACGTTTGGAGCAACCAATGAAATCACGTTTTACATGTGACTATGGCAATAGCATGGGTGCGCTCAATTGTCATTCGGAAAAGATAAACACATGTTGATTAAGCTTTGACCAGGCCTGAAAATAAGCAGTCGGACATTTGCGAAATGAGGTCCCCAGAGGGTGAATTTGAAGATGCTATCCCATATTGTTGGCCAATTTATCCTCTGGGTACCTCTTTCTGTTTAGTTTTGAGACCCTGATTCAGACTGAGGTTCACAGAGGGTAAGTTTAGTGATGCTACCCTGCTGTGCAGGGTAGCATCACTAAATTCACCCTCCGAGGACCTCATTTTGCAGATGGACAGTCTGCTTATTTTCTGGCTTGGCTTTGACAGACTCGCTGGTTTTCAGCCAAAATTAGCCAAGCACGATATTTTGCGCTTGGGAAATGAAAAATACGGGCGTCCCCAGGCACGAGGGCAAGATCGCCAGCTTCGTGGGAAGGCCAGAGTTTATTCTGTTTTGCAGAAAATAACTCAAATGTGGATGGCATTTATTTTTTCGGAAAGTTTTTTGGTAAATAAATATAATTAAACACAGTTCTGTGGATGTTATTCATATTATTTGTGAAGTGGAATGATTTTTAGTCTGTATGGGCATTCTCCCATAAATTTTAACAAGGCAAGAACATGTGAAAATATTTTTCAACCAAAAATAATTTAGTCTGCTACCGGTTGTCAAACAGAAAAAATAAAAATAAATGCCTCTCTGCCACATTAATTGAAAAATTAATTGCTTGAGAAACAAAAGTTTTTTGGATGATAATTTTCTAGTTTGCTTTGATGTGTTATCTTATAATTTTGCAACCTTACTACCTACCATGAAATGCAGGTCAAGTTTGATTTTCACCATTATGGCATTTGCCGTTCCAGAGTTATGTTCCTTGAAAAGTCACAAAATGGTAAAATCAATGGTTTCTGGAAGATAACTCTAGTTCCCTTTGATGCACAACCTTATAATTTTGTAACATTACTGTCTACCATGAAATGTAGATCAAGTTTGATTTTCACCATTTTGGCATTTACTTTTCTTCTTGAGTTATGCCCCCAGAAATGTGGCAAAATGGTAAATTTCTTATGGTATTTTATTAAATGCCCAGAGCATGTATAATCAAACCTGCTTAATTCACCCTAAATAAGCACTGACCTGTCTCTGAAGGCCAGTTTAATCTCCTTCCAAGGAGCTTTTAATACAGGTTTACTGTGTACTGTTACTCTTCTCCTTCCACATGTTTTTGTATATTTTTTTTATCTAGCCTTAACTAGAATAGTATTTCACAGGTGAAGAAAAAAGGAGAATTCCCAGTTTTTTACCTGTAAAATACTATTTTAGTCTCAAAGTCAGCCACAAATCAGTTCATTCCATACAGCTGCAAACTTCCCCATATTTATTAATTTATTTGTGTTTAAGGTCACATATTTCTGCAAAATGGCTAATCACGACCACAATATGGAGATAAAATCATGTCCAGCCAATCGTTTATACCCATGATTCCCATTCTAGAGGACTTCCACCCCTGGCATTGTGACCGGGTCTTATTTTACCAGTAAACCCGAGCTTGTTTACCTTAGTAAACAAGCACTGCTTCACTTCCTGGGGGTACCACAGGAACCCTTTTATATTACTCTGAAAAAGTTTTTCCAAGTGTATTTTTCCTTGAGTACTCGACTTATAGGATGGGTTTATCTTGACAGTGTTATTGCCTGTAGAGGCAGCCGACACTAATGTAGAAACACTGTCAAGTCATCTACAGTGGTGTTTATGTATATACAGTATAGGGCCCTGTGGTGCTTCAAGATTCGATTCAATTTCGAATTTTAAGGAGATATTTGGTTGAATTTTAAATCAGCTGCCGGATTCATTTCCTTTTGAATCTTTTTTCACAGGACTAAAGCTTAGTATCAGTCATCTTCACTGTCTCATAAAATGTATAGTTCCGTCAGATATCATACATAAATAATGTTGAAATAAAAGACTGAGTGTACCTTCCGCTAGATTCAGGCCTGAAAATAAGCAGTCTGACATTTGCAGAATGAGGTCCCCAGAGGGTGAATTTGATGATAGTATCCTATACAGTGGGCCATTTCATCCTCCGGGTACCTCTTTCTGTGTAGTTTTGAGACCCTGATTGAGATTGAGGTTCACAGAGGTTAAATTTAGTGATGCTACCCTGCCATGCAGGGTAGCATCACTAAATTCACCCTCTGGGGACCTCATTTTGCAGATGACAGTCTGCTTATATTCTGGCTTGGCTAGATTATCATAAATAACATCTGCACTCATGCCACCAGCAATGCTAATTCCAATATCTCTAGTCCCATTTCACTGTTAAATACAAATTAAAGGTTTCCAAGCACTGTCAATGCTTAACTATAATCCTTACAGGGTAATTTTCCAACTACAGTACGTGGAGAGTGTATTATCACTAAATCACCTGCAGAGTGCAGATTCCACCCAAGGAACAATTGCAAATTTGTTGCAAAGCATAACCAGCACCAGCAAAGTTTCAGCCAATGGACCTCCGGGTTAAACCCGGAGGTCCATTGGCTGAAACATTGCTTGTGTTTTTTGTCGATATGTACAAAATTTGAAAGTTATAGCTTGTGTGATAACTCCACTCTGCAGGTGATTTAGTTACAATCCACTCTCCACGTACTGTACATGTCTTTGGCATGCCATCCGAGAATTTATTACACACCTGTTCTATGTAACTCCCAAGTACAGCAACAATAAACCAGGTGGAAAATGAAAATCTGTTCTGCACATATGTGCGGAACGGAAATCATTGACAGACTATTTTTAAATAGAAGCAAAATTTCACTGGAATTTTATACAAATCAGTCAACACTATTACAATTTGAATCACTAGCGATAGCTGAAAATCATCCCCTGAGTTCCAGTGTGTTCTGTGTGCCAATAGGCACATAGAACACATTGGGACGAAACAGTAACACAGGTTCCACTCACAAATTTGGTTGGTGATTAAAATGTGTTGTTTTTGTTGATAGTTGTCAAATGAATTGCTGAGTGTCCTTCTAATAATTGTTTTATAGACATGAAGGTATGTAATAAACACAAAACAACATGGGTGTGAATGGGTTTGCAGCCTCTCGTTTTATCCTTTCACACTGGCACTCGTGCCATATCGATTAACCCATTCACATACATGTGTCGTTCTGCGTATGTCTTGGATGAGTTAAAAGCCCAGTCCTGCCCCAATTTTTTTCAAGAGTTATGCCTCTTGGATTGTTTTCTTGTTTGAATTTCCAACTTACGGAACATGTCAGCACAATAACTTGAATAGAGGTTACCTTACAGACAGTGTCAGCACGATAACTTGAATAAAGGTTACCTAATTTTTATCAAATTTATCCTATGCCTCTTAGATTGTTTTCTAGTTTCAGTAGTTTCATGCACTAGCACCGATTCATTTTTAGCCACTACAGCTTGACCCCAGCATCTCTGATGCAAAGCTCTTACTTCTATTTTTCAGTTACTATTGAAGACACATCACCTAAAAATATTAAGAAGCCAGAAGCACCAAAACCTGAACCCCTTCGTGTTGGAGATTTTGAAAGGCGGCAAACACCTGCAGGTATTATTAATATCAAATTATTTGGAATCATGGATTACATCCTGTTGATACTTAGTTTTAGGTTAAGTGATTCCGTATTGTTAAAAAAAACTTCTCTGTGTGATATCATATTCTATTTCTATTTATATTTGTCAGTTCAAGTGGAAATATCATTGAGGCAAGTTGAAAGAGGTGCGCGGACAAAATGCTAATGGACAAAATGCCAATAGACAAAATACCCATCCAGAAAATATAAAATAAACAAAATGCCCATCACATTTTCTTGTCATAATTGTGTTTTTCTTTTACTTTAACATCAACTGTTGTTATAGTGTAACCTTTGATGAGGAGCTTGTTGTTTTTTTTTTGCCAAACTCAGGCTGGTAAATGAATAATAGGCAATAAAATGAAGAAAGTGAAGAAATAAACAATTTTAAATTTAAAAACTACTTCCTATAGGCAAGACAGAAAATAAGCAGACTGCCATCTGCAAAATGAGGTCCCCAGAGGGTGAATTTGGTGATGCTACCCTGCACAGCACTAAATTTACCCTCTGTGAACCTCAATCTGAATCAAGGTCTCAAATCTAAACAGAAAGAGGTACCCAGAAGATTTATTTATTTATTTATTTGTTTGTTTGTTTGTTTGGTTGTTTGTTTATTATCGAAACATTAACAGCCAGGGTCATATCATGTCGGTGACAGTTTTACGGGTGGAGGAAGCCAGAGTGCCCGGAGAGAACCACCGAGCAACGACGAGCAGCTGTCAGCTCTCCAATATCATAACTCTGAACTTTGCACCGTGGCACAGGCAGGGTTAGATTGGTTGAAGACAAGCGCACCATCGACGTGCAGTACACCTCAGTACACAGTGTCATCATGCCCCCATGTAGGCAATCGGGGTTAAGTGCCTTGCCCAAGGACACAATGCAGGAGCACGAATCAGTCACTGAAATGGTCACCCATCCAACTTCTACCTGCGCTTGACATTGCTTAACTTCGATGATCTGACGAGAACCGGTTACCGACAGCCACCACACCACCATTTTGTGTTAGTAGTGGTACATGTGTTCTGTACATTTCATTGTAATATCACCATTCACTAAAAAAATATGTCCTGGACATGAAAAAGTTGATGTGCATGACAGTTCATGCTGATTCCAAGTGTTTACTGCTATTTGTGACCTTCACCTTGTTTTATTAACTTAGGTAGTTAGCAGGTAAAAATAGTTCTACCAGTTACTCCATAATTCTAGCTGAACACTAAAAACTTTAGATTGAGAGATCAGCCATGGAAATCTGATGTAGATGGTTCGGTCGCCTGCATGTCACCCATGCAACTTTGAACTGGTATAAGTATTTTTTCATTGCCCCAAAGTTGTAAACTAATGTGAGTTAAAGTCCTTTCAACTGGCCTTTGAAGTGTAGAAACACTTTGGCACCTTTGATCTGTAATAAAAAGGAACCACAAAGAAGAAATTGGCAATGTCTAGCAGTTCTTGGAATTAGCTGTGGTATTCATCAATGTCGTCAACAAATTTTATGAAGTGCTGTCGTAAAATTCAGTGGGTGAAAAATAATAGATTTCATGAGTTTTACTCTCAGTTTTCTATTTTTGAACTTGTGTGGAACAAGTTGGATTAACCCTTTACCTAACATGAAAAGCAGACGACACTTGCAAAAACAATTATTGAATAACTAATTTTTTTCATTTTTTGTCTCAAAAACATAGGTTATGACCCCTCATTGGAACGAGCTCGACGAGCTCGTTCCAACGAGGGGTCATAACCTATGTTTTTGAGACAAAAAATGAAAAAATAATGAAAATTAATTGGCAATTTTTGAGAATAGCGCTGGCTGGTTTTGGCCGTTACGTTGGGTAAAGGGTTAAATGAATAACACTAAAATCTTGATAAGGCCCCACAAAGTAGATCCTCTGTTTCTCAGGCCATTTTTTTTGTAAAATTGCATGTGGGTGGGGCATTTTTAAAAAAAAAAATTTATAATTATTTCTTTGCCATCAGAAATTCATGTTCTTGGTTTGTTTTATATTTTAGGCCTCATAATCTACAGAATAGCATGGGTGGTGGTGTATTTTTGTCCCTGAGTGCAAGAAGGCTTTGTTACACTCAAGGGACAGATTTATCAGTTTTATTAACTTAGGTAAAATATCAGACATAAACCATTTCATATTTATTTTTTTTCATTTGCATTGGTTATAAAAAGAGAGCATGCGGCAGCCAAAAAAAACATACAAGAGGGCCTAAGAAATAGATTTTTAACTTTTTTAGGCCCAAGTATGATATGCTATATTTATTAATGATAAGAAGGAATGAGAGGGATCGACAAATTTAATAAAGTTTGGATGTTTTTTAGTGTAAATAACTATGACTTTTCAAACAATGGTAGGTGCACTTGATCTGTGGGCCAGGAGGAAAGTTGAAAGGAATTATTTGAAAGCCTTGGACTCTTTCCCCCAAAAGTGTGAAATTAAGCAATGTTCACTCTGGTTGAAAATGTTTGGGTGCCAAGTGGAATTTTTGTTTTCTTGCCAAATGAATTTTTTGGTGCCAAATGAAAGATCTTAATATACCTCATCTGCAAATGTTATGCTAATCCCCACATATATTACTTTCCAAAGTGTGATTTACTAGGATTTCCGGGTTTGATTATAAACGATAACTTCACAAGTGAATTATGCAATCAACCATTGTGTCATGTATCCGTGCACGCAAACGAAGATGCTTTGCCGTGGGTGTAATGGGGACTTCATTGTTTTTTTTGTAACCCTTTATCTAATATGAAAAGCAGACGACACTTGCAAAAAAAATTCTTGAATAGCTATTATTTTCATTTTTTGTCTCAAAAACATAGGTGATGACCCCTCATTGGAATGAGGTCAATGATCTCATTCCAATGAGGGTCATAACCTATGTTTTTGATACAAAAAATGAAAAAATAATGAAAATTAATTGGCAATTTTTGAGAATAGCGCTGGCTGTTACGTTAGGTAAAGGGTTAAATATTATAATTATCGTTAATAATGAAAAGTAATAAACAGAGTAATTGCTTGACTGGTCTGGTTACGTGGAATAATTCATTTGAGGTGAGCGACTATATTTTAAAACACTCGTGCGCATTCGCACACTCGTGTTTGTACAAAGTCCCTCACCTCTCATGAATTATTTCATGTAACCAGTCCCGTCAAGCGATTACTCTCTATTTAATATACCTCATCTGCAAATGTTATGCTAATCCCCACATATATTGACTGGCATTATTTACTAAAGGTGGAACATTGTGAAATGTTCAATGGGATTATAAGGCCCCACAAAGGTTGAAAAAAACCTTGTAAAAATAAGTCCTATGACTATTTGAAAATAAAATTTTATTTCACTTTGTGTTACTGTTATCTCTATTTCATTTCGAGAATCGATAGGCATTTTGTCTGATTGGTATTTTGTTGATGGGCATTTTGTCCATGGGCATTTTGTCCTGGATTCGTTGAAAGATATGGACCATGTCCTGACTGGCATCGGAATGTTAAAGAAAAGATACCTGTCACATGTAGCAGGTAAAAATAGTTCTACCAGTTACTCCATAATTCTAGCTGAATCGATAGGCGTGTTGTCTGATTGGCATTTTGTCTGATTGGCATTTTGTCCATGGGCATTTTGTCCTGGATTTGTTGAAAGATATGGACCATGTCCTGACTGGCATCGGAATGTTAAAGAAAACATACCTGTCAAATGTAGCAGGTAAAAATAGTTTTACCAGTTACTCCATATTCTAACTGAAGCGATAGGCATTTTGTCTGATTGGTATTTTGTCCGTGGACATTTCGTTCTGGAGTCATTGAAAGCTATGGACCATGTCCTGACTGGCATCGGAATGTTAAAGAAAACATACCTGTCACATGTTGCAGGTAAAAGTAGTTCTACCAGTTACTCCATAATTCTAGCTGAACACTAAATAATTTTTGGATTATTACCTGCTTCAGCCAAAGATTCCCGACAATGCCAGTAGAGACACCCAAAGTATTGTTGCACATGCGCATGATGACATAGATTCTTTACCAAACAACTTCTGTTGTATACTGGAATTTGCGACATCAATTTATGAACTGTACGGTCACTGTGAACATTTATTGTGGGACAGTGAGGATGCCAGAACAATAATCTTCTGTGGGACTGTAACAAGTTGTGCTTATACCTGAATTCAATTCAAAACTAGATGGTGTCACTTGTGTGCAAAGCACACTATAGTGTATCCCCGCATTTGCATCCTTGACTTTGTATGAATGCTTCATACAAAGATGAAATGTATTATATGACACACTAAAATCATATTGAGTGGCACAGGTGACACAGCTTCGTGCGCACCTACAGACTCCACTGCAACATTTGAACATGGTTTTAGTGTTTCGAATTACATACATGTACCCTGGGAGTCTTTCGTCGGAAACGGTCTAAGAAAACATGAAAGTGCCAACGGTGGCACAGCCACGTGGCACCCCGAAAGTCTGAAACCTTCCTTCACATCTACAGACCCTACTGCAACATTTGAGCATTGTTTTAGCATTTCAAATTACATACTCTGGGAGCTTTTCGCCGGAAATGATCTAAGAAAACACGAAAGAAAAACGGTGGCACCGATACATGGCACCTGAAAAATCTGAAACCTTTGTACTCATCTACAGACCTTACTGCAACATTTGAGCATGCGTTTAGCATCTCGAATTACATACCCTTGGAGCCTTTCGTCGGAAACGGTCTAAGAAAACACAAAAGTGGCAACAGTGACACAGCCACGTAGAACCCCAAAAATCCGAAACCTTCCTGTGCATTTACAGACTCTACTGCAACATCCAGCATGTTTTTAGCGTTTCGGATTACATACTCTAGGAGCCTTTTGCTGGAAACGGTCTAAGAAAACACAAAAGTGGCAATCGTGGCACAGCCACGTGGCACCTGAAAAATCCAAAATCTTCTTGCATATCTACAGACTCTACTGTAACATTTGAGCATGGTTTTACCATTTCGAAATACTTACTGTAGGAGCCTTTCGCCGGAAATGGTCTAAGAGAACATGAAAGAGGCAACAGTGGCACAGCCACGTGGCACCCCAAAAATCCGAAACCTTCGTGCGCATCTACAGACCCTACTGCAACATTTGAGCATGGTTTTAGGATTTCGAATTACATACCCGAGGAGCCTTTCGCCGGAAACGGTCTAAGAGAACGCGAAAGTGGCAACCGCCACGCCACTAGGCAGCTGAAAAATCCGAAACCTTCGTGCACATCTACAGACCCCACTGCAACATTTGAGCATGGTTTTAGAGTTTCGAATTACATACCCTAGGAGCCTTTCACCAGAAACTGTCTAAAAAAACACAAAAGTAGCAACGGTGGCACAGCCATGTGGCACCTGGAAAATCCGAAACCTTCGTGCTCATCTACAGACCCCACTGCAACATTTGAGCATGGTTTTAGCATTTCGAATTACATACCCTAGGAGCCTTTCGCCGGAAACGGTCTAAGAAAACACAAAAGTGCCAACGGTGGCACAGCCACGTGGCACCTGAAAAATCTGAAACCTTTGTACACATCTACAGACCCTACTGCAACATTTGAGCATGGTTTTAGCGTTTCGAATTACATACCCTAGGAGCCTTTCGCTAGAAACGGTCTAAGAAAACACGAAAGTGGCAATGGTGGCGCAGACACGTGGCAGCTGAAAAATCTGAAACCTTTGTGCGCATCTGCAGACCCCACTGCAACATTTGAGCATGGTTTTGGCATTTCGAATTACATACTCTAGGAGCCTTTCGCCAGAAACGGTCTAAGAAAACACAAAAGTGGCAACAGTGGCAGAGCCACGTGGCACCTGAAAAATTCAAAACCTTTGTGCTCATATACAGACCCCATTGCAACATTTGAGCATGGTTTTAGCGTTTCGAATTACATACCCTAGGAGCCTTTCGCCGGAAACGATCTAAGAAAACACAAAAGTGGCAACGGTGGCACAGCCACTTGGCATCTGAAAAATCCGAAACATTCGTGCGCATCTGCAGACCCTACTGCAACATTTGAGCATGGTTTTAGCATTTCGAATTACATACCCTAGGAGCCTTTCGCCACAAACGGTCTAAGAAAACACAAAAGTGGCAACGGTGGCACAGCCACGTGGCACCTGAAAAATCCGAAACCTTCGTGCACATCTACAGACCCTACTGCAACATTTGAGCATGGTTTTAGCGTTTCGAATTACATACCCTAGGAGCCTTTCGCCACAAACGGTCTAAGAAAACACAAAAGTGGAAACGGTGGCACAGCCACGTGGCACCCAAAAAATCCGAAACCTTCGTGCGCATCTATAGACCATACTGCAACATCTGAGAATTGTTTTAGCGTTTCGAATTACATACACTACGAGACTTTCGCCGGAAACAGTGTAAGAAAAACATGAAAGTGGCAATGTTGGCACAGCCATGTGGCACTCAAAAAATCCGAAACATTTGTGCGCATCTATAGTCCCTACTGCAACATCTGAGCATGGTTTTACCATTTCGAATTACATACCCTAGGACCATTTCGCCGGAAACGATCTAAGAAAACACAAAAGTGGCTACGGTGGCACAGCCACGTGGCACCTGAAAAATCCAAAACCTTCATACGCATCTATAGACCCTACTGCAACATATGAGCATGGATTTAGCGTTTCGAATTACATACCCTACGAGCCTTTCGCCAGAAAAGGTCTAAGAAAACACAAAAGTGGCAACGGTGGCACAGCCACGTGGCACCCAAAAAATCCGAAACCTTCGTACGCATCTATAGACCATACTGCAACATCTGAGAATAGTTTTAGCATTTCGAATTACATACCCTACGAGACTTTCGCCGAAAACAGTGTAAGAAAAACATGAAAGTGGCAGTGGTGGCACAGCCACATGGCACTCGAAAAATCCGAAACCTTTGTGCACATCTATAGTCCCTACTGCAACATCTGAGCATGGTTTTACCGTTTCGAATTACATACCCTAGGACCATTTCGCCGGAAACGATCTAAGAAAACACGAACGTGGCAATGGTGGCACAGCCATGTGGCACCTGAAAAATCCGAAACCTTCATACGCATCTATAGACCCTAATGCAACATATGAGCATGATTTTAGCATTTTGAATTACATACCGTACGAGCCTTTCGCCGGAAACGGTCTAAGAAAACACAAAAGTGGCTACGGTGGCATAGCCACGTGGCACATGGAAAATCCAAAACCTTCGTACGCATCTATAGACCGTACTGCAACATCTGAGCATCGATTTAGCATTCCGAATTACATACCCTACGAGCCTTTCGCCGGAAAAGGTCTAAGAAAACACAAAAGTGTTAACGGTGGCACAGCCTGTGGCACCCAAAAAATCCGAAACCCTCGTACGCATCTATAGACCATACTGCAACATCTGAGAATAGTTTTAGCATTTCGAATTACATACCCTACGAGACCTTCGGCGGAAACGTTCTAAGAAAACATAAAAGTGGCTAAAGTGGCACAGCCACGTGGCACCCGAAAAATCCGAAACCTTTGTGCACATCTATAGTCCCTACTGCAACATATGAGCATGGTTTTAGCATTTCGAATTACTTTCCCTACGAGCCTTTCGCCGGAAACGATCTAAGAAAAACATGAAAGTGGCTACGGTGGCACAGCCACGTGGCACCCGAAAAATCTGAAACCTTCATGCGCATCTATAGACCATACTGCAACATCTGAGCATGGATTTAGCATTTCGAATTACATACCCTACGAGCCTTTCACCGGAAAAGGTCTAAGAAAACACAAAAGTGGCAACGGTGGCATAGCCACATGGCACCCAAAAAATCCAAAACCTTCGTACGCATCTATAGACCATACTGCAACATCTGAGAATAGTTTTAGCATTTCGAATTACATACCCTACGAGACTTTCGGCGGAAACGGTCTAAGAAAACATAAAAGTGGCTAAAGTGGCACAGCCACGTGGCACCCGAAAAATCCGAAACCTTTGTGCACATCTATAGTCCCTACTGCAACATATGAGCATGGTTTGAGCATTTCGAATTACATTCCCTACGAGCCTTTCGCCGGAAAGGATCTAAGAAAACACGAAAGTGGCTACGGTGGCACAGCCACGTGGCACCCGAAAAATCCGAAACCTTTGTGTGCATCTATAGACCCTACTGCAATATATGAGCATGGTTTTAGCATTTCGAATTACTTTCCCTACGAGCCTTTCGCCGGAAACGATCTAAGAAAAACATGAAAGTGGCTACGGTGGCACAGCCACGTGGCACCCGAAAAATCTGAAACCTTCATGCGCATCTATAGACCATACTGCAACATCTGAGCATGGATTTAGCATTTCGAATTACATACCCTACGAGCCTTTCACCGGAAAAGGTCTAAGAAAACACAAAAGTGGCAACGGTGGCACAGCCACGTGGCACCCAAAAAATCCAAAACCTTCGTACGCATCTATAGACCATACTGCAACATCTGAGAATAGTTTTAGCATTTCGAATTACATACCCTACGAGACTTTCGGCGGAAACGGTCTAAGAAAACATAAAAGTGGCTAAAGTGGCACAGCCACGTGGCACCCGAAAAATCCGAAACCTTTGTGCACATCTATAGTCCCTACTGCAACATATGAGCATGGTTTGAGCATTTCGAATTACATTCCCTACGAGCCTTTCGCCGGAAAGGATCTAAGAAAACACGAAAGTGGCTACGGTGGCACAGCCACGTGGCACCCGAAAAATCCGAAACCTTTGTGTGCATCTATAGACCCTACTGCAATATATGAGCATGGTTTTAGCATTTCGAATTACATACCCTATGAGCCTTTTGCCGGAAACGGTTCAAGAAAACACAAAAGTGGCTACGGTGGCACAACCACGTGGCACCCTTAAAATCCAAAACCTTCGTGCGCATCTATAGCCACTACTGCAACATCTGAGCATGGATTTAGCGTTTCGAATTACATATCCTACGAGCCTTTTGCCAGAAACGGTCTAAGAAAACACAAAAGTGGCTACGGTGGCACAGCCACGTGGCACCCGAAAAATCCGAAACCTTTGTGCGCATCTATAGACCCTACTGCAACATCTGAGCATGGATTTAGCATTTCGAATTACATATCCTACAAGCCTTTTGCTGGAAACGGTCTAAGAAAACACAAAAGTGGCTACGGTGGCACAGCCACGTGGCACCCAAAAAATCCTAAACCTTTGTGCGCATCTATAGTCCCTACTGCAAGATATGAGCATGGTTTTAGCATTTCGAATTACATTCCCTACGAGCCTTTCGCCGGAAACGATCTAAGAAAACACGAAAGTGGCTACGGTGGCACAGCCACGTGGCACCCGAAAAATCTGAAACCTTCGTGTGCATCTATAGACCCTACTGCAACATATGAGCATGGTTTTAGCATTTCGAATTACATACCCTACGAGCCTTTCGCCGGAAACGGTTCAAGAAAACACAAAAGTGGCTACGGTGGCACAGCCATGTGGCACCCGAAAAATCCGAAACCTTCCTGCGCATCTATAGCCCCTACTACAACTTCTGAGCATGGATTTAGCATTTCGAATTACATATCCTACGAGCCTTTTGTCGGAAACGGTCTAAGAAAACACAAAAGTGGCTACGGTGGCACAGCCGCGTGGCACCCGAAAAATCCGAAACCTTCGTGCGCATCTATAGACCCTACTGCAACATCTGAGCATGGATTTAGCATTTCAAATTACATATCCTACAAGCCTTTTGCCGGAAACGGTCTAAGAAAACACAAAAGTGGCTACGGTGGCACAGCCACGTGGCACCCGAAAAATCCGAAACCTTCCTACATATCTACAGATCATTTAGCAACACCCTAGTGTAATTTTAGAACTCCGAATTACATAGGTTGGGACTATTCAGCAAAAAAGTGAAAAAATAACGCATTTTTTAAGTAGCTCCACAGAAGCCACCTGGTGGCACAAAAATTTAAAAGTTGTATTTTTGGGTTGCACAGACCCTATCAAACAACTGTAGAAAGTTACAGCGTTTCGAATTACAAAGACGTACGGACGTACAGACGGAGATCATGACAATAAAATGCAGGGATAATGATTCACAATAAGGACATTAGATTGAAAAGCTAATTTACTATGTTTGTTTTGAAAAATAAAAAAAATTGTTTCGACATTCACTTCTTTCCCTATTAAAAATTAGGAACTTTGGTTCCTCTTCTATGTATGACTCTGAGACAATATTCCAAAAATAATTGTATCAAGAGGGAATCTTATGATAAAAAAAAATAATGACTGAGCTTGAGTGTAACAATGTGGCTTGTCTCCCCTTGGGACCAGTATCTCCCTTGGCTAAAGTCTCAGGAGATAATGGTTCCTCATGGAGACAATCCACATTGTTACCCTCAAGCCCAGTCATTATTAGTTCAACTTTGACATTAGTCAAATTTGGGGTTTTGTCATGGCCCGTCGTCCGTCTGTCCAGCCATCAACAATTCAAAATGGCTCAGGCTAGAGGCTGTAGTTATGAACCGATCTTTACAAAACTTCTTCGGTACCTTTGTTATCACTGTGGGACGAGAAGAGTGTTTTGGGGTGCGGTCCGAAATTCAAGATGGCCACCAGCAGCCATTTTGTACCGAAATTAGTGCAATCAGTTTTTATACAGAACTTCTGTATGAAAGTTCTGATTTGAATAAATTTTTGTATGAATGTTTAGTAACATGGAATACATCACATATAATACAGGTTTTTTCTCGAGCAGAAATTATGCAAACTTGATGAACTTTGATTTATTCAATGCTACTTTTTCACAGTAAGTACACATGTCAATAAGGCTCCGGCTCGGGCTAGGGGCTATATTTATGAACCGATCTTCACGAAACTTCTTAGGTACCTTGTTATCACCTTGGAATGAGAATGAGTGTTTTGGGGTGAAGTCCAAAATTCAAGATGGCTGCCGGTGGCCATTTTGTACCAAAATTAGGTACGATCAGTTTTTTTAACAGAACTTCTATATGAAGGTTCTGATTTGAATAAATTTTTGAATGAATGTTTAGTAACATGGATACATCACATATAATACAGGTTTTTTTCTCATGCAGGAATTATGCAAATTAGATGAACTGTGATTTATTCAGTGGTACTTATACACATTAAGTGCACATGTCAATACGGCTCGGCCTAGAGGCTGTATTTATGAACCGATCATCACAAAACTTCTTGGGTATCTTTGTTATTACCTTGGGACAAGGACGAATGTTTTTGGGTGCAGTCCAAAATTCAAGATGGCTGTCGGCGGCCATTTTATACCAAAATTAGGTGCAATCAGTTTTTTGTACAGAACTTCTATATGAAGGTTCTGATTTAAATAAATTTTTGTATGAATGTTTAGTAACATGAAATACATCACATATAATACAGGTTTTTTTCTTGTGCATAAATTATGCAAATTACTTTACCTGTACATTTGTTACAGGCTACGGTCAGTATTTATGTACAGACCTTTATGTACAGACCTTTACGATACTTTACATGTACCTTTGTTATCAGGTCATTACCTGTGTCACATACTATACATGCACATGTCTTACACAAGTGAGCTACAGTGTCATTGGCACTTTCATTTTTATATACTCTTTGAAAAAAGAAATGCAAAACGGGTATTGTCACAATAACATGGCAAATTTTGGATTATATAGTGATGAATTGTGGCTGTAGATATGGTTAACGATATATTGTGGTGGTGTAAACATTAAGTAACATTTTGGGCAATGGAGCATGATTTCAGCCACCGTGACCCCAAAAATATTGGAAATTAACAAAACAAAGTTTCCACTGAGTGAATATCTGATCATGAAGTTGCATGCTTCGAGCATGCGAGCTGAGCGTGTGGGGGTATAAATGGACATGGAAATCAGTCGGAATTCACACAGCGTTAAAGGGATCTTGCTCATGCAAAATGTCGCATTTGATCGAAGCTCAGAGAAATAATGCCATTGGCCGCTAGGAAACAGGCGAATCAGCTTTGAATGTAGCGTGAGTGTTCAATGTCTCACCGAGCACCATCACACGCCTGTGGAACTGTTACCAAATCCAGGGGACAACGCAGAACTTCCAAGATTCGGGAGACCCCATGTGACCACCCTAGCACCGGATCGATACATCTGTTTACATCATTTGTGGGAGAGAACCACCACAGCGACCACTACAGCATCAATGCTACCAGGTCTGGGGGAGGAGTTCAGATCAGACCGTTCACAACCATCTATGCGAGGCAGGTCTGTGTGCTAGACGGCCAGTTTGTGACGTCATTTTGATGGCGCAGCATCGTCTAAAGCGAGTTCAATGGTGTCAAATGTAGAGGGCATGACCTCATCAGAGATGGAGAACGGTATGGTTCATTGACGAGTCATGTTTCCATTTTCGCTGAGTTGATGGATGATGCCGTGTGTACAGACATCGTGGAGAACACTTTGCGCATAGGTATGTTCAGGAGGTGAACAGATTTGGCGGTGGTAGCATTATGATGTGGGCAGCCATCTCACACACTGGTAGAATGCACCTCTATCCATGTTGAGGGTAACTTGACGGCGCAGAGGTACAGAAATGAAATTTTGCAGTCACACATGCTCCCCATTATGCAGAATGCCAATGCCATTTTCAAGCATGACAGCAACCGACCACACACAGTAAGGCTCACGACAGCTTATCTACAGGATAACAACATCGAAGTCCTGCCCTCACCATCCAAATCGCCAGATTTGAACCCAATCAAACATTTATGGGATCAACTGGATCGATGTGTGCGACAACATCATCCACAACCTCAGACGTTACCACTGTTGGCGCAAGTGTTGCAGGAAGAGTGGGCCACCATACTTCAACCTTCCATCTGGAATCTGATTGCTTCAATGAACAGAAGGGGCCAAGCAGTTTTGGACTCAGATGGCGGTCACACTAGATATTGAGTTTGGATGACGGCGACTTGTGACGTTAATGTCTGAAACGTCTCCATTTGTGCTTCATTCATCCATTAAAACTTTGGATATGAATTGATTTCGTTCTCTATCTCATTATCCCATAATGTGGGAACGCCCTTCATCACAGATAACCCGTTTTGCGTTTCTTTTTTTAAACAGCATATTCGTGCCAAATGGAATCTGATTGTAAATGAGAACAAATTAACCATGTATCACCCTTTTAGGGGAAGAAGGTATGCTTTAGCATTACAGATGGTAGCTTTTTGCTCTCGAAGCATGATATTTTAATTCAGTTTTACCTGGTGTTTTAACCCTTTACCTAACATGAAAAGCAGACGACACTTGCAAACAATCATGAATAACTAATTTTTAGCTCAACTTTGACGTAAGTCAAATTTAAGGTTACCGTATATGTCCGTGTATAAGTCACCCCCATGTATAAGTCGCAACCTACTTTTCATACAAAATATCCCCCCTGCGCCTATAACCCTTGTATAAGTCGCACCCCAATTTGGGTTGAAAAATGTTAAAACAATTCCGTAAATTTGGCTGAAGGACTGGAAGTCTTGTGGACTGAACAGGGAGGTTTGATGACCAATTACAGTATATTTATAAATTATATTTGTTTGTATTCTTCATTGATACATTCAATGTGTCGTATTTATTAAAAGATATATGTCAACTGTGTTTGTTATTACTCGTGTATCGTATTTATTAAAAGATATATGTCAACTGTGTTTGTTATTACTCACGCCAGTAAAAGAAGGAATGCTCCGGTGCATGTGTTCAGGTAAGAACAAGGTAAGTTGAATTCAAATGGTAAATCCAAATGTAAAACTACAAAGAAAAATGCTTTATTCCCATGCCATTTAATCGAATTGCACGTGCGAACAAATAGGTCATGAAGTCGGGATGCGACGGAAATTCCTGAAAGCGTGAATGTAATGTAAAAGGGAATTAACTGCATGATTCTTGTTAATCTTCTTCAAAGGGAATTCCCCTTAAAAAACGCATGTGGTGTGCTGTGTAAACAATTTGATTGCCTTGCGAATTTCGTAAATAACTCATACCAATATCCAAAATATGTTGAGATATACAACCATGGAATATTCTATTGTGAATTATTACTGGAGATGTTGAAGACATGAACAGGTACCGTAATTATTTTGAAGGAAATTAATTGCATGCGGTTTCGAATTTTCAATTGTTCACCACCCCTCCACTCACCGGGTCACCGAGAAAAAAAAAATCAACAAGAACACATTGGGTATAATCTCTTATTTTTATTTTATTTTTTTTTATATTTATTTTTGTTTAAATTTTATTTTGTGATCAAGTTAATGCACAACACAGAAATAAGAAATAAAGAGGTGAAACAAAATAAACAAATTTTCAAAGCAGGTGAATCGCTGTGATACAAACCGTCGATATGGGCCGATCTGGAGTCCGTTCAGTCCTCATATCGCTGTTGAAAACTTGCTGAAAAATAATTACCTTTGTATAAGTCGCACCCCAATTTTGGTCCCGTTTTTCTAAGCAAAAAGATGCGACTTATACACGGACATATACGGTATGCCATGGCCCGTCGTTCGTCTCTCCATCAACAATTCAATACAGCTCGCGCTAGAGGACGTATTTATGAACCGATCTTTACGAAACTTCTTGAGTACCTTTGTTATCATCATGGGACGAGAACGAGTGTTTTTTGTGTGCGGTCCGAAATTCAAGATGGCCACCAGCAGCCATTTTGTACCTTAGTTATAGTTAGTGCAAACAGTTTTTTGTACAGAACTTCTGTATGAAAGTTCTGATTCGAATAAATTTTTGTCGGAATGTTTAGTAACATGGAATACATCACATATAATATAGGTTTTTTCTCATGCAGAAATTCTGCAAATTAGATGAATTTTGATTTATTCAGTGTTGCTTACACACAGTAAGTACACATGTCAATATGGCTTGGGCTAGGGGCTGTATTTATGAACCAATCTTCACGAAACTTCTTGGGTACCTTTGTTATCACCTTGGAACGAGAGTGAGTGTTTCTGGGTGTGGTCCAACATTCAAGATGGCTGCCAGCGGCCATTCTGTACCGAAGTTAGGTCCAATCAGTTTTTTGTGCACAACTTCTATACGGCTCAGGCTAGAGGCCGTATTTATGAACCAATCTTTACGAAACTTTTTGGGTACCTTTGTTATCACCGTGGGACGAGAAAGATTGTTTTGGGGTGTGGTCCAAAATTCAAGATGGCTGCTGGCAGCCATTTTGTACCACAATTAGTGCAATCAGTTTTTTGTACAGAACTTCCGTATGAAAGTTCTGATTTGAATAACCTTTTGTATGAATGTTTAGTAACATTGAATACATCACATATAATACGGGTTTTTTACTCGTGCAGACATTATGCAAATTAGATGGACTTTGATTTATTCAGTGATACTTATACACAGTAAGTACGCATGTCAATACAACTCAGCCTAGGGGCTGTATTTCAGGCTTGGGGTGAATACTTTTTAAATGTATTCGAATATGAATATGAATACTTTAAAATTTCTTGAATACGAATACGAATACAAATACACAAATTTTCAAATGTATTTGAATACGAATACAAATACATTACAATGTATTCATGAATACATTTTTGAATACTTGAATACTTTTTAAATTAGAAGTATTTATAGCAAAGCCTTTAAGTTTTTTGTTTTGTTTGTTGGGCTAAAAGTCATTTTTAAACTGATGGTCCTTTAGCTGAAGCTTTAATTGTGCTTACCATGCTTTGTTGGAAAACTAAAGTAATTACCTGACGGGAAATCCACTCTAAGGGTATTAGTAATTAGAATACTCTCCATGGACAACACATCACAAAATGTCAGTGGATTACCTCTAAAAAATCACAGAATGGCGTTTACTCCTGAACGTTAAGTATCAATTGCAATGACACCACATAAGAAGGACTAGTAAAGTTTTAGCCAATGCACTTCCTGGTTAAACCTGGAGGTCTGTTAGCTGAAAGTTTGCTAACAGCAGTAGCATTTTCTTTATAATATTTACATGCTTTCACCAATTATAATTAGACATACTGAGCTGTACAAAGGTGACCTTAAACAGGAATAAATAAATAAATAAATAAATATGTGTTTTCACTGTGAAATAATGGATAAATAGAAAAACTTTAAATAAATCCAAAAATTTTAGAATATAATATCATTGAATAACTGAGTTGTGTCCAATAACACAAGTAAATGAACTGTGAATGGAATGGTTTAACGCGCCGAAGGCGCGCAGGGACGGTATGGGGAACAAGCCCCTTTCGAACCTCAGTGACTGTAAATGACTAATTTCCACATGTCTACTCGTGTTGAAGGAGGAACAGGTTCAGGTACACGGCAGGTGTCACCGGTTGTGGCGTGATGGTCTCTTTGACTGATGTCGGTTAAACCCTCAGGTGAGGACCAGTGTAAGAGGTTGGGTCCTCTCACAAAGGTACTACCTCCCCCCGAGGGTGCAGTCGATCTGGATTATCAGGCAAGTATAGTCTGCCACTTCGGAGATAATATTGAGTGATGAGTGATAACACAAGTTTTTATGTCTCCCCTTTCCAGAAGGGAGACATATTGTTTTAGTGCATATTCTTCTTCTTCTCCTCATAAAACTTTGTCCGGGCCATAACTTTTTTGTCTTTTAACCTACACCTTAGATACTTAGCATGTGGATGTATCACCATGAGCCGGTGTGCAGTGTACCATAGTGACCTTCATGTGACCTTGACCTTTGACCTGAAGGTCAGATTTATGTGTTTTTTTTAAGGGAAACATCACACAAACTTTGTCCGGGTCATAACTTTTTTGTCTTTTGACGTACACCTTAGATACTTGGCATGTGGATGTATCACCATGAACCGGTGTGCAGTGTACCATAGTGACCTTCATGTGACCTTGACCTTTGACCTGAAGGTCAGATTTATGTGCTTTTTTAAGGGAAACTGTCTGGACCAGAACTTTTTTTGTATTTCGAGTCAGGCTTTAGATATTTGGCATGTGGATGTATCACCATGAGCCGGTGTGTAGCGTACCATTGTGACCTTCATGTGACATTTTTTTTTTTTTTGGACATGTGGATGTGTCACCATGAAACCGCATGTCCGCTACCTTGATGAACTGCATGTGACCTTGACCTCTGACCTCAAGGTCAAATTTATGTACTTCAAATAGGGAATAATTGTCCAGATCAGAACTTTTTTGTTTTTTGACCTAGGGCTTAGATGATTGACATGTGGATGTATCACAATGAGACCACATGTCATCATGACCTTCATGTGACCTTGACCTCAAGGTCAAATTTATGTACTTTGAATAGGAAGTAATTGTCCAGACCAGAATTATTTTTTTTTGACATGTGGATGTGTCACCATGAATTGATGAACTGCATGTGACCTTGACCTCTGACCTCAAGGTCAAATTTATGTACTTCAAATAGGGAATAATTGTCCAGATCAGAACTTTTTGTTTTTTGACCTAGACCTTAGATATTTAGCATGTGGATGTATCACCATGAGCCGGTGTGTCGCGTACCATAGTGACCTTCATGTGACCTTGACCTTTGACCTGAATGTCAGATTTATGTGCTTTTTAAGGGAAACTTTGTCCGGGGCATAACTTTTTTGTCTTTTGACCTAGACCTTAGATATTTGGCATGTGGATGTATCACCATGAGCCGGTGTGTCGCGTACCATAGTGACCTTCATGTGACCTTGACCTTTGACCTGAAGGTCAGATTTATGTGCTTTTTATTTTTTCTCTTTTGAGCTAGACCTTAGATATTTGGTATGATTGTCAATATTATTCATGTATATATAATTTGCGGTGCATTAAGTAGAAAGGAAGGGGAGACATATGTTTTAGTGTGCTAAAAGAGTTTCTAGTTTTGTTTTATTTTTATTGTCCATGTTTTCAACAATTTAAAAAGCCATGGGGATATGTGGCCATTGTTACATAAATATGTTGTATTGTGACAAGTTAATTGATAATTAAGTCTATTGTCTGTTTTCAATGCATAAATTTCAGACAAGGTGTTTGGTGGTGTATACAAAATATCAGGGATTATTAAGTCTTTAATATTGATATGAGGTGTGAATTTGTTGTCTGGAGTCCATGGACTTGATCTGTGAAAACCTTTTATTCAGTATATGGTTCTTTAATTCCAAAATATAGAAAGTATTCAAAAACTATTCAAAATGTATTCATGAATACGGCTTGTTCCCGATTCATCGAAAATCAATATTTTTATACTGTACCAATGACCCAGACTTAGCTGGTGCAAACTCTAACAAACCAGGGCCAAACACAAATTTTGCCCCCCAATCTCCAAAATTTGCATCCAAAACAAAAAGAAATCATGTCCTAAAGGACCTCCATACTACGCCCTCACTGCGCATGCGCAGTGACACGGACGTCCCAAAATTGGCGCCAATTATCATTCTTTCTCTGTTTGGCCCTTCATCAGTCAACATCTCACTGATCTTTGTGCTTGTAAATCTCAGTTTAAAGGACGCCAGACACGTAATTTTTGGAGAAATGGTGATTCTAAGGAGGATAGAAGGAGGAGAGGAAAAAGAAGTGACAAAATAATCAGGGCTGTACTTAAAATTTTTTGATGAAATTATGTTAAGTTGCCTATTTTCGAGGCATGGGCCTCTTGTTGTCATTCTTGCTAAATGTTGCACTGCTTATTCAGTGTTTCCTCTCCCCTAGCCTTCTAAAGTCCCCCCTTGCAATTCTCCCATGCTTTTGGCATATTTTTGAGAAAGTTCATTTCTAAAATTTCCCTGGGAGAGTTGCTTGGATACAGAATGTTTTCTGTTATTTTCCCCATAGTTACGTTTTCACCCATGGGTGTATAAACGTTGTGTTCTGCATCTTCCATCTGATGTTCTGCAGATTCTCCCCTGGGAGTCTCTGTTTTGCATCAGATAGAGTGTAATTTTGATGACTGATTCCGGGCCAGTTTTTGCAGTGCCTGGAGTCATGTTTTCTGGTGTTTTACACTGTTTACATTGGCAACAGCCTTTTTTGAGGGGGGCTGTTTGCCTTTGGTGTAGTTTATCTCACTATAAGATACATTTATATTATCCGTAAGTGTCTCATTAATTATTTAATATAAATTTAAAATTTTTGACCACACTTTGCCATCAGATCCATCGGGGCTCAACGTTACTTTTCAGCAACTTGGGCTTCGCTGAAAAAATATTTTTTCAAAATTATTTTGATTTGCAATTGTTTTTTCATTTATTAATGGATCATGTTATTATGTATCTTTGTGTCAGGGGTTTGTGCGAGTAACTAGGACTTGTTGTTGACTTTTCACAATGAAAGGATATTGTTCAAATTGTAATGGGAAGAAATCTTCCTCTGATTTTCATGATCATTGTATTAATTGTAGTCAGTGTTCTCGCACTAATCCCTGTCCTATATGTCAATATTGGGATGATAAACATTGGAAACGTGTGTCACGGTATGTTGTTAGTGGAGAAAGGGCTATGCCGGCTCTTTCTCCGCAAGGTCACTCTACTCTCTCAGTTTCTATTTCAGAGGAACAAGAACAGGGTGATGTTTCCATGTTATCTTCTACAAGTGTGCGTCCGTCGTCACAAATGAATTCAGAGCTAGCGGCAAAAGTGCTCATGGAGATTAGACAAATGTCGTCCGCTAGCTCGCCCGGTGTAGCGTCCATTCACCGAATGGTTCGGCAGCCGGGTTCGTCCGATGCGGTCCAGGAGGAAATTTTGGGTGATGCGAGCACTATAAACATACAAGGTGCACACCCAGTGACGGCGGATAGTAAGCGAGAACGGAGGAAGCCTTTGAGTCCGGTTCCTAGCTCGTCCAGGTCCAGCCGGGCCGCGAGCGAGAGAGGCCCCTCTCTCGTACAACAACATCTGGGACCAGATGTTGTGGTACAAAATGTGTCGCAAGCGGAGCATACGTCCGTCGCTCGGGACGCTCCGTTGTATAGGCAGTCCACGGAGACTGCTAAGGCTTCTTCTTCTCGTCAGCGCACACGACCGCACCTTGGCTGCGTGACCGCCGATATTTTACCAGCTTCGCCGATCAAGGATTCTTCGGCGACCAGGTCACACCATCCGGCAGCCAGGGATTCGAGACCGATGGACTCCGGACGTTCGCATAGAAAAAGTATGCGGGAGCCATCTGATGCGGACCTGCCCTCGGCGAAGCAGCGAAAGACTGCGCCTCCGCAGGTCTCGACGCCGGACATTCTTGTGCAGATAGCACAGCTTATCGCAGCATCCCAGCAGCCGACAGAAACGGTGTCGGATCGAGAATTATCTGACGGCGCTGGGTCGGTATGCTCCGCCGAAGCATCGGGGACGGACGACCGGGAACATCATGAGGTCCGACCGGATGGTGAAAGGGATACGGATGATTTGGAGCTATCCCTTTCGGAACAACATAAAGCTGCCGTGGACTTCATCCGGCACTTTCTCCCTCAAGTTGTTCCGTCGGGCCAGACTGCTGCGGTTCCGGACAAGAGGATTATAGCGTCATTGGACTCTGAATTTTTTGAGCGGTTCAGGGACATCGCTCCCGAGTTTCCGTCGCAGTCCAATAATGTTGCAAGAACATTTCAATTATTGAACGACGCTATATTTAAACTTGCTTCCAAGACGGGGAAAGCAGGTTTCTTGTCTGCTAATACTCTCAACCTGCCTTTCATTAATGCAAGGAATAAATTCGATACGGCAGGACAGGGTATCCCGAGAGTTCCTCTGCGTATGGACGACGAGGCAGAAGACTTAGAGCTATCATTACCGTCGTCGGCTTCTATTCCAACCGCGGTGTTGGAAACAGCTATTGCGTCTAACAGAGCCAATTTAGATGCCTTATCTTACGCAGATCACCTTACTAAGGCGTTATCACTGCGCCTTCAAGGGAAAGAGTTTCAGGATATACAATCCTCTTTAAGACTTCTTTCAAGGGCAGTAGCTTTTTCCACGTGTAACTCCGCCCTTTCAGTGGCAAATCTGGAGTTGGTTAGACGTGACGCAGCCCTAGCTACATCCACACTTGTGGATTCTAAGGTGAAGAACTCTCTTAGAGTCGCTTCGGTCTCCGGAGATCTTCTCTTTGATGGCAAGCTTTCTGCTATTTATGATAAAATTACTAAGAAAGCTTCGGATTCTCTGTTGTTCAAATCTGCTTCTAAGAAGCCGGATACAGCAGACAAGAATAAGACAGGCACTTCTGGGTCTAATGCGCCCAAGAGAGGTTCCTATAGAGGTTCCGGTGCGTCCTCTTGGTCTTATTCGAGAGACCATCAGGGTAGCGACTCTCGTTCGGGACGTCCTTGGGGCCGGGACAATCGGTCGGACGCCCCGAGGTCGACGGGGCGAGGTGCGGGTCGTGGAGGACGTGGTTTCTCCTACCGCAGGCCTCGCAGGTCCAGGAGGTGATGGCTTCAACCTCTATCGCGTACCGGTTGGCGGAAGGTTGTCGAGCTTTTCTCAAGAATGGGTGTCGATTACGGACGACCCTTGGGTGAGAGGAGTGACTTCGGAAGGTCTAAAGATATCCTTCAAACGAAAGCCTCCATTGACTCGAAGTCCAAAGTGGACTCAACTTCCGTCAAATCCGCAGAAAAGAGACGCTCTGTTATCAGAGGTGCAGTCTCTTTTAATGAAGAACGCGGTAGAGGTCGTAGAAAACCAGGAAACTCCGGGATTCTACAGCCATCTGTTTCTGGTTCCGAAACCAGACGGCTCGTTCCGTCCAGTCATAGATTTGAGCTGGATAAACAAGCTGATCATCGCTCCGAAATTTTATATGGAGACGATTTGGTCGGTCAGAGCGAGTATTCGGGTGAACGATTATGCAACAAGCATAGATCTCAAAGATGCGTACTTTCACGTCATGGTACATCCGACATTCCGAAAGTATCTACGCTTCGCAGTCCTAGTAGTGGTGTATCAATTCCGGGCGATGTGCTTCGGATTGAATCTAGCACCCTGGGCTTTCACTCGGGTAATGAACTCGTTAATGATCTATTTCCGAGCTCATTCGTCTGCGGTAATGTAGGCCTACCTGGACGACATTCTTCAGAGGTACGGCAACGAGTTAACGCTTCAGAACGATGTTCAGAATCTACTTCTATTGCTCCGACGTCTCGGTTTTATAGTAAACGAGGAGAAGTCAGATCTGGTGCCGTCCAAGTCATTCACTCATCTGGGAATGAGCTTCGAGACGCACAACAATCTCGTTCGTCTGCCGTTAACCAGAGCGAAATTAGTCAGTTGTTACGCTCGCTATTGTCTGCACGCAGACAAAGTCACAGCGAGAGAATTTATGAGACTGATAGGTCTGTGCGGAGCCGCTGCGGATCTCATTCCGATGGGGCGGTTACGCACACGTCCTCTCCAAATTTTCTTGACTCAGAATTGGAGTGTGAAAATTCATTCGCTCGACGTAGACATTCTCTTGTCAGATCAAGTGAAACAAGAGATTCAGACTTGGGCAAACATTCAGTGGTTAACTCAGGGAGTTCCGCTGCAGTTGCCGGATCCGAGTTTTACCATTATGTCGGATGCCAGTCAAACAGGTTGGGGTGCATCATTAATCCCAACGGATTCGAGATGCCAGGGTCTTTGGGATCCGCAATTCCTGTGCAAGCACATAAACATCAAGGAAATGATGTCAATCTGGCTTGCGTTACGTCACTGGATGGACATTATTCACAATGCTCATGTCCAAATCTTATCCGACAATATGACAGTAGTGGCGTATATACGGAATCAGGAAGGCACTCATTCAGTTCCGTTGTTCAATCTAACAGAAAGAATCCTTCTGTTTGCACTAGAACATCACGTTCTTCTTTCGGTCCGTCACATACCGGGTCGTCTGAATGTGCTAGCAGACTCCCTTCCACGAAAGGGTCGCTTGTTGCCGTCGGAATGGACTCTCAACAAACAAGTATTCAATCAGATTTGCTACCAATGGGAACGGCCAATGATAGACTTATTTGCGACACATCTCAACAATCAGTTGCAGACGTATGTGTCTCCGTGTCCGGATCCAAGAGCATTTGCAGTAGATGCTCTGTCGATCCCTTGGGACGGAATGATAGGATATGCGTATCCTCCAGCGCCGTTAATTCAACAAGTATTGCTAAAGATAAAACAATCTCAATGCAAGATTCTGTTGGTAGCATCTCTGCCCCCACAGAGACCGTGGATAAATCTACTCAGGTGTCTGTTGTGGGACCTACCGTGAAAGCTTCCTCCACGGGAGGATCTTCTTTCGCAGGGGAAATCGCGCCAACTCCATCACAACCCGCAAGGTCTCAAGATTCTCGTTTTTCCGTTGTGCGGTCCTTCTTGCATGGCAAGCACTTTACAGGACGAGCAGTGGACGCGATTTCTAACTGTAGGAGGACCTCCTCTTCGCTAAACTATGCGGCTAAGTGGAAGGTTTTTCGTCGTTGGTGTAGGGATCATTCTGTAGATATATTCGATCCCTCTATACCAGACATTGCAAACTTTCTAGTATACTTGTTTGACGAAATCAAACTGCAGCCTGTTACTATTAAGGGTTATAGGTCTATGTTATCTGATACCTATGCACATCATGATAGTTTACAAATTGGATCTAATGTCTCTTTATCTAAGTTGGTTAAAAACTTTTCGATAAATAGACCCAGAACTCTTAGATTAATTCCTAAATGGAATTTAGCTTGGGTTCTTCTTAAATTGAAGGAAAAGCCATTTGAACCTCTTGGGACAGTAGATTTCAAATTCTTATCTTATAAGACAGCTTTTCTCTTAGCTTTCTCTTCTGCTAGAAGAGTCAGTGAGCTTCATGCACTGTCGGTGGATGATTCTCACTATCGTAGTGTTGGGAACACTATCACCTTCACTACTAATGTGGGTTTTTAGCTAAGAATCAGGCTCCTAATAAATATCCGGAACCTATTGTTATTAAGGCTCTTCCGTCTTCAGACGGGCGTAGGCCTTTACTCTGTCCTGTTAGAGCGTTATGTATCTATAAACAGAGATCTCAGTTTATCAGAAAGGGACGGAAACGTTTCTTTCTGTCTTTGATGCCTAATAGAAAGGACATTTCGGTCCATTCTATTGCTAGATGGATTCAATTAACTATCCGTACTGCTTATGAGAGTTTATCTTCTTCTCAGCAGTCTGTGCTTAAGATTTCCGCTCATGAAGTAAGAGCTCTTGCTACTTCTTGGGCTTATGCTAATAGTGTTGCTATTACAGATTTAATGAAGGCTGCTTATTGGTCTCAGCCATCCACATTCACGAATTTTTATCTCAGAAATATTGAGTCCATTTCTGGAGACCTGCATTGTTTAGGTCCGTTATCTGTTGCTCAGAATGTCGTCCACTAAACAGTCGCAACTATAGTTATGAAGGCTTTCTGTTCCGGCAGTGACTCCGTCCGGCTGCCCTCTTCGCTCTGGGCTATTTGACCAAGGGGAAGGGGGGGGGGGGGGGGCGGGTGTTCCCTTAGGTCACCTGCTTTATAGTGAAAAGCAAGGGAATGCCTCCTCCAAGTCAGTATTTCTGAGTCGCTTCCGGGATGGTTTTAAAGTGTAATATTAATGTTAAAATTCATTCATGTCTTATTTTTAAAGTGTAGCTCGGTGTGAAGCATTTGTATATGTCAAGTGTCAAACGGGCTTTAATATACAATACTCGGACACTTTTAAATGACTATAAAGAGTCTCAATTCTCTGGACTACTTTATTTATTGGCTTACTTTAAAAATAATTAGTATAAGGGATATACTGGATGTTAATAGAGAACATGAATGTTATTGTGCTCAATTATTAAGGGTAGTGTATCTTTCTAATTTAATATTAAATAAGAAAGATACATGTAAAGCCTAATACTCCTTTTCTCCTTAAGGGGTTACCTCTTTACTATATAGTTGAGCTTATTGGATTTTCCTCTATGTCCTAGGCCCTCCAGCCTGTTTACTATTCAGCTAAGTCTGGGTCATTGGTACAGTATAAAAATGTTAAAAAATTTATAGTAATTTATATATTTTTTATACTTACCAATGACCCAGACAGGGATGGCCCTCCCTGGAGTTGGGAACTCTTGCCTCCCCGCTGAGTACATAGCACTGACCAGGCACTGCCAGTAAGAATGATAATTGGCGCCAATTTCGGGATTGGGGGGCAAAATTTGTGTTTGGCCCTGGTTTTGTTAGAGTTAGCACCAGCTAAGTCTGGGTCATCGGTAAGTATAAAAAATATATAAATTACTATAAATTTTTTAACATTTCGCACTCCGGTAGCAATGTTTACACAGTGATCAAATCTTAAGGTGTCCAAACTGAAAACAGGTTTCAGATTTATACAAAACTAGAATTTAAAATTGAAACAAATTTATTCACTTAGTAACAAAATATACAGTAACACATAACCAGTAAAATAATGTATGATAAATATAACATATATACAAAATTATGAAATATAATATATTTATAACCCTTTATCAAATAAAGCACAAATTATAACATATATACAGCATTACATTACTTATACAGTCTTTACTCTAGATGCAACAGTTTCGACACCGAATCTGTGTATGACATAAGGCTGATACCGCCTTCAACAAATCTCAGTTTTAAAGTAGAAAGCCTTCGGTCAATGTTCATATATTTTTTGGCTCTCGGGCGGCTTTTTCCACCGACCGATTTCTGAATAAATGACACTTCATTTTCGTTTTGAATGTCTTTAATAGTCTGAATTAAAGTAAAAATGTTTGGGTGCGGGTGTTGAATTTACTTTTTAAGTTTCAAATGCCATGCCTCTAGATGGTTTGTTGTTCTTGGCCCATCGTTGTCAAAGTGGTTGCACACATTTATATCACCATCTATCCATTGAGTTTGAACATATTCTACAAAACTTGATGTTGTTGAAGGTTCATTGTCCGTGTAGTTCAACTCATCTAAAGTTTCGAACCACACATCTTCAACCCTGTTGACAGGCACTAGTGGCAGAGCTGCTGCTCGGCGAACCAGAGTTCTCACGTCACAATTTTCTTTGTACAGTGTTTTTGTAGGCCAGTAGCTTGGGCCTTTCTCCAGATGCACTGAGTGAAATGGAAAAAACATCCTCTCACACGGATACCTTGGAAAACTTGGCGGACTGCACTATGCACTGCTAACTCAAAGTCCACAAAGGCACTCGTTGGGTTTAGGCTCAGATTTTTATTTGCCATAGTGTCTTTCAGTCTGGAAAACATCTGCTGATAAATCTGCTGAGATTTACCAGGTAACAAAGCATAAAACACAGGAATCATCCTTTCGTTGTTCATAACATGCACTGTGTACAGTTGATAGAAAAGCTCTGGACACGTAGAAAATGTCCCAGCACAGTAGAACGTTGAGGCTTCGGAAAGAAGTTGCAGATTTTCATCAGTTGCGAAAGCCAGCATTCATCTAATTCCTTCACCCTCATCAAAAAGAAGGAATGGATTCCCTGTTGAAGTTTCCAGCCACTTTCCTTCTAGAACTATTTCACCTAATGTCTTTGGAAGTTTGGGTGTCTGTTTACGTCGTGCTCTGTACAGACTAGAGTGCACACTGTAGAACGTTGGTAATTTTTCAACGACTTCTCTGGTCGTATCATCCCAGTCTGTATCACGTAATTTAATGAGCTCCTCTGTGAATATAGCAGGTATGGGTCGTGTTTCCGCCAAACATCTGTGAGTGATCACAGACCTTACTTCTTTTGCTACTATTCCAGCATAGTCCTCTGGATGGTTATGTGGCTGGTTTCCAAATGAACATGGTATTCTGTTGATTGTGGTGACTTTTGCAGGACAATTTGGAACAATGCATTTCCAGTACGTTCTGTCTTTATAATGCCGATTTATTCTGTATTCGTAACCGTCACAAGCTAGATTTTCGCCTCCTTGTTTGTTTGGTATAAACTTCACGTTGATTTGAGCACCAGCCATGATTGCAGGAAAATAATGATGAGGAAAGAAAATCCATGCCATATTTATACTTTAATAAAAATTCACTGAAGAGTGTTAACAAAAAAAATAAAATATAAGACTGAAATAATTTCACTAAGTTTTGACAGCTTTAAAAGCTTTAAAAGCAATATCCAATGTACCGACAAAAATTGCGAAACACACACACACAAACACAGTTAACAGTGATCACTTAAGTCAAAAACATCACCTAATCAGCAAAGGCGAGTGACAACCTTAAGATTTGATCACTGTGTAAACATTGCTACCGGAGTGCGAAATATTGATTTTCGACGAATCGGGAACACCCTATGAATACAGCTCAAATTTTAATGTATTTGAATACGAATACGAATACATGTATTCATTACATTCAGTGAATACTGAATACATGTGAATACTTAATAAACTGTATTCGAATACGACTGAATATGAATACTGAATACGAATACCCCAACCCTGCTGTATTTATGAACTGATCTTCACAAAATCACCTTGGGATGAGAACGAGTGTTTCTGGGTGCGGACAGAAATTCAAGATGGCCGCTGGTGGCCATTTTGTACCAAAATTAGGTACAATCAGTTTTTTGTACAGAACTTCTAGATGAAGGTTCTGATTTGAATAAGTTTTTGAATGAATGTTTAGTAACATGGAATACATCACATATAATACGGGTTTTTCTCTCGTGCAGAAATTATGCAAATTAGATGAACTTTGATTTATTCAGTGCTACTTATACACAGTAAGTGCACATGTCAATACGGCTCGGGCTAGAGACTCTATTTATGAACCGATCTTCATGAAACTCCTTGGGTACCTTTATTATCACCTTGGGACAAGAACAAGTGTTTTTGGGTGCAGTCAGAAATTCAGGATGGCTGCCGGTGGCCATTTTGTACAAAAATTAGGTGCAATCAGTTTTTTGTACGGAACTTCTATATGAAGGTTCTGATTTGAATCAATTTTTGAATGAGTGTTTAGTAACATGGAATACAGGGTTTGTTTCTCATGCAGAAATTATGCAAATTAGATGAACTTTGATTTATTCAGTGCTACTTATACACAGTAAGTGCACATGTCAATATGGCTCGGGCTAGAGGATGTATTTATTAACCGATCTTCACAAAGCTTCTTGGGTATCTTTGTTATCACCTTGGGACAGGAACGAGTGTTTTGGCATGCCTTTGTTATCACTGTGCTATGAGAACAAATATTTTGGGGTTCAGTCAGACCCACTCTGGGACTCAAAGATTTCTTTTCTAGTTTAGCATCTAACTGTTGCCCACCCTTACAAAACTTTACCTAAACATTTGTTACAGGCTACGGTCAGCATTTACCGGTATGTACAGACCGTTACAATACTTTATATGTACCTTTGTTATCAGGTCATTACCTAGATGTGTGTCATTGCTGTGTCACATACTATACATGTACATGTCTTACACAAGTTGAGCTACAGTGTCATTGATACTTTCATTTTAATTTTTTATCTTAAAAACATAGGTTATGACACTCATTGGAATGAGCTCGACAACGAGGGGTCATAACCTATGTTTTTGAGATAAAAAAAATGAAAATATAATAAAAATTAATTTGCAATTTTTGAGAATAGCACTGGTCGGTTTTTGTCATTATGTTGGGTAAAGGGTTAAGTGTTTTAGTTGCAAAAAGCCAAAAATGATGAAAAATATGAATATTAAAATTTTTTAAAGTTTATTATTAATGTTGACAAAATAATTTCATGATTATTGTTTACTCCCTGTTTATTCAACCAAATAATTTAATTATCATTATTTACTCCCTGTTTATTCCCTCCAAATAAATTAGTTGCAAATAATTTATTATCTTCTTGAAGGTTTATAAAAAAAAAAGATTTGGCCTAAAAAAATAAAAAAATCTGTTTCTCAGGCCCTCCCGCATGGTCCTTTTGGCTGCCACATGCTCTCTTTTTATAACCAATTTAAACTTAAAAAAAAATAAAAATTAAATGTTTTATGTCTGATATTTTATCCAAATTAAAAAATTTGATGAATTTGTCCCTTGAGTGGAAGAAAGCTTTGCAATGCTTTAGCATTGCAAAGCTTTCTTGCACGCAAGGGGTGAAATGCACCATCACCTGTGCTATCCTGAAGATTATGAGGCCTAAAACTTGAACCAAGAACATGAACTTTTGATGGCAAAGAAGTAATTACTGAAATAAAAAATAAAATAAAAAAATGCTTGCCCACATGCAATTTTACAAATAATGGCCTGTGTGGCCTTAAGCATATTAATAAAAAAGATTTAGAAATGAAGAAACATTTTGTTAACAATCGGATTAAATGGATAAACTAATCAGTTCACCCATGACAAAAAAAAAGTTAGAATTATACCTGTTACCTATAGATTACTTGACAGGAGTAAATTCTGTCTCGCCTTTGTCGTCAGACAACAGCAATTTTATCAAAAACGTTGCACTGAAATAATAAACTACAAAGCCTTTGAGACCAAATATAGAATACACGTATAGTGTTTTCAAGTAAAAAATTTATTCTACGTGTAGGATTAAGAATGAAAGCGACGAGCCTCTGGCAAGTCAGTTTCATTCTTAATTCTACGAGTAGAATAAATTTTTTACTTGAAAACACTATACGTTTATATTGTTTATCCCATAAATCTTCCGCAGGGCAGTCGCGACAAAATCGTGCTATAATTCACTACAAAACACAGAGAGAAGTGAGGAGCACATTGGTCCAATTTGTTCGACCAGCAAAGTTGGCAAAAATAAACAAGGAGCAGTAATACATTTCTGTCTAAAAACAATTCCTCTACAAACTTGAGCTAATGATGCAAAAATACTTTATTATATGAGCAGTGGGTGGTGTTTTCTTCTGGCATTGTGTAATACTTTCAAAAACATTTAAAGAAATCAACAATCGAACTATTAATTATGCTAGACAAATGTGGCAGAGGTCAGAGGTCAACAAGTCCGTCGCTACTAGGGCAATAAATTCTTTCAGTGTTAAACCTACTGGGAAAATTTATCACCCTACTTGGTGAATAAAGCAAAAATTTATTCAAGGCCTTTATTATTCAAATAAACAACCATTTATGGGATAAAAGTATATTTCTGGTGCCAATTTTTGTGTAGTGTTTTATTTTTGGTGCCAAATTGTTTTCATTGCAATTGGCAGCATTAAAACTAAACAGCGTGAATTTTGAAATTAACCCTTTATCTAAAACAAAATACAGACAGCACTTTAAAACAAAATTCTTGAATAACTATTTTTTGTATTCATTTTTTCCATCAAAAACATATGACCTCTCATTGGAATGAGCTGTATGAGCTCATTCCAAAGAGGGGTCATAAGCTATGTTTTGGGACAAAAAATTTAAAAAATCATGAAAATTGAATGGTGAGTTTTGTGAATAAAGTTTTGGCCATTACATTGGGGAAAAGGTTAAGTAGCGTGCTTCCAGGTGGATATTGTGGCATTTTTTGTCATCTGATCTGTAAAACAGAATATGTATGCTCGGTTGTTATCTATTTTCAGGCGAGGCAACAAGTACAAACAATGCCAGAGACAAAGCAACCGATGACTTTCATTTTGAAAAATTCAGAAAACAGTTACGGAGATACTGACTTGTTCTTATGCCATATTGTGGCATCAACAATACAATGTAATACCTCAGTACTCTCTAGCATGAGCTTACAGTGAATTGTGCTATCTTCCCATGCTGTGGAGGTAGAGGTGAAAAGAGAAGATCACAGAGGCATCTCAGCTGGCCCAGACTGTGTGTAGCAGTGATGTCGGAAATTCAGGGATCATAGCCCCTCACTTTTTCAGATCCAATATTTTGTGACACCCCCCTCCCCTCCCCACCACTTTTGATGAATAAAAAAATACCAGTGGGTATTTTTAATTCTTATTGAGTTATTATTATTATTATTAGTTATTAGCTCATCTTGACAAAGTCAGGCTGAGCTAATCTCATCGCTTCCCGTCCGTCGTCCGTCAACACCATGTTTTGGTCTTCTCCTCCAAAGCCACTGGGCCAATTCAAGTGAAAGTTTGTGTGAGTGATGGTCCCAAAGGGGCATTTCATTTTTGTTCAACTCAGCATGCCCAGCCCCATAGGGAGGGAGTGGGGGAAAATGCACCCAAATATTTTAAAAATCTTCTTCTCAAGAACCAGTGTGTACAATGACTTGATATTTGCTATGGAGCTTCCATATGAGGTGTAGAATCAAGTTTGTTCAAACGAAGTTCGTGAAGTAATATTTGGCTTTGTAATAGGAGGGGTAAGATTTTTGGCCCCGCCCAAAATTTATATTTTCTGAACCGATGGTCCGGTATGAACCAAATTTGGTTTGTGGTATTATTGGGTCATAAGTACATGACCCATGCAAAAAAAAAAATTCCCGCATCCCCATGGGAACCCTGGGAGCTAAAAATAGAAATATTTTCAAACGCCCATATTTCCCAAACCCCACGGAACAGAGAGCTTTTATTTGGTATGAAGTATCCTTATGACCAGTAGAACTGAATGGTAAAAAAAAATTGCCATCGGTTATGTTAGGGTGTTCTGTAATGGGCATCGAAAAAATGCTGAGTCAGCATATTTGCAAAAATTTTTAAAAATCTTTTCTCCAGAACCAATCATCAGAATCTTTTGATATTTGGTATACAGCATTCATAGGGGGGGTCAGATAAAAGTTTGTTGAAATAAAGCTCATTGGTTCATATTTGGGCTCTCTACAGGAGCCCGAAGTTTTAACATAGGGTAATATGGGGAATATTCTTTAAAAATCTTCTTCTTCAGAACCACCAGTCAGAATCTTTTAATATTTGGTATACATCATTGTTATGAGGGTCAGATTCTAGATTATTCAAACCAAGTCCCTAGGTTAATATTTGGACTTCCTACGGAAGCCCAAATTTTATCTTTGTTCAATATGGAAGGCAATTTAAAAAAATCTTCTTCTTCAGATCCATCAGTCAGAATGCTTTGATATTTGGTATGCAACATCTCTATGGGGGTCAGATTCAAGTTTGTTCAAATCAGATCCCTAGGTATATATTTGGGCTCACTATGGTAGCCCAAATTTTTACTTAGTGCAATATGAGAAAATTTCTTTAAAAATCTTCTTCTTCAGATCCACCAGTCGGAATACTTTTATATTTGGTATACAACATCTCTAGGAGGGTCAGATTCCAGGTTGTTCAATTCGAGTGCCTAGGTTAATATTTGGGCTCCATATGGGAACATGAAATTTAACTTAGTACAATATGAGGGAATTTCTTCAAAAATCTTCTTCTTCAGATTCACTTGTCAGAATGCTTTCACATTTGGTATACAACATCTCTAGGGGGATCAGATTCAAGTTTGTTCAAATCGGATCCATAGGTCAATATTTGGGCTCACTATGGTAGCCCAAATTTGAACTTAGTGCAATTCGGAGAAATTTCTTTACAATTTCTCTTCTTCAGATCCAACAGTCAGAATGCTTTCATATCTGGTACACAACATCTCTCTAGGGAAGTCAGATTTAACTGTGTTCAAATCAAGAGTCTGGGTTAATATTTGGGCTCTCTATGTGAGCCGGAATTGGCCATTTTGCTGAAGAATTAAAAATTGTGTATTCAGTACCTTCTAGAGGTACTAAGATTAATCCACATAGGTTGTATCAAGGGGCTTCATAGGGGAGCTCTACATTTTACTTATGATCAACTGAAGAAAAGGCATGATGCCCAGATTATTTTTCTCACTCCTGAGGGACTCAAGGATTGACAGTGTAGCCTATGGAGATGGCTTGCTTAATGTAGACTCATTCTTGGACTCTGTTTAAATTGTGTTATGTACAAGATGAGCGCTTCAGGCCCCGTGGGGCCTCTTGTTAGTTATTATTTTTCATTCAAATCTGTGCTTAACACAAACAGCAGACAACACTTACCAAAAAAATTCCAGAATACCGAATATATTATTTTCTTGCCTCAAAAACACAGCTTAAGGCTGACCCCTTACATTTTCAGATCAAGTATTCTGCAGCTCCCCAACCACCACAGCCACCACTTTTGATGAATAAAAAAAATACCAGTGGATGTTTTTAATTCTCATTTCATTATTTTTTATTCCACCTTTTACCTAATACAAAAAGCAGACAACACTTGCCAAAAAATTCCAGAATACCTCAAATGTTATTTTCTTGCCTCAAAAACAAAGCTTAAGACCCATTTCTTTTCCACTAAGGCATCATGGGCTGTTTCTCAGGCAAAGGTTGAAAACTTTATTTGAACAAGCTTGAATATGACCCCTCTAAGGATATTGTATACCACGTATCAAAAGATTTAAGGGAGCACGGTGGCTCAGTGGCAGACTGTTTGATTTCTATTCTAGAGGTCACGAGTTTGATCCCTGTCTGGGACAACCCGCATTGTGTCCTTGGGCAAGGCACTTTATCCCGGTTGCGTACATGGGGGCATGTGACGCCGTGTACTAAGGCGTACTGCACATCGATCATGCACATGTCTTCAACCACTGTAACCCTGCTTGAGTGGAGCTTGAACAGAGTTAGAATGTTGAGGAGCTTACAGTTACTCGTCGATGCTCGGTAGTTCTCTCCGGGTACTCCAGCTTTATCCATCTGTACAACTGTCATGGCCACGATTAGCCATTGTGCATAAGTATGTGACCTTATCTATTGACTAAAGTGAATTTTTTGATTTGATTGGTTGATAGATACATGGTATGAGACCATATTCATTGAAACCCACGATACGTCCGCCCAGCCACTGACAAATTTCTCATACCCAGTGGAAGCCTCGTTCCGAAATCTACAAATTGTCCATACCCAGTAGAAGACGTGTCATTCCAGTTTTACAGTGTTCATGTATTATATTTTAATTTTTTATCTCCAAAATATAGCTCATGACCCCTTATTGGAATGAGCTTGTCGAGTACCCTCCAATGTGGGGTTCATAAGCTATGTTTTTGAAACAAAAAAGAAATTCAATAATTTTTTTATGCTAGTCATATTTTCACAAAAACTCTTTTGCACAAAAATTCCACAGAAGCCTGTATGGCTCAACAATGAATGATAAAAGATCTCATGCTGTGTCTGTTCACACATGAAATAGATTGTACTTCTAAAACAGAAAGTCAATAGATAAATTTGTTACTCCGTGTGTGATCACGTGGTACAGGTTTTTACCTACCCGAAGTCAGCCATATCCCTCATGGGATACGGCTGACTTCGGGTAGGTAAAAACCTGTACCATGTGATCAGACATGGGATAACTAATATTACACACCAGTAAATATAAATGTATCAAAAGATTTTGATCTGCGGTTTGGAGAAGATTTTTTAATTTAAAAAAAAATATTTTGGGGGTTATAACCAGTTATGCCACCTATGGGTGTGGCAACTTAATTTGAACAAACTTGAATTGAGATATAAGGAACATGCATATCAAATTTGGATCAATTCGGTCAAGTAGTTTATGAGAAGTCGATAATGTGAAGTTCATGTCCGACGACTGATGGACGGAAAGTGATCACTGATGCTCCTCTTGAGCTTTGCTACAGTGAGCTAATAAACTTATGTGAGGGATGGGGTATTCATAACTAAAGCAAAAGACTTGATTTATTTTTTAGCAATATAAGGAAATCCCACTAGCCCTTTACCTACAATGAAAGGCAGACGACACTTGCAAACAAAGCTCTTGAATGACTAACTTTTTTCATTTTTGTGTCCAAAACATAGCTTATGACCCCTCATTGGAATGAGCTCAATGAGCTTGTTCCAAGGAGGGGTCATAAGCTGTGTATTTGAGGCAAAAAAATGAAAAAAATATTGAAAAATTGAATGGTGGTTTTTGTGAATAGTTCTGGCTAGTTTTGGTCATTATGTTGGGTAGAGAGTTAGTATGTAGCACTATGGCAGTGTTTTCTCCTTCGGCTTTAAATAAACACTAAAATATTCTAAAAACATTGAAAAAATTCAGACCAACTATCTCTCATTTATGGGCTAACTCATGTCACTCCAAACATTGTTGGCCCGGAAAAATTTCCAAGGGTGGGTTGGCCCAAGGGGCGAGTGTATTCGTACTCCCACAAGGATGCACTCAAATATTAGGACAAATGAGACAGAAAAATTTGTGGTATTGTCACTAGTATAGTAATTGACAGACATGGTAGTAGAAGGGGTGTGGATTAATGACAGTATAGTCCTCAAGTTTTGAAGCTTTTTTAGACTTTCGCCCTCTATGGCCTGTCTACAGCAAAATTTTAACTTAGCACACTTTGGAGAATATTTTTATCAAATCTTCTTCATCAGATTCATCAGTCAAAATATCTTGATATTTGGTGTCCAGCTTCCTTGTAGTGTAGGGGGTGGGGTGTCAGATTCAAGTTTGTTCAAATCAAGTCTCTCGAGTCTTATTTAGGCCTACATTTTAACCAAGTGTAATATAGAGAATATTATTTAAAAATCTTCTTCATATCCACTAGTAGGACTCTTTTGATATTTGGTTTGTAGGATCCTTGTTGGAGTCAGATTCAAGTTTGTTCATATCAAGTCTCTGGAGTCTTATTTGGGCCTAAGTTTTAACCTAGTGTAATATGGAGAATATTTTTTAAAATCTTCTTCATATCCACTAGTCAGATTCTTTTGATAGTTGGTATGTACGATCCTTGTGGGAGTCAGATTCAATTTGTTCAAATCAAGCCTCTGTTGTCGTATTTAGGCTTAAATTTTAACCTAGTGTAATATGGAGAAAATTCTTTAAAAATCTACTTCTTATCCACTAGGCAGACTCTTTTGATATTTAGTTTGTAGGATCCTTGTTGGAATCAGATTCAAGTTTGTTCAAATGAAGTCTCTGGAGTCCCTATTTAGGCCTAAATTTTAACCTAGTGTAATATGGAGAATATTCTTTAAAAATCATCTTCATATCTGCTAGTCAGACTCTTTTGATACTTGGTATGTACGATCCTTGTTGGAGTCAGATTCAAGTTTGTTCAAATGAAGTCTCTGGAGTTTTATTTAGGCCTATATTTTAACCTAGTGTAATATGGAGAATATTCTTTAAAAATCTTCTTCATATCCATTATGCTTTATTGGGCATCAGAGAGGTTTGAAATTTAACACAGAACCCAACTGAGATTTTACTACTTGTTTAAATGAATTCTGTGGAAGCGTGACAAGAGTCGATTGTGGTCAACTTTAGTTAGATGTAATTGTGAGTAGATAAGAGTAATGTTTGTTCAAATGGGGTCCTTCCCCTTGAGAACCATGGGAAGTGAAGCAGTGCTTGTTTACTTTGGTATAAATGATTGGCTGGACTTGACTTTTCCTCCATGTTGCGTTCACAATTAGCCATTGTGCAGAAGTATGTGACCACAAGCGCCAATAAATAAATGGGGCCCACTAAGCCACTTAAGATCCTGGGGATGAGGGAAGAAGGGGGAGGGTCCATTTGTCAATTTTTTTATCAGCTCACCTGACTTCAAGTCATCACTTGGCATCCAGTATCCGTTAACTTTTGGAAATTTGTCTTCTTTTTCAAAACCACTGGGCCAAATTCAAACAGATATTGCACAGACCATATTTGGAGTATACCTTTTCCATTTTGTTCAAATGAAGCAGCTGCCATCTTCGGGCTGTGGTTAATGCCCCAAAAGCTTAAAAAACTTTAAAAATCTTCTTTTCATGAACCACCAGAGAGAATGCCTTGATATTTGGTATGGAGCATCCTTTGGTGTTGAAGATTAAAGTTTGTTCATGGCAAGTTTGTAGGTCAATAATTCAAGTTTGTTCAAATCGGGTCCTTGGGTTAATATTTGGGCTCTTTATTGGAGCCCAAAGTTTAACTTAGTGCATTGCGAGAAAATTTCTTGAAAAATCTGCTTTTTCAGATCCACCAGCCAGAATCCTTTCATATTTGGTATTTGACATCATGTTTGTTCAAATCGAATCCCAGGGTTAATATGTGGGCTCTCTATGGGAGCACAAAGTTTAACTTTGATTTATTATTACGGTATGTCAAAAACTGCATGGACGAGAATATTGTTTTTTGGTATGCAGCTTCCTTAGGTCCAGTGGAATCAGATGGACCAAAAATATTGCTGTTGGTTTTGTCATGAGGTATCGTAGGGGGATGCCCATTTTAACACTGTTGGCAAAGGGAAAATACTGAGTCAACATCTTTCTTGTACTCCATCAACTAATTTGAAACTTGTCTTCTTTAAAACCACTGGGCAAAATTCATTCATATATGGCACAGACCATTTTTGGAGTACCGGTATACCCTTTCTACTTTGTTCAAATGAAGCTGCTGCCATCTTTGGGCTGGTGGAGTTTACTCTTCTGATTTTTTTCCCCAAAAGTTACTATGCCCCTTGGGGTGGGGGCTAATGCTCCATAAGCCTAAAATGCTTTAAAAATCCTCTTCTATCAAGCCACTCGCAAAGATGCTTAGATTTCTGGTATGGAACTTACTTTAGTGATGCAGATTCACTTTTAGGAACTCAGTAGGTCAGAATTTGGGCTCCATTCAAAATTTCTATTTCCAGAACCAATGGGCAGATTTGAACAAATTTATCGTGTAGTATATAACTGAGTCATAAGTACTTCATTTATGCCCCCAATTTTTTTTAATTTTTTTTCTTTTTGAGGGGGTAGGGGGAACTACAGGAGTTAAAAACAAGAAAAAGAATTTTGTGCAGACACATTTTTGATACTTCATAGAAATCTGCTTTGTTTTTGCCTAGGAAGCTTTCCTGGGACCAGCAGAAATGAATGGCCCAAAAAGTTGCCTTTGGTTGTATCATAGCAAGTCAAAAAATTGCTCTTGCTGCCAATCACTTACTGACAGACTCATCTCTTTTGACAACTTGAGCCAGGTGAGTGTTTGGGCTCACTTGATCCTTTGGTTCATATTAGTATAGGTAGTTACTAACACGAGAAATTGTTTTGTGCCATATGCTAACAATAGAATTGTGGTGGGGAGCATATCCTTTATTTCGCATTGCTTTTGTGAAAAACACTGGTTACTCACTGATGGCATTTGTAGCAGCATTGCCAAATCTAATCGCTAATTCCAGAGACTGCTTTTACTGGTAAAATTTCACTGTAATTTGATGTGGAAGTCCACTAAAGTGGGCCATAAACGGGCCCTAAAATAAGCAGTCTGACATTTGCAGAATGAGGTCCCCAGAAGGTGAATTTGATGATGCTATCCCACACAGTGGACCAATTTATCCTCTGAGTACCTCTTTCTGTTTAGTTCTGAGACCCTGATTCAGATTGAGGTTCACAAATGGTAAATTTAGTGATGCTACCCTGTTGTGCAGGGTAGCATCACTAAATTCACCCTCTGGGGACCTTTTGCGGATGACAGTCTGTTTGTTTTCTGGCTTGGCCATAAAGGTAGTGTTAGTCTAAATTTTGCTTCACACTTGTGTTACCATAATGCTATAGCCACAGATGCTGAAAAATACCATAAATACAGATAATAAAGAATAATAAATAAATGCTTACCATACTGACTTTACTGTAATCTGATGTGGAAGTCCGCTGAATTGGGCCATACAGGTAATGATAGGGAAAAGTTTTCTTCATACTTGTGTTGTCATAATGCTATAGCCACAGATGCTGAAAATTACCATAGATACAAATAATAATAATAAATAAATGCTTACCATACTGATTTTACTGTAATCTGATGTGGAAGTCCAACATAGGTAATGATAGTCAAAACTTTGATTCATACTTGTGTTGCCAAAATGCTATAGCCACAGATGCTGAAAAATACCATAGATACATAGACAGAACACCATGTGTGTTTGAATCGATGGGTGTTTTACATAACTTGTTGGAATGGCATAGTCATGATATGATTACACCATTCCAACAAGTTATGTAAAACACCCACTGATTCAAACACATCACATTCTGTGTTTATTGCATGCATTAAAATACACTTAAATAAACAATTTTTAATCCTGATGATTAAACCCAAAGATGAAGAGGCTGTTATTTTTGTTTGAAGCAGTACTGATCAAATAGATCTATAAAAAAAATCAAAATAACCTTTTGGGAACAAGTCTAAATTACATTTGTTATCTTTTCTCTTGGGCTTGTTTCGACAGGTGTCCATTCATGTCTACCAATTAGTGGCTATTACTGATAGTAAAAACGTAAGTAAAGATTTGGGTGGATTTGCAAAGCAGCTGGGAGAAACTTTTTAAAAAGAAGTTCGAAGCATGTGAGGATGTCTGAAGATTTACCGAAGTAAAGTTGACCAATTTAGATATAATGGGATCCAAAGACAACATGGCCATGGAACGGGGTTAATGTTGTGGTTGGAAATGATAATTTTTTTAAATATTATCTCATTTTTTGTTAACTTATTTTTCTCAGAGCTGACTTTATTTTGCTTTGGATGTTTTCATTTTCACACTACGTAACAGATGATCGATAATTATATAACGAAATTTGAAAACTTTTTGAAGCTTATGTTATGTTATGTTATTTGGAAATTCCTCCATTAATTTTTTGGAGCACCCTGTGTGAACCCCACATCATCAAAATCATCTCAGATATATTTTCTTTGGATGGATGCTGCAGTTCACGTCTTACACCCATTTCATTCTGGTAGATGCATGATGCAATGTGTTTTACAGTCACTCCTCCATTGATTTTTCAGAGGACCCTGATTGATTCTTTGCGGGAGTTTTTGATACAGGTAATGGAGTACACTATATACAAGGGGGAATCGGGGAATTTTGCTGAGCTGCAGCGCTTTTGCCACAGTAGGGTTCTTTAACATGCACAGTAATTACTGCACACAGGACATCCATTTACATCCTCACTCAATAGGATGGGCAGAACACCATTCCCGAACATGGCACTATGGAGGAACAGTGTGGTTTTGAATCCACATCGGCATTGCATTACGTTACATTTCCCCGTCTGGAAATGTAACTAATGACTCCACGGGAAAGGAATAAGCAGAAACAGTGCGCGAAAAAAGTTCTGGCTTGTATATCACCAGTTAAATACAGAAACATTTATGTCATAGCAGCGATTCCGTTAAATACAAGGGTTTAAAGCTTAACCCTCTGCACACTGATGTTGAAATATCAAAATTTTGAAATGCAAATTTTTCCCATAATGCAACTAGGAAAATTAACAAATTCAGCCTTGTTTGACAGAGCTCATGGAGCTCTGTCAAACAAGACTGAATTGGTTAAATTCCTCTTTGCATCGTTCGGAAACTTGCACCTTGAAATCTAAGTATTTTGACATCAGAGTGCAGAGGGTTAATGGATGTTACTTAAGAATAATAAATGCTTACCATACTGACCTGAGAATAAGCCCATATTCGAAAATAAACCCACCTACCAACTTTATGGATTTCAGTTTCCTTTTTGTAAATAAGCCCAGTCCCTAACTTTGTAATAACAACATCGATGACATCCATGCTTGTACATGTAAGCTGCACAATGAAAACGAACACCTTACTAGTGTTCAAACGATGATCGGAACCAGACACCACAATCGGCCGATTGTGGGCAATCGGATGACAGCGGCAATGGCTCCTGGAACATAGGTTCAACAGATTGTTACCAAGCATTTTGTGATGATTCATAAACCACATTTTATTATCTTCTGCAATTGTTCAATTGTTAATGTAAAATGATGTCAATGACACCATTCAATAAAGTTCAGAAACAATCACAATGTGTTTTCTTAATCTCTCTAGATGCCCCTTTACGAGATATACAAGTTAAACTTCAATGACATGTAAAGCTTGCAATTGAGCGTACTTGCGGAAATCGCCAGTTCATACTGGAAAAGTGAAGGCTGCACTCCGTTGACTCAGGTCGGAGTAAACATTACCAGTTGCACCCAAGTGTGCGCCACTGGTAATTTTACTGGACCTGAGTCAACATTGTGAAATATGTTCAGTTTAATGTAATTCCTTCTAGTCTGGACTTATATAGTAGTGAATGGACTGTAAACACTGTAAAATATGTTCAATTTATTGTAGTTCTTTGCAAGCCTCAACTTGTCTAGTAGTGCACGGTATTACAATCGGAATCAGCTGATTGTGAGCTCAAATAACCAGTAATCGGTCAGTGACCATTTTTGGTAATCAGTTGAACATTATTAGTTATCCTTGTGTTTTCCAGGGTGTAAGGGAATTTACACCGGTTTGGGAACATTGGCAAAGGCGAAGGGTGTATGAGTTTCCAAACCGGTGTAAATTCCCATACACCCTGGAAAACACCAGGATAACGGATTTATTTCCAAGAATTTTGGTGTACTTAATACTTTAACCTACATTGTGGGCAAAAACTGACAGAAAATTTGTACTTTGTAAGTTTCTTAATAAATAAAACCAGACAAAAATGGATATCATTGGAACTGGCTCAATGAGCCAGTTCCAATGACATCCATATCTGTAATATTTTATTGCACATAAATATTAAATTTCCTGTATTTTTATTTTTGTTCTAACATAACTGAGCATAAGGTATGAATTAATAATTAAAAATTGGTACTTTTTTTAGCGATATAGCCTGCTATTGTATATTCTTGTTTTTAAGAACGGTATAAAAAAAAAAATACTGTGGATTGCAAGTTACACTGCACCTCTCAGCCAATTAAAATGCAGTATTTTGTTATTCCCCCGAAAAAAATTCGGGGGAATCTAGACGTCTGTCCATCTGTCCGTCCGGGCGTAGACAGAATTCGTGTCCGCTCCATAACTTCTTACAGCCTTCAAGGATATTAATGATACTTGGTATTATTATTGCCCACAACCAGAGGGTGTGTCGCAAATAAGGTTGGAATGGCTATCAAGGCCTTTTTCGGGGGAATCAGCCACCCTTTGGTGGCCATCCTCTAGTTTCATTTGGAAATAAAACCCCTTACCTAATGTACATGATATCAAAATTTGTTATTTTGGATTTTCCTAAAGGGAAAATCTATTTGTTATTGCAATGATTATTTTTTTTTTTTTATTATTATTATTATTATTATTATTATTATTTGGATTTTCCTAAAGGGAAAATCTATTTGTTATTGCAATGATTATTTTTTTTTTTTTTTTTTTTTTTTTATTATTATTATTATTATTATTATTCTTCCACACTTTTATTTTCACTATTTCTCGAAAACGCTCTGAACGATGTTTTTTAAACTTTCTGTACTCATAAAGGGTCAAAAGTTCTATGCCCTCGTCATATTCCCATTTTTCTGAAAATGGTTTAGTTAACCCTTTATGCCAAAAAACACAAAAATAATCGGCAGCTCAGATCTTTGAACTAGAAAGGGCGATTGACTTGAAATTTTTGCAGACATGTCAGCAATACACCCCTCTATCAGCATATGGTACAAAAATATATGTAGTTAACACCTTTCTGCCAAAACATTTTTCGAAACGAAAAAAAAATTCAAAATTTCACCATTTTTGAACTCAATCTCGGGACAGGGATATGCTGAACCATCTAAAATGGCTTAGAAATGAAGACTGTGTAACCGAATTGTAAAAACCATTGAAAAAATTTCGATTCGAATTTCCGACAATCCAAAATGGCGGCCGAAAAATCGTATTTTTATTTTCGGTTATTTATGCGTTTCAGGCCATTTGGAGACGAAAAAAAAAATTTTTTTGCACCAGAAAAATTTTCGGTTTGGACTTAGAAGTTTTCGACCAAAAGTCGGAAATTTTTGTTACGGTCGGGCTACTTTGCCGTCACAGTACTCAACAACGGGGATGAGTTGAAAGCTTCTAAGGGTAGAAATGTTGAATTCACAGTGTACATGAATAGTTATCGTCTTTTGGAATTGGTGTTGTTCTTCGTTTGGCTTCTGCTAGCAGTCAAACATGGCTTCGGGACACTGTGGCCAAAAATTGAAAAAAAATTTCTTTTTTTTTTTTACTTTATCATGTGTAGATTCATTAGTTCTCATAAATACAAACTATTAATGAGGGCCATGAGTCCTAATAAATAAAACCGTCAGTGTTTGGGGCAAAATGTTTCTTCTTGGGCAAAAACGCCCAAAAACGCCCAAACATTCATAGGCCAATATCTCATGAAGGAAAAAATCTATCGACTTAATTTGTCGACAGACTTGTGGTAACTACTCTTGTCTAAAACAAACATAATCAGTATTTTTTCCCATTTTTTATGTTTTCTGGCAAAATTTTTCACAAAACGGAAAGTTATCTAAAATTCGGAAATTTTGGATTGAAATATCGAGATTTAAATATAATGAGCCCTCTAAAGGGGATCCAAATTGAAGGCAGTAATACCGCTTTATAAGCAAAATCGAAAGAATTTCGTTTCGATTTTTCGTTAATCCAAAATGGCGGCCAAAAATTCGAAAAAAATATTTTCGTTTTTTATGCGTTTCGTTCAATTTTGGAACAAAAAAATTTTTTTTTTTACACTGAAAATTTTCAGTCAGCTTCGGACTTTGAAATTTTCGACCAAATGTCCGAAATTTTTCTTACGACCAGGCTACTTTATCGTCTTTTGGAATTGGAGTTGCTCTTCGTTTGGCTTCTGCTAGCAGTCAAACATGGCTTCGGGACACTGTGACCGAAAATTGAAAAAAAATTTCTTGTGTTTTTTTTTACTTTGTTATGTCTAGATTCATTAGTTCACATAAATAAAACTATCTGCATATTGTGGAAAATGGTTTTCCAACAAAACCGCCCAAATATGCGGGAGCCGATATCTTTGGACTGGAAGTGGCGATTGACTTGAACTTTTAACAGGAATGACTGTAATACACTTCTCTATTAATCAAGGACACAAAATGATAGTTGGTTAACACTTTTCTGCCAAAACATTTCACGAAACCGAAAAAAAATTCAAAAGTTGGAGCCCAATTTCGAGACACAAATATGCAGAACCATCTAAAATAGCTTAGAAATGAAGACAGTACCACTGAATTGCGAAACCGCCGAAAAAAATTCGATTTGAATTTCCGACAATCCAAAATGGCGGCCAAAAAATCATATTTTTTTATTTCCGGTTTTTATGCGTTTCAGGCCATTTGGAGACGAGAAAAAAAATTTTTTTGCACCAGAAAAATTTTCGGTTTGGACTGAAATTTTCGACCAAAAGTCGGAAATTTTTGTTACAACCGGGCTACTTTGCCGTCATAGTAATCAACAACGGAAATGATTTGTACGCTTCTAAGATTATAAATGTTGAGATCACAGTCTACAAAAAATGTTGGAAGTGGAGGTTTGCTTCGTTTGGCTTTTGTGAGCAGCTAAACATGGCTTCCGGACCCGATTTGACTGAAAATCGGAAAAAAATGTTGTGTTTCTCATTCGGTTTTTTGTGTTTTTTAACAATTTTGGAGTAAAAAATACAATGAAACTTTTTGCAAAATTTTTATGTTCGCGACTGAATTTTTTGACCAAAAGTCGGAATTTTTTGTTATGACCAGGCTACTTTGCCATCATGGTACTCAACAACGGGGATAAATTTAACGCATCTAAGATTACAAATCTTGAGTTCACGGTCCACGAGAACAGTTACTATCTTTTGGAAGAGGAGGTATGCTTCGTTTGGCTTTTGTGAGCAGTTAAACATGGCTTCATGTCAAACGATTCCAGTGAAAACACGGGAAGACAATGAATGAATTCAACGCACCAAAACAGCCGTCTACTTTTCCTGCCATTGTCTTTGATGTGCGTACGTGCAGTTATTGAGGGTTTGTTTCAGAATTATTTTCTGTCCTGAAAAAACGTGTCATTAGAGGACATTTCACTGTGAACACTCCAGAGAGAATTGAAGTTCATTTCAAATAGCCGCCCGCTGGAAGAAATCGCGCATCTAATCTTGTTTCAGGTGTTATTTATTTATTTATTTATTTATTTATTTATTTATTTATTCGGGTTTTTACGACACTTTCTACAACTAGGTAATATGTCGAGAAGACTTACAGGTGAAGGAAGCTTGAGTATTCATTGCCTTTGATGTACATGTGAGCACGACGAGCCATAAATATCTAATAATAATCACAGGTACTCGGCACAAGCTGGGAAATCGATCGAAAATGATATTTGATACCATTTTTGAATCTAATGCTGACGTGCCCCTGTAATGGTATATAAATATTAATAAGGTAAACAACTCGAAAACGATAGCACTCATCTTCGTCCCCCCCCCCCCCCCCTCAAATTTGATTCACACAACGTATCCAACAATACCCAGTATCAATGGAAAGAGGAATGAATAAGCTTTACAGTGGTGTATTACATGACCGTTGGGTGTTCTTGAGTTGTTCATGATAACTGGGAGAAGTCGCAGAAAAGGTCGAAAAACATTTAGACGGACAAGAAAGTGCACAGTGAAATGAGGTTTACGAGCGACAATTATCCGATTTATTATAAATAATTCGAGGTCCCATTGTATATGGAGGGCAGATTCAAATATTAACCGTATGCCTTCATCAATTACTAATCTCGGATCCACATTTATTCATTTCTGGCGATCACATTTGCTGTTTATACATTTTTTTTAACCTTCCCTTGGAAAAAAAACAAGCTAGCGGCATCCATAGCAGCACAATGACATCCCATTGGCTACTATTTATGCCGAGAAAGTCATCGATGAAAAGAAGCCAATGGGAGAATGGGGAAAGCTTTTGCGCAAGTCGCGTATCTGAGGACGCCGTCTACTCAGGTCAACTTGGGAAAAGATCTCAAAGTTACGGCTAAAAAGTGTATAAACGTTAAATGTGAACTCCAGAAATTAATAAATGTGGATCCGAGATTAGTAATTGATAAAGTTATACGGTTAATATTTGAATCTGCCCTCCATATACAATGGGACCTCGAATTATTTATAATAAATCGGATAATTGTCGCTCGTAAACCTCGTTTCACTGTGCACTTTCTTGTCCGACTAAATGTTTTTCGGCCTTTTCTGCGACTTCTCCCAGTTATCATGAACAACCCAAGAACACCCAACGGTCGTGTAATACACTACTGTAGAGCTTATTCATTCTCCTTTCCGTTGATAGCGGGTACTGTTGGATACGTTGTGTGAATCAAATTTGAGGGGGGGGGGGGGGGCGAAGATGAGTGCTATCGTTTTCGAAAAGCGAGTTGTTTACCTTGTTAATATTTATATACCATTACAGGGGCACGTCGGGCATAGATTCAAAAATGGTGTCAAATATCATTTGTCTTTCGATTTCCCAGCTTGTGCCGAGTACCTGTGATAATAATTTGTCTTTGTATCTGATTTCTTTGCGACGAGCAGTTACTGAGGGTTTGTTTCAGAATTATTTTCTGTCCTGAAAAAACGTGTCACCAAAGGACATTTCACAGTGGACACTCCAGACAGAATGAAAGTTCATTTCAAATAGACGCCCGTTGGAACAAATCGCGCATCTAATTTTGTTTCAGGTGTTATTTATTTATTCATTATTTGTTTATTTAATTAATTATTTATTGAGGTTTTACGACACTTTCTACAACTAGGTAATCTCATGTCGAGTAGGCTTACGGGTGAAGGAAGCTTGAGTACCCGCAGAGAACCACTTAGCAGCAGCGAGCATGTGCTAGACTTTCCAACTTACTAACTTACTAACCAAGTTAGCAGTGGTTGAAGACATGCACACCAGCGACGTGCACTACGCCTTAGTTCGCAGAGTCACTGAGCTCCCGAGTGGGCAATTGAAGTTAAGTGCTTTGCCCAAGTACACAACGCAGGTGAGCGAATCAGTCGCTGAAATGGCCACCCATCCAACTACTAACTGCGCATGACGTTGCTTATAGCTTCGGTGATCTGACGAGAACTGGTTACCGCGACGCCACCACGCCTCCTGTTTCCGGTGTAGCTTGCACCTACAATTTTCAAACGGCAAGGCTTGGGGTTAAAAGCTTTTGTGATGGGGAATATTGCAATCCCGTAAAACAATGTATCAAGTTTCGGAAGTACAGTTTTATTTAATCTGGCTTCCCCTGGCAGCCAAAAGTGGCCTCCGGACCCCTTGTTTGGCAATAAATCGAAAAACAACTTCATGGGTTCAGCAGTCAGCACACTGTTTTTATGCCTATTATCCACTTCTAAGTAAAAATAGGCCGATGAAATCGTCAGATGTGTACCCATACGCGCAATTAGTAGAAAGCTGTATGACGGAGGGCCACCACGGACGCTGACATAATGTACACCATACAAGGTATGGTTACATATAGAAATGGATTGGAGGAGTGTCTAATTTGATGGATACAGGGTTAATATCTCCGGATCAAATTATAAGATTTACATAAAAAAACTATACAGCACAGCACATCAGTAACCTGAATAAATATATAAAGTAACATGACAATCGGATTGATATTTTTTGAGTTATCTCATACCAAAGGGATAGGAGGAATTTTCAATTTGAAGGTTAAAGGGGGTTAATATCTCCGGATCAAATTATCAGATTTACACCAAAACCTATTCAGCTCAGCACATCAGTAACCTGAACACAATTATAAAGTAACTTGACAATCCAAGTAATATTTTTTCAAGTTATTGAATGCCAAAGGGATTGGAGGAATTTTCAATTTGAAGGACAAAGGGTTAATATCTCGGGATCAAAATAACAGATTTACACCAAAAACTATACAGCTCGGCACATCAGTAACCTGAACACAAATATAAAATAACTTGACAATCCAAGTAATATTTTTCAAGTTATCGAATGCCAAAGGGATTAGAGGAATTTTCAATTTGAAGGATAAAGGGTTAAAATCTCGGGATCAAAGCATCAGATTTACACCAACAACTATACAGCTCGGCACATCAGTAACCTGAACACAAATATAAAGTAACTAGACAACCCAAGCAATATGTTTCAAGTTATCGAATGCCAAAGGGATTGGAGGAATTTTCAATTTGAAGGATAAAGGGTTAATATCTCAGGATCAAATTATCCGATTTACACCAAAAACTATACAGCTCGGCACATCAGTAACCTGAACACAAATGTAAAGTAACTTGACAATCCAAGTAATATTTTTCAAGTTATTGAATGCCAAAGGGATTGGGGGAATTTTCAATTTGAAGGACAAAGGGTTAATATCTCGGGATCAAAATAACAGATTTACACCAAAAACTATACAGCTCGGCACATCAGTAACCTGAACACAAATATAAAATAACTTGACAATCCAAGTAATATTTTTCAAGTTATCGAATGCCAAAGGGATTAGAGGAATTTTCAATTTGAAGGATAAAGGGTTAATATCTCAGGATCAAATTATCCGATTTACACCAAAAACTATACAGCTTGGCACATCAGTAACCTGAACACAAATATAAAGTAACTTGACAATCCAAGCAATATTTTTCAAGTTATCGAATGACAAAGAAATGGATACGGACGCCGGACGGACGGACAGACGGACGGACAAAGGGTGGACGAACGACGGATGGTCACCCCGGATGCCGGCATTATGTGTACCATACATAGTATGGGTACACATAGAAATCATACAGAAAGTTGACGGTTAGAGTATCTAAGGATCTATGCCAGTGCCAAAAATTATTTAGGAATAAGAATTCTAATTAACCCTTTTGCCAAAACAAGGTAAAATATTCAGTGGCCCTTATCTTTGGACTGGAAAGGCCGATTGACTGAAATATTTGCAGCCATTTCTGAAATACACCCGTTTGTTAATATGTGGTATAAAAAGTAGGTAGTTAACACCTTTCCAGCAAAACATTTCTCGAAATAAAAAAAGAACTTGGAAAGTCTGGCAAAAAGTTTGGAGACTGGAACATGCTATATAAACCTATATTTTCACGGGTCCATCGTTTCACCCAATTACACCCAATTAACACCCAGTTACACAAACCTCTACCGAAATGTAATGCATGAATATAGGTCTAGACACTAATTAATGGCAGAACAGAACTTTTAGAAATAGCAGACGAAGCCGTTATGTAGTGGGCGTATCGGCTGGCAACGTCGCACCATGCCAGGGCCTATTGATCAAGTGGGGCACTGACAACGCGCAGCGGCTGCAAAGATGAGCTTGGTTCACTGTTGAAGTAAACTTGAGGAGTAGGAGCCTAATATTACATACGAAACGTTAAAGGATTACATGCAGGCCTACCATCTAATTATCTAATAAATCTTAATTTTAACTTCTATCAGATGAGTTAACGCTATTGAATCGACCAATTTAGATAGGCCTACGCACAGGGAAGGTTTTTTACGTGATGTATGCCCACTGTAAACGAAACCGTATTTTCACAAATATTGTTACGGTTGGCAAAAATAGTTTCCAGCACTGAACAAAACACGCACACCAAACTTCTTGGTGGTCGTGTTCAGTTCCATTCACGGAATTAGGGAATGTCAGTTTATAAATAATTATTTCACTTTCGTATAAATGTCTTTCCTCAACTAACTGCAACTTATCATTAAATGTTTAATCCCATTCTTTTTCCGCAATAAATATTTTTCCGAAATCACGAAATTCCATCAGTCAAAACTCAGTAATGTTTGCGGTTTTCCCGTGTAATAAGAACACAAATAACAGTTAATTCATGGGTCATCACATATCGAAATTATCACTTTTGTTACAATGAATGATGTACTATTCACAAACAATCGCCTAAAATCATTGCTATGTTTAGAAAATTTAATAATCCGCCTGTCTTAATAAGGCCACGTTACACCATCAATGCGAGTCGAACTTATGACGACGTAAGAACGTCAATCAAATTTGTTTACACTGTCAATCACAGTTTATTGTCTTTGAAGCTGTTTAACAAAGCGGCGTTCTCGTGAAATCGACAACCACTGTGGTGCTGTTTGAATGACAGGAAAATGAAATCATTTTTGGAAGATCTGAAAGGCTGTCGCATAAAGCTTAACACTTTTAATAAACGGTGTGTGTGTGTGTGTGTGGAGGAGGGGGGGGGGGGGACGTCGCGGTAACCGCTTCTCGTCAGATCACCAAAGATAAGCAACGTCGAGCGCGGTTAGTAGTCTAGTTGCAAGGGTGACCATTTCAGCGACTGATTCGCTCTCCCGCGTTGTGTCCTTGGGCAAGGCACTTCACCCCAGTTGCCCGCGTGGGGGACGGTGGCGCCGTGTACTAAGGCATACTGCACGGCGATGGTGCACATGCCTTCAAGGATTTCGTGCGGGTCACGACAACTGCGACCACAATGAGGCAACGTTCTCACCATTTGTGGGCGACGGGTTTGCCGTATTTCAACCAGTCTCCAGTGAAACGGTCAAAAACGTAAGTCTCTCATCGCCACCTAAAACGTGTTCACTTGACCCTATACCAACGAATCTACTCGTTCAGTTCGTTGACGATTTAATAGAGCCTATAACATTAATCATGAACCACTCGCTTGAACACGGCTATGTTCCGATATGTTTTAAACATGCGGTTGTAACACCACTTTTAAAAAAACAAGGTCTTAATCCAAACAATTTGAAGAACTATGGTCCTGTGTCAGGCCTTCTGATTCAACTGAAGAACCATCTCGACAAAAACAACCTCATGGAAAAAATTCAATCCGCATATCGTCCCGACCATAGCATTTAAACCACACTCGTGCGAATCTGCTCCGATCTTCTTACTGCAAAAAACAGTAAATTGATGACAATCATTGCACTATTTGACCTCTCTGCCGCGTTCGATACCCTTGACCATTCCATCATGCTGGAACGATTGTCCACTATCTTTGGTATCACAAATTCAGTTCTGTCCTGGTTTCGCTCTTACTTGAATGGTCGCTCCCAGTCCGTCGTAGTCGGTGACACTTTGTCCGACGATCTACAGCTTGAATATGGGGTACCACAAGGCTCTGTACTTGGCCCTGTTTTGTACACTTTGTACACCATGCCAATAGGCGACATCATCAGGAAACATTGCACTTTATTTCACATGTATGCTGATGACACGCAGCTATACAAGTCTGTTCATATCAATCACATCGACATTCTTGTATCCAACGCTGAAGCCTGTGTCATGGCTGTTAAAGCATGGATGCTTGATAACAAGCTAAAACTGAACGATGACAAGACCGAAGTCGTCATCTGTTACCCTCCTTATCCTCTGACTGCTAGTAGAAGTATCTCGGGTATCAACATCGGTGGTTGCAGCATTCAGTTTAGCGATAAAGCCCGAAATCTTGGTGTGTACCTGGATACCAAATTGTCCATGGAGGCTCACTTGAACAACATGTGCCGTTTCCTGTCTTTTGAACTCAGGGGGCTTAGACAGCTGAGGCCCTATCTGTCATCCGAAGCAGCTAAGAAGGTAGCTTCTTCGACAATCCTCTCTGGGATTGATTATTGCAATTCACTTCTTGCGGGGCTGCCGAACGACCAGCTTAATCGTCTTCAACGTATCATGAATTCAGCCGCACGCATAGTCATGCGCAAGCCCAAAAGGTCACATATATCCCCAATCCTTAAAGAACTACACTGGTTGCACTTCGCTCCCATATCGACTACAAATTAGCTGTTCTTTGTTACCGACACTTTGAGAAGTCCTTGCCGCCGTACCGTTCCGACCTGCTGTCTGAGCACACTCCCAGGCGTGAACTTAGATCTGGATCACAAAAGTTGTTATGTTTACCGAATACAAACTATGTAAGCATTTGTCGTCTCGCGTTTCATTACGTCGGCCCTAAAGTATGGAACTCACAACCACCTGAACTCCGGAAAATGCCTACTCTTAATACATTCAAGAGTGCACTGAAATCCCATCTCTTCAGGCTTCACCTCCCACACAACCTTAACTAAATTGAAGACATCACTGCAGACTTTCTGAAATGAGTCTTGTATTATGGTAACTAATGTATGTACATATGTGTGTATATGTACACATGTATACATGTGTATTTGTGCACACATGCGTATTTTTATGTTGTAAAGCGCTTCGGGCCTCGCGGGGGGGGCGCTATATAAGAACAATTTATTATTATTATTATTATTATTATTATTATTATTATTATTATTATTATTATCACCTAACCCGCGCCGCGCATGCGCAGTAACACCACGTATCACCATGGTAGTGACGTCACCAAATGTCCGCTCACGCATATTTTGATATTAACTCTTTATGAAACCAATATTATTATTTAAAGCGATTATAACACAATAGGCGTCTGACGCTTGGATAATGAAAAATATATGCCCAAAGTAGTAAATCGGGATGGACTAAAAAGTGTATGCCGGCGCCGGCCGAAGCTGTTATCAATTATATCAGTCTCCAGCAATACTTATGTCCGCGAGATAATAATCCATAATCCCCTTGATTATAATCCGCTTCACAGTGATATAAGCCGATTATGTAGGATGAAGCCGGCGATCGTACACACTTTTTATTCCCTCTCGAAACAAACAAACTGCTATAAATCCTACAAATGTTACAAAAGTAAAATATTTTTTTTTATTTTTGTGAAGCATATGTCCCAGAGATATCACATACTAAAAATCATTTAAATATCTCAGCTAACAAGAGAGATATTCAAATAATTATCTCCCGGCATACACCATATTCGATAATTATTGAGGCCGTGCGGGCACCTGCATGCACATTTAGTCCATCCCCTAAATCTAATCTCCAAGATGATTATCAAGTGTTACTCTTATTATTAAATCATATTATGGATTATAATTATTAATCGGTTTAAATATTGTATTTTTGACATATTTTCCATTATCCAAGTGTCAGGCGCCCATTTTGGTTGTATCTTGGGTCCATATGTATTCTTGTTTGCGGTCTCTTGTGGTCTCATTTTCGACGGACCGTCTGCGGTTTCAATTTAGTACGACCGCAAATTCAATGCACATGGTAGGTTCACGCTTTTAAAATTGAAAGAAAATTTAATCTTTTTTCGTATAAATTAATACGATTGGTACCTAATTTCGTGTTAGGCGTGAATTTATCTACTTTTATAAATGAAAACTATTAAATTTGCGACAGATAAACAGGGAATAAAAGTGATAGGCCTATACGAGTTGAAACGCATTGTCGACTACGTCTAATTACCGAAAAAATCCGATGCCAACCAAACCGTGCTCTGACTGAACCGTCCCCAAACTGTTGATGTCGGGTCGTTTCGCCCCAATTCCCGTTCGCCCTGCGGATCGTTTCGCCCCAATTCCCGTTTGCACCGGGTCTCTCCCCCCCCCCCCCCCCCCCCCCCCGCCCTGTCGATTCGCCCTGGCCTAAATTCGGTAGCGATTGGTTTCGCCAGCATGAAAGAGTTTGTATCCGAGCACAGGGGTCTGGAAACGTTATTTTAGTGATTTAGGGTATATATGTTTAAAAAAGGAGAAAGGGTAACAACAGGCGAAATTGGGAAACTTCAACCAAGTGTCGACAAGTTTAAAAAATTATTAGATCTCGATGTACTTGGTTCCTGGCACATACCAGTTCTATTCTATATACATTTCCCTATTACTTAAAACAAATTTCGTCGAAATATCTTCAGTATTACTAGAGATATTCAATAAAATGTTAGCAAAAAGAATGCTATTTTCTGATTTGTAAATAAGGTTGTCCAAACGAAACCCGAATTTTTCAACACAAATCAGTGAAATAAATGCACATAGAGACATTGACCTACGCTTCACTGTGGCTCGTTGTGTACCTTTTTGAACACTTTCAACGACTGCCCAACACCAGTCGCCTATCTATACTCTGGGGAGATATTTTTCAACATTTGCAGGTTTTTCAGCCTTCTTCCTCGTCATCATCGCCATATTTTCACAACTCCGCTCAGAATAGAAGCAAACTTGAAAGCCTTACCGCGATTGGTTACAAGTGAACTGAGAAATCGAAAGTAGATTGAGGTCACTGATCTCAGTTCACTTGTAACCAATCGCGGTAAGGCTTTCAAGTTTGCTTCTATTCTGAGCGGAGTTGTGAAAATATGGCGATGACGACGAGGAAGAAGGCTGAAGAACCTGCAAATGTTGAAAAATATCTCCCCAGAGTATAGATAGGCGATTGGTGTTGGGCAGTCGTTGAAAGTGTTCAAAAAGGTACACAACGAGCCACAGTGAAGCGTAGGTCAATGTTTCTATGTGCATTTATTTCACTGATTTGTGTTGAAAAATTCGGGTTTCATTTGGACAACCTTATTTACAAATCAGAAAATAGCTTTCTTTTTGCTAACATTTTATTGAATATCTCTAGTAATACTGAAGATATTTCGACGAAATTTGTTTTAAGTAATAGGGAAATGTATATAGAATAGAACTGGTATGTGCCAGGAACCAAGTACGTCGAGATCTAATAATTTTTTAAACTTGTCGACACTTGGTTGAAGTTTCCCAATTTCGCCTGTTGTTACCCTTTCTCCTTTTTTAAACATATATACCCTAAATCACTAAAATAACATTTCCAGACCCCTGTGTATCCGAGTGGCAGTGCAGAGGACGACGGGTCCATCGCTTCACCCATTTACACCCAATTAAAGCCTAATCACCACCCAGTTAATATATATGACTACCGAATTACCGGGGGGGGGGGGGGTGGGAAGGAATTTTTTTGTCAAATTTTTAAACATTCATTCCAAAACCTAGCAGCTAACTAAGAATTTTACAGAATCTGAATAGAATAATTTTCATTTTTTTTCTCATCTGAGTGCACTCGGTCCCATTTACTGCCCTTATTGGATAAGCTTCGAAAAGTGATTGACATTGCAGGCATTCCGCCGGGCAGTTTTTCGGTCCGGTAAACGGACCCATTCCCCCAAAATCAAGCAGCAGTTTTTCCCCCAGAAGTTGAGTTTTTTCCTCTATACGTTTTTCTTAAATGTATTCAATAATGCCGAAAAACTGCCCGGCGGAATGCCTGAATGTGCTATCAACATATTTAAATCCCTCATATTTCGGAAGTAAATGAACAAATGTCAGGGCCAGTCTGTGACATCGACAGTTTATGTATATTGAAAACGGCGACAGATGCCTGATTCTACGCTGAAGTCCCGTCCTTTCCCCCGACATCGCGTTTGTACCGTCCAAAGCTACAAAACGAACTTGCTCAATATCAATTTGTTTTTCAGTCAAAGCATTGCAAATTACATCCGTCAAAGTCCCAGCGTCCGTTTTCTGCAATTGCTTAACAGCTATTAATCTTTCGACGACTTTGTCACCTGAAATCCAGCGATGTTTTGACCAGTAGAAAGAGAGAAAGAGGGAAATAGACAAATATTCACTTTCAAAACCCACCAGAACGCGCCATTGGAGTCTAGAATTTTAAAACTTTCCTGGGGGAGAACCCCCTCCCGACCCCCGTTTAATCCTCGTGCCTTCGGTGCTCGGAACAGAGGCCTGCGGCATCTGTTAGCTATGCCCCCATATATAACTCGCCCCCCCCCCCCCCCCCATTTTTCCTGGCTATGCGCCTGCCATAACCACAGTCATACAGTGGCTACACCATCCCCACCCTACTCGAGCTGGGCTAATTTCAGTTTAGGGGGGAGGGGGGCCCAGAGAACGAGGAATTCTGCCATTTTCCCACGAACTAGTAGTTCGCGGGAAAATGGCGGAATTCCTTGTTCTCTGGGCCCCCACTAAACTGAAATTATAGATCCGCCACTGGTAAGTGAAAAACATTCCGTTTACAGTTTGGTGGATAGCCGCGGTCTCGCGGGCTACCTATAATGAGTTCTGTTCTATTCTCTCCAGTCTTTCTGTTGAAGTCATCTCCTTGCTGTTAAAGGTTACCATCACTGGGACGTTTCATGGGTGTTTAAAACTAAACTGGAGTATTTTTCTACGTTTGTCGCCCACGGGTGGGGACATACTAGCTAAATTTCTTTTGCTGGGAGCAGGCGGTCTCGCTCACTGCCCAGCGATATGATCTGTTCTCTTAGGTGTCTTTATATTTTTATACTGTACCAATGACCCAGACTTAGCTGGTGCTAACTCCACAAAAACCAGGGCCAAACACAAATTTTGCCCCCCAATCCCCAAAATTTGCATCCAAAACAAAAAGAAATCATGTCCTAAAGGACCTCCATAGTACGACTCTACTGCGCATGCGCAGTGACGCAGTCGTCCCGAAATTGGCGCCAAATATCATTCTCTGTTTGGCCCTTCATCAGTCAACATCTCACTGATCTTTGTGCTTGTAAATCTCAGTTTAAAGGATGCCAGACACGTAATTCTTGGAGAAAATGTGATTCTAAGGAGGATAGAAGGAGGAGAGGAAAAAAGAAGTGGCAAAAAATAATCAGGGCTGTACTTAAAATTTTTTGTTGAAATTATGTTAAGTTGCCTATTTTCGAGGCAAACGCCTCTTGTTGTCATTCTTGCTAATTGTTGCACTGCTTATTCAGTGTTTCCTCTCCCCTAACCTTCTTAAGTCCCCCCTTGCAATTCTCCTATGCTTTTGGCATATTTTTGAGAAGTTTCATTTCTAAAAATTCCCTGGGAGAGTTGCTTGGTTACAGAATGTTTTCTGTTATTTTCCCCATAGTTACGTTTTCACCCATGGGTGTATAACGTTTGTGTTCTGCATCTTCCATCTGATGTTCTGCAGATTCTCCCCTGGGAGTCTCTGTTTTGCATCAGATAGAGTGTAATTGATGACTGATTCCGGGCCAGTTTTTTCAGTGCCTGGAGTCATGTTTTCTTCTGTGTTTACACTGTTTGTTTTCATTGGCAACAGCCTTTTTTGAGGGGGGCTGTTTGCCTTTGAGGTAGTTTATCTCATTATAAGATACATTTATATTATCCGAAAGTGTCTCATTAATTATTTTATATAATTTTAAAATTTTTGACCACACTTTGCCATCGGATCCATCGGGGCTCAACGTTACTTTTCAGCAACTTGGGCTTTTCTGAAAAAATATTTTTTCAAAATTATTTTGTTTTGCAATTGTTTTTTCATTTATTAATGGATCATGTTATTATGTATCTTTGTGTCAGGGGTTTTTGCGAGTAACTAGGACTTATTGTTGTTCTTTCACAATGAAGGGAACTTGTTCAAATTGTAATAGGAAGAAATCTTCCTCTGACTTTCATGATTATTGCATTAATTGTAGTCAGTGTTCTCGCATTAATCCCTGTCCTGTATGTGAACATTGGGATGAGAAACATTGGAAACGTGTGTCACGATATGTTGTTTCTGGAGAAAGAGCGATGCCGGCTCTTTCTCCACAAGGTCACTCTACTCTCTCAGTTTCTATTTCAGAGGAACCAGAACAGGGTGATGTTTCCATGTTATCTTCTTCAAGTGTGCGTCCGTCGTCACAATTAAATACAGAGCTAGCGGCAAAAGTGCTCATGGAGATTAGACAAATGTCGTCCGCTAGCTCGCCCGGTGTAGCGTCCATTCACCGAATGGTTCGGCAGCCGGGTTCGTCCGATGCGGTCCAAGAGGAAATTTTGGGTGATGCGAGCACTATAAAAATAATAGATGCACACCCAGTGACGGCGGATAGTGAACGAGAACGGAGGAAGCCTTTTAGTCCGGTTCCTAGCTCGTCCAGGTCCAGCCGGGCCGCGAGCGAGAGAGGCCCCTCTCTCGTACAACAACATCTGGGACCAGATGTTGTGGTACAAAATGTGTCTTTAGCGGAGCATACGTCCGTCGCTCGGGACGCTCCGTTGTATAAGCAGTCCGCAGAGACTGTTAAGGCTTCCTCTTCTCGCCGGCGCACACGACCGCACCTTGGCTGCGTGACCTCCGATATCTTGCCAGCTTCGCCGATGAAGGATTATTCGGCGACCAGGTCACACCATCCGGCAGCCAGGGATTCGAGACCGATGGACTCCGGACGTTCGCATAGGAAAAGTATGCGGGAGCCATCTGATGCGGAGCTGCCCTCGGCAAAGCAGCGAAAGACCGCTCCTCCGCAGGTCTCGACGTCGGACATTCTAGTGCAGATAGCACAGCTTATCGCAGCATCCCAGCAGCCGACAGAGACGGTGTCGGATCGAGAATTATCCGACAGCGCTGGGTCGGTACGCTCCGCCGAAGCATCGGGGGCGGACGACCGGGAACATCGGGAGGTCCGACCGGATGGTGAAAGGGATACGGATGAATTGGAGCTATCCCTTTCGGAACAACACAAAGCTGCCGTAGACTTCATCCGGCACTTTCTTCCTCAAGTTGTTCCGTCGGGCCAGACTGCTGCGCTTCCGGACAGGAAAATTATAGCGTCATTGGACTCTGATTTTTTCGAGCGGTTCAGGGACATCGCTCCCGAGTTTCCGTCGCAGTCCAATAATGTTGCAAGAACATTTGAATTATTGAACGACGCTATTTTTAAACTTGCTTCCAGGACAGGGAAAGCAGGCTTCTTGTCCGCAAATACTCTCAACCTGCCTTTCATTAATGCAAGGAATAAATTCGACACGGCAGGTCAGGGTATACCGAGAGTTCCTCTGCGTATGGACGACGAGGCGGAAGACTTAGAGCTATCATTACCGTCGTCAGCTTCTATTCCAACCGCAGTGTTGGAAACAGCTATCGCGTCTAACAGAGCCAATTTAGATGCCTTATCTTACGCAGATCACCTTACGAAGGCGTTATCACTGCGTCTTCAAGGGGAAGAGTTTCAGGATATACAATCCTCCTTAAGACTTCTTTCAAGGGCAGTAGCTTATTCCACGTGTAACTCCGCCCTTTCAGTGGCAAATCTGGAGTTGGTTAGACGTGACGCAGCCCTGTCTACATCCACACTAGTGGATTCTAAGGTGAAGAACTCTCTTAGAGTCGCTTCGGTCTCAGGAGATCTTCTCTTTGACGGCAAGCTTTCCGCTATTTATGATAATATTAAAAAGAAAGCTAGTGATTCTCTGTTGTTTAGATCCGCTCCTAAAAGGTCGGATTCAGCAGACACGAATAAGGCGGGCACTTCTGGGTCTTATCCGCCCAAGAGAGGTTCCTATAGAGGTTCCGGTGCGTCCTCTAGCTCTTATTCGAGAGACCGTCAGGACAGCGACTCTCGTTCGGGACGTCCTTCAGGCCGGGACAATCGGTCGGACGCCCCGAGGTCGACGAGGCGAGGTGCGGGTCGTGGAAGACGTGGTTTCTCCTACCGCAGGCCTCGCAGATCCAGGAGGTGATGGCTCAAACCTCTATCGCGTTCCGGTTGGCGGAAGGTTGTCGAGTTTTTCTCAAGAGTGGGCGTCGATTACGGACGACCCGTGGGTGAGAGGAGTGACTTCGGAAGGTCTAAAGATATCCTTCAAACGAAAGCCTCCATTAACTCGAAGTCCAAAGTGGACTCATCTTCCGTCAAACCCTCAGAAAAGAGACGCTCTGCTATCAGAGGTGCAGTCTCTTTTAATGAAGAACGCGGTAGAGGTCGTAGAAAACCAGGAATCGCTGGGATTCTACAGCCATCTGTTTCTGGTTCCGAAACCAGACGGCTCGTTCCGTCCAGTCATAGATTTGAGCTGGATAAACAAGCTGATCGTCGCTCCGAAGTTTTATATGGAGACGATTCGATCGGTCAGAGCGAGTATTCGGGTGAACGATTATGCAACGAGCATAGATCTCAAAGATGCGTACTTTCACGTCATGGTACATCCGACATTCCGAAAGTATCTACGCTTCGCAGTCCTAGGAGTGGTGTATCAGTTCCGGGCCATGTGCTTCGGATTGAATCTAGCACCCTGGGCTTTCACTCGGGTAATGAACTCGGTAATGATCTACTTCCGAGCTCATTCGTCTGCGGTAACGTCGGCCTACCTGGACGACATTCTTCAGAGGTACGGCAACGAGTTAACGCTTCAGAACGATGTTCAGAATCTTCTTCTATTGCTCCGACGTCTCGGTTTCATAGTAAACGAGGAGAAGTCGGATCTGGTGCCGTCCAAGTCATTCACTCATCTGGGAATGAGCTTCGAGACGCACAACAATCTCGTTCGTCTGCCGTTAACCAGAGCGAAATTAGTCAGTTGTTACGCTCGCTATTGTCTAAATACAGACAAAGTCACAGCGAGAGAATTTATGAGACTGATAGGTCTGTGCGGAGCCGCCGCGGATCTCATTCCGATGGGACGGCTACGCACACGGTCTCTTCAAATTTTCCTGACTCAGAATTGGAGTGTGAAAATTCATTCGCTCGATGTAGACGTTCTCTTGTCAGATCAAGTGAAACAAGAGATTCAGACTTGGGCAAACATTCAGTGGTTAACTCAAGGAGTTCCGCTGCAGTTGCCGGATCCGAGTTTTACCATTATGACGGATGCCAGTCAAACAGGTTGGGGTGCATCATTAATCCCAACGGATTCGAGATGCCAGGGTCTTTGGGATCCGCAATTCCTGTGCAAGCACATAAACATCAAGGAAATGATGTCAATTTGGCTTGCGTTACGTCACTGGATGGACATTATTCACGATGCTCATGTCCAAATCCTATCCGACAATACGACAGTAGTGGCGTATATACGGAATCAGGGAGGCACTCATTCAGTTCCGTTGTTCAATCTAACGGAAAGAATCCTTCTGTTTGCGTTGGAACATCACGTTCTTCTTTCGGTCCGTCACATACCGGGTCGTCTGAATGTGCTAGCAGACTCCCTTTCACGAAAGGGTCGCTTGTTGCCGTCGGAGTGGACTCTCAACAAACAAGTATTCAATCAGATTTGCTACCAATGGGAACGGCCAATGATAGACTTATTTGCGACTCATCTCAACAATCAGTTGCAGACGTATGTGTCCCCGTGTCCGGATCCAAGAGCATTTGCAGTAGACGCTCTATCGATCCCTTGGGACGGAATGATAGGATATGCGTATCCTCCAGCGCCGTTAATTCAACAAGTATTGCTAAAGATAAAACAATCTCAATGCAAGATTCTGTTGGTAGCATCTCTGTCGCCACAGAGACCGTGGATAAATCTACTCAGGTGTCTGTTGTGGGACCTACCGCGGAAGCTCCCTCCACGAGAGGATCTTCTTTGGCAGGGGAAATCGCGCCAACTGCATCACAACCCGCAAGGTCTCAACCTTCATGTTTTTCCGTTGTGCGGTCCTTCTTGCATGGCAAGCACTTTACAGGACGAGCAGTGGACGCGATTTCTAACTGTAGGAGGACCTCCTCTTCGCTAAACTATGCGGCTAAGTGGAAGGTTTTCCGTCGTTGGTGTAGGGATCATTCTGTTGATATATTTGATCCCTCTATACCAGACATTGCTAACTTTCTAGTATACTTGTTTGACGAAATCAACTGCAACCGGTTACTATAAAGGGTTATAGATCTATGTTATCTGATACCTATGCACATCATGATAGTTTACAAATTGGATCTAATGTCTCTTTATCGAAATTGGTTAGAAACTTTTCGATAAATAGACCCAGAACTCTTAGATTAATTCCTAAGTGGAATTTAGCTTGGGTTCTCCTTAAATTGAAGGAAAAGCCATTTGAACCTCTTGGGACAGTAGATTTCAAATTCTTATCTTATAAGACAGCTTTTCTCTTAGCTTTCTCTTCTGCCAGAAGAGTCAGTGAGCTTCATGCACTATCGGTGGATGATTCTCATTATCGTAGTGTTGGGAACACTATCACCTTCACTACTAATGTCGGTTTTTTAGCTAAGAATCAGGCTCCTAATAAATATCCGGAACCTATTGTTATTAAGGCTCTTCCGTCTTCAGACGGGCGTAGGCCTTTACTCTGTCCTGTTAGAGCACTACGTATCTATAAACAGAGATCTCAGTTCATCAGAAAGGGATGGAAACGTTTCTTTCTGTCTTTGATGCCTAATAGAAAGGACATTTCAGTCCATTCTATTGCTAGATGGATTCAGTTAACTATCCGTACTGAGTATGAAGATTTATCTTCTTCTCAGCAGTCTGTGCTTAAGATTTCTGCTCATGAAGTAAGAGCTCTTTCTACTTCCTGGGCTTATGCTAATAGTGTTGCTATTACAGATTTAATGAAGGCTGCTTATTGGTCTCAGCCATCCACATTTACTAATTTTTATCTCAGAAATATTGAGTCCATTTCTGGAGACCTGCATTGTTTAGGTCCGTTATCTGTTGCTCAGAATGTCGTCCACTAAACAGTTGCAACTATAGTTATGCAGGCTTTCTGTTCCGGCAGTGACTCCGTCCGGCTGCCCTCTTCGCTCTGGGCTATTTGACCCAGGGCAAGGGGAAGGGGGGGGGGGGGGGGGGGGGGGGGGGGCGGGTGTTCCCTTAGGTCACCTGCTTTATAGTGAAAAGCAAGGGAATGCCTCCTCCAAGACAGTATTTCTGAGTCGCTTCCGGGATGGTTTTAAAGTGTAATATTAATGTTTAATTTCATTCATGTCTTATTTTTAAAGTGTAGCTCGGTGTGAAGCATTTGTATATGTCAAGTGTCAAACGGGCTTTAATATACAATACTCGGACACTTTTAAATGATTATAAAGAGTCTCAATTCTCTGGACTACTTTATTTATTGGCTTGTTTTAAAAATAATTAGTATAAAGGTTATACTGGATGTTAATAGAGAACATGAATGTTATTGTGCTCAATTATTAAGGGTAGTGTATCTTTCTAATTTAAATATTAAATAAGAAAGATACATGTAAAGCCTAATACTCCTTTTCTCCTTAAGGGGTTACCTCTTTATTTTATAATTGAGCTTATTGGATTTTCCTCTATGTCCTAGGCCCTCCAGCCTGTTTACTATTCAGCTAAGTCTGGGTCATTGGTACAGTATAAAAATGTTAAAAAATTTATAGTAATTTATATATTTTTTATACTTACCAATGACCCAGACGGGGATGGCCCTCCCTGAGTTGGGAACTCTTGCCTCCCCGCTGAGTACATAGCGCTGACCAGGCACTGCCAGTAAGAATGATATTTGGCGCCAATTTCGGGACGACTGCGTCACTGCGCATGCGCAGTAGAGTCGTACTATGGAGGTCCTTTAGGACATGATTTCTTTTTGTTTTGGATGCAAATTTTGGGGATTGGGGGGCAAAATTTGTGTTTGGCCCTGGTTTTTGTGGAGTTAGCACCAGCTAAGTCTGGGTCATTGGTAAGTATAAAAAATATATAAATTACTATAAATTTTTTAACTTTCAAACTGTTTCGATGATGTTAACTCAGTGGTGTCCATTCTCTTTTCTATCCACAAAGCTTTCAAACGTATCAACAGTGAACTGTTTACTGTTGGTATGTTTGAACGTTTTGTGGATAGAATTGAAAGGAGGAGCAGTAGATTCCGCGTTTATACAAACCAAAAGGTTCATAGATTGAAAATCGCTCTCTAGTGATATGGTTTGTCAACTCGCAATCTGAATTCCGTATGGTCCTAAGCGACATTATTAAAGGATGTCCAACAGGACAATTCGGAATTCGGGTAGCGAACTGTTTGACTGATAACACCCAAACCGTCCCCAAGCCGAACCGTCCCCACCTAAGCAACCCAAACCGTCCCCACCTATTTTACCCAAACCGTCCTCAATCCCCGAAACCCAAACCGTCCCCACGTCATTTTTTTATTATTAGTATTATTATTTTTATACAGATTTATTTTATGCAAAACCACTTACCCAAAAGAGAATTATCAAATCCAACAAATTATAATAATAAATAAAATTATATCCGATTGTGAATTACATTACATTAAATACAGTAACTTCGCCATGTATTCAACGGGTACGGGTCCAGTCGCCATTGGGCCAACTCGCCACCAGTGGCGAGTTGGCCCGATATCTGGTAGCGGCCTGGCCCACTTTGACGACCAAAATTATAGGTTTAGTACTCACGTTTTTTTTTTTTTTATAAATAATCCGAAAAAAACATTTAAAGAATGAAGAATCCGTTAAAAATCCTCAAAGCTCGAATAGCTTTACACAAAAACTCTAGATACGTCTCACCACTACCTGATCACAGACACAAATGATATTATTCTATTTGTTGTTTCTAGAATTTTAGAGTGAATGTCTTTGAAATCTTTGAAGTGTGTTTGTTTTTACTGGTTGTTTGTACTGTATATTGTCTCCTGTATAAACAATAAGAACACAAATCAACTCCGTTGTTTTTGTAACACTGTGCACAATACATCAAACAAGGTAGTGTTTTTACTGACTGATGTCTTTTTAATGAGAACGTGTTGGATGTTTAATTTTATACTTTGCTTGGCTTCATTCTTTGTTATACCGGTACTCTCTTTATTTTTTACCCCAATTTGCCATCGCTGCGTGTCCCATCACCGAGTTATATCTCGCCCACATGCTTTTTACCCCAATTTGCCATCGCACCGCGTCCCATCACCGACTTATATCTCGCCCACACGCTTACATTTCAATTCAGACGAAACAAATAAACTCACACCAAATCAGAGAGGAGAAATATTCTCCGTTTTGGTGCGGCTTTCTTTGTCAATAATATATCCCGTCCCTAATCCCGGCTAAATCGATTAGTGAAGTAATTATCACCTTGATCACTGCAAGTCATACTATTAAATTCTTGGTGCTTGGTGGCGACTGGACCCATTCCCTATTCAACTGGGGACGGTTTGGATAAAATAGTGGGGACGGTTTGGGTAAAATAATGGGGACGGTTTGGGTAAAATAATGGGACGGTTTGGGTAAAATAGTGGGGACGGTTCGGTCATGGGGACGGTTCGGGTTACGTCGGCCAACTGGAGTAACTGACCCAGGGGGCGGTTTGGGTGAAATAGTTGGGGACGGTTTGGGTAAAATAGTGTGGGGACGGTTCGGCTTGGGGACGGTTTGGGTGCATCCCATAATGATGAGATGATCATACTGGTCCGAAACGACCACCGATGCTGCAATTATGCAGTACCGATGGGGCGAATAGACTGTGGTGCCATACGACCTTGTTGCCAAACGACTTTTCCCCAACAAAGTAGGGTCGATTTAGAAAAAAAAATGCTCGTTTGACTAAACTTTTAAAACGAAAACAAATTTCGTTTCGTTCTGCATTTTCAATTATATACGTTGGAGCATATTGGCACGGAGTATAGAATCAACATTGGGTTGCGTAAAAAAAGAAGTCAAGGTCGCAGTCGCTGTGGCGCCGTCACTGTCAGAATTCGTGGATTCGTGTTGTTTTGCGTTTGTATTTTTATGAAAAATTGGACCAAATGTCGTAGTATTGTATGTTCTGTAAAAATTTTGAGAATTGCAGAGGAAAAAAATACATGTTTTCATCTTCAATTATTCAGCATTTTTGCGAGAAAAATGCTCCCAGAGGCCACCAGAGAGCACCTAGAAATCAAAATTTTCTTGGGGGGAGGACCCCCCCAAACCCCCCTATATTTGCACGTGCCTTCGGCACGTGCAACAAACGCCTTCGGCGTCTGTATTTTATTTTTTTTTCCAATACCGGACCCAAAAATTTTCCCCTCGCGGAACCCCTGCATTGGGGTGTGACACCGATGCATGACATTTAAGTTATTTTAAAACCACTCACACTCTCAGAAGAGGGTTTTTGTACAGAAATTATACAATAATTGACATATTGTTTAACAAAAGATAGGTTTTAATTAATATGAAATGGAAATCTGCTGCTGACACGCTGTTTGTATTAGTGTTTGTACACAAATGGTCACTTTGCAATTAGACCGGCATACTGTTCATGAATACCAATTAACTTTAATACTAAATCTGATTTTTGTTCCCAAAAGAGTTCATCATTAATTTATTACCTCGGAACACTTAAACTTGTGAACAGTAAGATGATTGCAAAATGATATTCCGGCAATATGAATATTATATCTGCTAAAAAGTTATAATCTGTGAAAGGTAACAAGTTTCTTTTATTTGTTTTGTATTTTAATAAAAAAAAACCCAAAACACCAGGAAATACTAAATAAACACTATTTTCATCGAAAAACCTGTTTTGATAATTGTAAACACCAGCAGCCGATTAGACCCAAAATGCTAGCAGCCGATTCGTTCTGACTGGAGGCCGATTCGTCCGAAATTGTCAGCAGTTGATTTGGTTGGCGCCCGATTTGACTGATTCCCTCCATGACTAATGAATAAAAAAGTGGGGTAATGACTCACCATGAGCTGGTCATGTTCCCCTAACTTTTTTATCCGCTCCAAAAGTGGATTATGCTAACAACTTAACAAGACATAGAAAACCTGTCAGACACACAACACACCTCTACTGACCTGCCAAAACCTGAACCTGCACTTTCCCATATCAGTTGAGATACGCCATCTACATGTATGATCATTGTCCCTCCAGTTATATTGTTAAACAGAACCCAGCCTGAGAAGTGATGAGGCTGAACTGTTCTGTCGTCTCTGCCCCCAGCTTGACACATCATGAACATTTCTGTCTCGTCACCAGTCCTTCAGTTTTAGAAAATGATGGCGAGTGATAGTTAGCTCACCTGACGTTTGACTCACGTGAGTGATTTTCCCCCCAAGTGAAGTCGCACCATTTCATTGATGTTAGAGCCATTCAACATGTTGCAGATATTATACAACGAAATGTGTTGTGTGCATATTATGTTTGACTTTGTAGACTGACAAAATAAAAAAGAAGAAAATAATATATTCCATATGCGTATTGCAGCTTTGTTTTTTTTATTACTCCATGTGCATGTTGTATTGTATCAAAAGTAAAATGGGCAATTTTAATGTTGACGTACCAAAACCGTGCAGTGTTAGGTCAGTTCGCCTTGTTTCAAAGACGCTTGCAGAAACGTGAGATTCATAAATATTCAGGCATAAACAGCTAGTCAGATTCCTGGCATGAGGCATGTGAGCTGTTCCCAGAGCCTCACTCGATAAAATTCTCAGTTGAAAAACCTGATTCTTCATTGAAGTCCCACATCAGTGTCTGTGACGTTTTTATTCCACAGAACATTTTTTTTTAAAAACTGACCAACAAATGAGGGCATACTTCATTTGTTGGTCAGTTTTTAATAAAAACTTTCCATGACATGAGTGTGGGGAAACATCTTTTGTTGGCATGCGCAATGCGCAGTCTCGCAGCACTGATAAAAAAAATGCAGGCACGAATCAGGCGACACCGTCGTAAACATTTTTGGCTAACCTTAAATAAACAGAAGTCTTTGAAGTGAACCACAGGAGTATGGACTACTTATGTATTTGTCCCCGTATTTAATAGCATTATTCCGACCACTGTGTACCGACAAAAGGTGTGTTGATCTTCCATGCCGTCATCACCACTTTGTTTCCCAACTGTAAAGTCAGCTGGTTGTTGAGGAAAGTTAACCACTCGGACGCAGTTTCATTTTGCTATTCAAAGTCGACAGACAAATTTGTTTCTTTTTCGGCATGATCGACTAATCGCTCACTGCTTTTCAAATTCGCGCGAGCTATGGTGAACAAGAGCGACTGCTCATCTCGAAAATCGAAGGACTGCATCGAAAATCGAAAAAATCCTTCTATTGTTCTATTGGTATATTTCGTGAGTACAAAATATTCTCAGAAACAATTGAGAGACAACCCTTTTTGCCAAGATAAAGCCGTGTCTGAAAACAGGTGGTCTCACAAGAAATTTGTGTTATTTTGCAAAGTCAGTGACCAAAAATTTAAAGACAACTTGTTGCAAAAATGGAGAAGTGTTGGATTTTTAAACCTCATAATTGTTTTAATTTAGTTTAATATACTAGTGCAAATGAATTGTTTGTTTAATAAATTATAATAAACACTTATTAAAAGAAAGTAACAACATTTTTAGCTCAACTTTGGCGAAGCCAAATTTGAGCTTATGCCATGGCCAGTCGTTCATCTGGCCGTCAACAATTCAATACGACTCGGGCTAGAGGCTGTGTTTATGAACCGATCTTTACAAAACTTCTTGGGTACCTTTGTTATGACCGTGGGACGAGAACGAGTGTTTTTGGGTTCGGTCCGAAATTCAAGATGGCAGCCAGCCACCATTTTGTACCGACGATGCAGAAATCTGTTTTTTTTGCACAGAACTTCCATATGAAAGCGCTGATTTGAATAATTTTTTGTATGAATGTTTAGTACCATGGGATACATCACATATAATATGGGTTTTTTTCTCGTACGTAAATTGTGCAAAATTAGACTAACTTTGATGTATTTAGTGTTATTTTCAGCACTGTCAGTGCAAATGCCAATACGGCTCGGGCTAGAGGCCGCATTTATGAACCGATCTTTACGAAACTTCTTGGGTACCTTTGGTATCACCGTGGGACGAGAATAAGTGTTTTTGGGTGCGGTCCAAAATTCAAGATGGCTGCTGGCAGCCATTTTGTTCAAAATTAGAGGCAATCAGATTTTTGTGCAGAACTTCCACATGAAAGCACTTATTTGAATAATTTTTTGTGTGAATGTTTAGTACCATGGGATACATCACATATAATATGGGTTTTTTTCTTCGTGCAGAAATTATGCGAATTAGATGAACTTTGATTTTTTCAGTGCTACTTACACACAGTAAGTACACATGTCAATACCGCTCGGGCTAGAGGCTGTATTTATCAACCAATCTTCACGAAACGTCTTGGGTACCTTTGTTATCACCTTGGGACGAGAACGAGTGTTTCTGGGTGCGGTCCGAAAATTCAAGATGGCTGCCAGTGGCCATTTTGTACCGAAATTAGGTCTAATCAGTTTTTTGTACACAACTTCTATACGGCTCAGGCTAGAGGCCGTATTTATGAACCGATCTTTACGAAACTTCTTGAGTACCTTTGTTATCACCGTGGAATGAGAACAAGTCTTTTTGGGTGTGGTCCAAAATTCAAGATGGCCACCAGCAGCCATTTTGTACCAAAATTAGTGCCATCAGTCTTTTGTACAGAACTTCTGTATGAAAGTTCTGATTTGAATAAATTTTTGTATGAATGTTTAGTAACATGGAATACATCACATATAGTACGGGTTTTTATCTCGTGCAGAAATTATGCAAATTAGATGAACTTTGATTTATTCAGTGCTACTTATACACTGTAAGTGCACATGTCAATACGGCTCCGGCTAGAGGCTGTATTTATCAACCGATCTTCACAAAACTTCTTGGGTACCTTTGTTATCACCTTGGGATGAGAACGAGTGTTTCTGAGTGCGGTCCAAAATTCAAGATGGCTGCCAGTGGCCATTTTGTACCGAAATTAGGTCCAATCAGTTTTTTGTCACACCTTCTATACAGCTCGTATTTATGATCTTCACGAAATTTCTTGGGTACCTTTGTTTTCACCTTGGGATAGGAATGATGAGTGTGTTTTGGGGTGCCCTTGTTATCACTGTGCTATGAGAACAAATATTTTGGGGTTCAGTCAGACCCACTCTGGGACTCAAAGATTTTTTTCTAGTTTAGCATCTGACTGTCACCCACCTTTACAATACTTTACCTATACATTTGTTACAGGCAACGGTCAGTATTTATGTACCTTTGTTATCAGGTCATTACCTAGATGTTTGTCATTGCTGTGTCACATACTATACATGTCTTTGTCTTGACAAGTTGAGCTACAGTGTCATTGACACTTTCATTTAATGCTGAAATTAAATTTTTCAAGAATCCTATATTTTTGAGATATTTTAACTTATCTCGGGCAACATCCAGGGTACTTGGAAATTTAATACCTAGATGTCTCCATGTTGCTTGGATGTTGCCTGAGATAACGATTTTGTCCCATCCCCTGACAAAGAAATTAAGCCAAAAAAGTATAATAAAAATCCCCAAATTAGGCCCCACTCACCACAGTTCAAATTCTACACTGAGCCTCAAATTTTGAACCAGACAGCGACACATCATTACCGTTATCACAAGCCTATAAATAGATCGAATGTTGATTTTCTAAAGCAGGTCATCCCTTGGCGAGTTTCTGACTTCGGTGATTTGAATTCATTGTGTAGCCATATGAAATCAGTGTTTCAGGAGGTAGCTGTTTCAGTATGTTAGATGTGTTATGTTTTTCATTTGTGTTTATTGGAGGATATCTTATTTTTATTAAAACGAATATTGGAAATATGAGTGTTTACCGTGGAACTCAGGCCTGGGATTTTCCGGAGAGAGATTTATTCGCTCGCCTACTGCTCGCCTTAAAAAAAAATTTAGGAGGACGAAAACTAATCCACCTGGCCTTAGAAAATTAATAACCCACATCTTTTCAGATCTCTGCTATGTTAGTGCTTTCTGTAAGACGGCCACACTGCCTCTCCCACACCTCCGGGCCTTACCGAGGCCCAGAGGTGTGGGAGGGGCATTGTAGCCATCTCAAAGAGATTGCCTTGCTAGCATCACTAAATAAAATGTACAATGACCCCAAGGCAGAATTCCTCATTAGTAAAACTTCATTTTGCCACTTTTAGCTTTTATAAGCTTAAGGAGAGCTAATCGCTCCCCTAGGCCATGCAAGGGGAGCGATTTTTAGCCCTCCTGCATTTTTAAGAATGCCAGGCACGGGAACTGACTTACTGAGTCTGATTTTGTCAGTTCCGAGGATACTGCTGAGAACAACATCTTACAAGTTAGGACTACAGTGAGTTCAAGTACTTGGATTTAACTTTAGCGTTTAGAATAAGCCATACATATAGATTCCTGTAGAGGTAGATTTATTTAACAACATAAATTTACATCCTGGCCAACATTTATGTGGAATTTGCAGCAATGTTTAAATTATTTCCTGTTTGAATCATGTATCATGTATAAGAATCCACAAATTTACATATTCTGAAATTGCGCGAAATGTATTTCTGCTCGCTCATAACAAATGAAAATGTAAACTTTTGCCACAATTTGGCAATCACTGCTCACGTTTGATAGGTGGTTGCTCATTGCAGTATCAGTTTAGACCAAAACCAGTTGGTGCATTGGAAAACCTGGTGGTTCAAAACAGGTGGTCACTCACTACAGGCTACTGCTCCTAATGGGAAAGACATTAAAGAATATTTTTCCAAACCACAGTCCCGAATGCTTTCATATTTATTTTGTGACATCCTTTTTATTTGGGGTAAATTCTTCCTGCCCTTTTACCAATTCAGATTTGTTCAAATTACTTTGCAGGGTATTTTTTGTGTTTTCAAAAACATAGATTAGCAGTTTTTTGGTGATTGCCAAAAATTGATTAGCAGTCTAGAAGAATTGATTAGCAATTCACATTGACATGAAGTTGTTCACTTTCCTTTTGCTTTAGCCAAACAAGAGGCAGTTTGTACTTTAAAAAAGCATGTAAACTTGGCAAAACACTACAGTTTCTCCGAATAAAAAAGATTAAAAAATAAGCACATTGAAGTATCTTCTATCACTTCATATGCTTGATGTATATAATCAAATGTGATAGAAGATACTTCTTAGGGCACTATGAAGTCTTCCCAGCCAGCCTACATTTATGGATGGTAGCATAGCGAATGTTTGTAACATTTACACTAGAGTGTAAGTCCAAAAATAAGGGTTTTGGTTCTCATGCACAGCCGCGTTAGAAAAAAATCCCCCCCCCCCGCATTGAATTTTTTTTATGGAGGTTCGAGATTTTCCCCAAACATAAAGTAAACAGTGCACCGCCAATCTCAGACGTTCATTGCAGTATAACAAAAACACCATATATGTCCGTGTATACGTCGCCTCTGTGTATAAGTCGCACCCCCAACTCACACTTGGAATTCCTCCGTTTTGCCTAAAGCTCATGCATAGGTCGCACACCCATTTTCAAGTATATGCAGTCAACAAGAATTAGTTGCAAGTTTATATGTTTTGCCAATTTGGGATGCAATGGAAATAGGTAAGTTTTCATGAGTTACCACATGTTGAATAAGATAAAAGAATAAAGGAAAATTCTTATTAAAGATTTAAAAACTACTTGCATTTTATTTGTTTTTTGTTGTTTGTTTATCGCCCCAATGTCTCCATCCCTGTCGAGAAAAATCCAACACTCGTTTGTGCCTGAGACTTCATAGTTTCAGAATCAGAGCACCATTTGCGCCATCACCTGCGCAGTTGTTGTGTTTGTATTGGTTTTTCCAAAACGTGACAGGAAAAAACCAATATAAATACAACAACTGCACAGGTTACAGCGCAAAATCGTTGTCCAACATAAGCATTGTTGGTGCTATTAAAACTGAGAAAATTATTTGGAACTATAAACTTGCAAAAAAATAGTTTGTTTTTTAATAGGAATATTATTAGCAACCATGCGAATACCAGCCATTTCATAAAAAATTATTGACTCGCATCCTGCGAATCATTTTTACAACTTTGAATCGCAGACAGTCGTAATTGTCTCGCAAACTGCGATGCGAGCCCAAACAAAAAAATACTCTGCTTTCCCCCTTCTTCAGGTTGGAGCCACAATCAAAAATGTGTCCAAATCTTTGAAAAAATGTTCTTCTCTTGAACGAGCAGTAGAAAAAGACTTCATATGTGGTATGTATCTGCTTTTGCTCAGTCGAGCATCTCAGGCCCTACAGGGCCTCTTGTTAAAATGCCTATTCAGTGGTAGGTAATCAGTGCTCATCTCATGTACAGGGCAATGTCTTGGCAAGTATCTCACTACAGTTAAAACTAGAAGTCCTGTCATGAAATGCGCACAAATAGCATGTTGATATGCGCGTTAATGTACGCGTTATGGCCCAAATAAAACTATCAAATTCTGTACATATGGCCTGAGCACAAGCAATGTTTCAGCCAATGGACCTCCTGGTGACCCGGAGGTCCATTGGCAGAAACATTGCATGTGTTTAGTATGAGTAACCAGGAGAACCTGCCGTGCTTTGGATGCCATTCGATGTGGTTATTGCGCGCAATTCCAACGTGCAATTAAGCCTAGATAAGCGCACTATTCGTGACAGGACTTCTAGTTTTAACTGTATGTAATAAATATGTCCAAAATCTGCCAAAATAGGAAATATTTACCCGTTTGAGATTCAGGGTAAAATAAATAGGACCCAGTATAACCAACACAAGGGATTGAAGTCCTCTGAACATTTTGGCAATTTCTTCAAATTAAATTATTTTTTTACATTATAGTTGAGATTTCGTTATAAATGTAGAAAAAAAAAAACTACCAAATTTCTACCCATTCACCCAATGTGGAGAGTGGACAACTCTTAAAAAAATTCTTTATTAACTAAAAAATTCCAAGTTTTTTTTTTCTAACAAAAAACAAAATAGCTTATAATCACTGCTTATTCTTATTGGAAAAGATCTCAACCAGCTCATTCCAATGAGTGGTTATAAACTGTGTTTGTGTGGGAAAAATAATAGATTTTGAAATTTGAAGAGAGATTAGCCCCAGTTTTTAGCTCATCTTGACAAAGTCGAGTGAGCTTAAGGGATCGTTCTTCAACCATTGTGCATCGTCTCACATTATCGACTTCTCCTTCCAAATCACTAGATCATTTTTTTTGAATGTATATTACCACATGCCAATTCAGATTTATTCAAATTAAGGTGTCCTTCCCCTGAGTTGGAGGCTCACCCTATAAGGGGCCAAAATCTTTGGAAATCTTCTCATGAACCAGCAGTAGTAGAGACTTTATAATTGGTATATAGATTTCTTTTGAGGGTACACTCAAGTTTGTTCAAGTTTGTGAGTCAATATCTGTTGTTGTTATACTAGTCAAAACGTCCGATTGTCAAAACGTCTGATTTTGAAAAATTTCATAAAATCATTTATCAATAAGAATAAAAAGGGTGTTTTTTTTCAATGCCCCTAAATTTTGTGCGCGTAATTCACCCGCTGTCCGATTTCACCTCCCCAATATATCCTCCATCTCCCACCCTGACTCATAGAGGAATCACCAGCCCTGGAAAAGAACGTCCGATGGTTAGTGACAGCGTCCGATGATATTGGTCAAAACGTCCGACGATATTGAGAATAACCCAAACATCCGATGGTTAAAAGTCAAAACATCCGATGATTATAACTCAAAACGTCCGATGCTATTGGACGTTTTGACTAAAATGATGAGACGTTTTGAATAAAATCATCGGACGTTTTGACTAAAATGATCGGACGTTTTGACCAGACCCCATTATACGAGGGCAAGAAATTTAGCTTTGCCCCAAATTTCTATCTTCTGAACCGTGAGGCTGATTTGAATCAAACTTGATATGAGATCGTAATGGGTCATAAGAACTTAATTTATTCCCAAAATATTTTCTCATGGGAACCCCAGGAGCTCAAAATAGAAAAAAAAATTTAAAACTGCTATATCTCCAAATGTGCACCACTCAGAGAATTCTCATTTTGTATGAAGCTTCCTTATGACCAGTCAAATAGAATAGTATAAAAAATCCCCATCAGTTCGATCAAAACATACTTTTTCGGAATATTGAAAAAGTGCCAAGTCATCATTTTTAAAACTAATTCTAATAGAAAAATAATAAGCAATCTTTTTTCTCCAAAACTGCTTTCAAAAAAGCTTTCATATTTCACATAAAACATTTTTTAGAAGGTGGATTAACAAGTGTGTGAAAATCAGAAGCCTGGGTTCATATTTGGGCTTTCTATGAGAACCCAAAAATTAAATTGGTGCAATATGAGGCATATTCCTTAAAAATCTTCTCTGGATCCTCTAGTCAGAATCGTTTGAAATTTGGTATGCATCATCCATAGGAGAGTGAGGTTCACCCCAATTCTAACGTAGCGCTATATGAGGGCAATCTTTAAAAATCTTCTCTTGCAGAGCAACCAGTCGGAATCTCTTAATATTTGATATCCAGTATTGTTATTGGGTGGAGACTCAAATTTGTTCAAACCAAGTCGCTTCGTTCATATTTGGTCTGTGGTAGCCAGAATTCTATGTTCAAGTTTGAGGGGCAATATTTGGCATAGTGATAGGAGGGGCAACAATTTTCGCCCCACCGAAAATTTTTATTTTCTAAACTGAGAAGCTGATTTGAACCAAATTTGATATGAGGTAATAATAGGTCATAACTACTTGAATCATTTATGGGAAAAAAATTCACACCTGCCAGTGGCAATCTCGGCAAATAAAAATAGAATAAAAAATAGAAAAAAAAAAACCATTCAAATGCCCATTTCTCAAAATCTGCTTGGCACTGAGAATTCTTGTTTGGTGTGCACTTATTTTGGACCAACAGAGAGGATTTGTTTAAAAATTGTTATCAGTTTTGTTCTTCGTTACAATTTCGTGATTACTCCACATTTTTATGCCCCCCGACTTAGGCGGGTGGCATATAGTGATTGAAGTGTGCGTGTGTCCATCCGTCTATGTGTGTGTGTGTGTGTGTGTGTGTGTGTGTGTCCGAGCCAATAACTCGAAAACGGTTCGGGCCACAGTCATCAAACTTCACACAATTATAAAGGGCCATGGGTGGATGTGTCACACACAATAGCCGGGTTTGTGCCTTCAAGGTCAAGGTCACATTTCAAGCTCACACTAAAAATTGGTCAATATTCGTGTCTCGGCCATAACTCAGAAACGAATCATAGTACAATTGTTAAACCTTTTACAAATGTTAAGGACAGTCAGAAGGTGTGTCGCATATAATAGTTTCCGCCGCATCTAAAAGTTGAATTTCACAATGGTGGGGGGGGGGGGGCTCATGTGTTACCTTAGTAACATTTTCAGCTCAACTTTGGCGAAGCCAAATTTGAGCTTATGCCATGGCCAGTTGTCCCTCGTTCGTCTGTCCGTCAACAATTCAATATGGCTCAGGCTAGAGGCCGTATTTATGAACCGATCTTTACGAAACTTCTTGGGTACCTTTGTTATGACTGTGGGACAAGAACAAGTGTTTTGGGGTCCGATCCGAAATTCAAGTTGGCCGCCTGCTGCCATTTTGTACCGACGATGCAGAAATCTGTTTTTGTACAGAACTTCCATATGAAAGCGCTGATTTGAATAATTTTTTGTATGAATGTTTAGTACCATGGGATACATCACATACAATACGGGTTTTTTTCTCGTACGTAAATTATGCAAATTAGACTAACTTTGATGTATTTAGTGTTAATTTCAGCACTGTAAGTGCAAAATGCCAATACGGCTCGGGCTAGAGACCATATTTATAAACCGATCTTTACGAAACTTCTTGGGTACCTTTGGTATCACCGTGGGACGAGAATGAGTGTTTTTGGGTGCAGTCTGAAATTCAAGATGGCCGATGGCAGCCATTTTGTACAAAATTAGGTGCAATCAGATTTTTGCACAGAACTTCCATATGAAAGTGCTGACTTGAATAATTTTTTGTGTGAATGTTTAGTACCATGGGATACATCACATATAATACAGGTTTTTTTCTCGTGCAGAAATTATGCAAATTAGATGAACTTTGATTTTTTCAGTGCTACTTACACACAGTAAGTGTACATGTCAATACGGCTCGGGCTAGAGGCTGTATTCATCAACTGATCTTCACGAAACTTCTTGGGTGCCTCTGTTATCACCTTGGGATGAGAACGAGTGTTTCTGAGTGCGGTCCAAAATTCAAGGTGGCTGCCAGTGGCCATTTCGTACCGAAATTAGGTCTAATCAGTTTTTTGTACACAACTTCTATATGGCTCAGGCTAGAGGCCGTATTTATGAACCGATCTTTACGAAACGTCTTGGGTACCTTTGTTATCACCGTGGGATGAGAACAAGTGTTTTGGGGTGTGGTCCAAAATTCAAGATGGCCATCAGCACCCATTGTGTACCAAAATTAGTGCAATCAGTCTTTTGTACAGAACTTCTGTATGAAAGTTCTGATTTGAATAAATTTTTGTATGATTGTTTAGTAAAATGGAATACATCACATATAGTACGGGTTTTTTTCTCGTGCAGAAATTATGCAAATTAGATGAATTTTGATATTTTATTTAGTGCTACTTACACACAGTAAGTACACATGTCAATACGGCTCGGGCTAGAGGCTGTATTTATCAACTGATCTTCACAAAACTTCTTGGGTACCTTTGTTATCACCTTGGGACGAGAACGAGTGTTTCTGAGTGCGGTCCAAAATTCAAGATGGCTGCCAGTGGCCATTTTGTACCGAAATTAGGTCCAATCAGTTTTTTGTCACAACTTCTATACAGCTAGTATTTATGAACTGATCTTCACGAAACTTCTTGGGTACCTTTGTTTTCACCTGGGACAGGAATGAGTGTGTTTTGGGGTGCCTTTGTTATCACTGTGCTATGAGAACAAATATTTTGGGGTTCAGTCAGACCCACTCTGGGACTCAAAGATTTCTTTTCTAGTTTAGCATCTGACTGTCACCCACCTTTACAATACTTTACCTATACATATGTTACAGGCTACGGCCAGTATTTATGTACAGACCGTTACAATACTTTATATGTACCTTTGTTATCAGGTCATTACCTAGATGTTTGTCATTGCTGTGTCACATACTATACATGTACATGTCTTGACAAGTTGAGCTACAGTGTCATTGACACTTTCATTTTGTTTAATACTGAGGTTAATGAGAAAAACATTCAAGATCTTTTTCTCTCAAACCACCACTTCAAATGCATCCATATTTTACATATAATATCTATGGAACATTGTTCCACATATTTAATCAAAACAGATCCATGGGTCTACATTTAGGCTCCCTATGTGAGCCCAAATGTTCAAATTTGTGCAATAAGGGGCATATTTTTTTTAAATCATCCGATGCACTTGTTGGATCCTTTGTCTGAGATTTGGTATGTTGCATTAATTACAGTAGTGAGATTGAAGTTTGTTAAGTCAAGTCTCTGAGTACATATTGGGGCTCCCGAACATGGTGCAGGATGAGGGGTAATCTTTTCCTCCAGATCCACCAGTCAGAATATTTTGATACTTGGTATGCAGCATCTTAGGGGGTGGAAATGCAAGTTTGTTAAAACCAAGTCCGTTGCTTAATATTTGGGCCCCCTATTGTTGCCCAAATTCTAACTAAGTGCGGTATGATAGATAATCTGTAAAAATCCTTATTTTCGGATCCACCAGTCAGAATCTTTTGGTATTTGGTATACGGCATCATTATAGAGGTGTGCTTCGAGTTGTACAAAGTCCTTGGGTTCACATTTTGGCTCGGAGAGCCCAAATTCTAACTTACTGAAATTTTGGGGATAATCTTCACAAATCTTCTTCAGATCCACCAGTTTTTTATCCCCTCACAACTTTGTTACTGGCGGGATATAGTAACAGGACTGTCCGTATGCATGTGTGTACATGTGTATGTGTGCATGTCACAAACATTTGTAGACATGATAAAACTCAAGTCCATCAGCCAATTCTCACCACACTTGGTATACAGCTTTATCATGAAGAGGGGAAGAAGCCTATTGATTTTCAAGGACATAGGTCAAAGGTGAAGGTTACAGCATCACATAATAGAAAAAGCTTGTAGACACTTTTCAGCTCCAGCCTTTCAGCCAATCCTCACCAAACTTGGTATGCTGCTTTGCCATGAAGAGAGGAAGAAGCCTATTGATTTTCAAGGTCATATGTCAAAGGTCAAGGTCACAGCATCACATAATAGAAAAAGCTTGTAAACACATTTCAGCTCCAGCCGTTCAGCCAATCCGCGCCAAACTTTGTGTACTGCTTTGTCATGAAGAAAGGAAAAAGCCTATTGATTCTCATAGTCTCGAAGAGTGGAAGAAGCCTATTGATTTTGAAGGTCAAAGGTCAAGATCACAGCATCACATAGTAGAAAAAGCTTGTAGACACGTTTCAGCTCCACCCGTTCAGCCAATCCTCATCGAACATGCTACACTGCTTTGTCATGAAGAGGGGAAAAAGCCTATTGATTCTCAAGTTCATAGGTCAAACGTCAAGGTCACAGCATCACATAATGGAAAAAGCTTGTATACACATTTCAGCTTCTGCCATTCAGCACCACACTTGGTATACTGCTTTGGCGTGAAGAGTGGAAGAAGCCTATCAATTTTCAAGTTCATATGTCAAAGGTTAAGGTCACAACATCACATAATAGAAAAAGCTTGTAGACACATTTCAACTCCAGTTGTTCAGCCAATCCTCACTGAACTTGGTATACTGCTTTGTCATGAAGAAAGGAAAAAGCCTATTGATTCTCAAGGTCATATGTCAAAGGTTAAGGTCACAGCATCACATAATAGAAAAAGCTTGTAGCAACATTTCAGCTCCAGCCATTCAGCCAATCCTCACCAAACGTGGTATACTGCTTTGTCGTGAAGAGAGGAAGAAGCCTATTGATTTTCAAGGTCCTAGGAAAAAAGGTCAAGGTCACAGCATCGCATAATAGAATCTAACCGTTGAGCCAATTTCGCAGGGGATGCTCCGCTTTGCGGTGCCCTTGTTTATATCTGGTTTTGGCATACAGCATTTTTAGGAAGGTATGATTCCAGCCTGTTCAAGCCAAGTGATTGAGTTCATATTTGGGCTCCCTGTTGGAAAACCAAGGATTTTTGCCTCCCCGTGGGAACCCCGGGAAGTAAGCAGCACTTGTTTACTGTGGTAAACCAGTTCTGCTTTACTAGTAAAATAGGACCCAGTCACCAATGCTTGGGGTGAAAGTCCTCTAAAATGGGCAACATGTAGATCAACGATTGACTAAACTTGACTTCATCTCCATGTTGTGTCACGATTAGCCATGGTGCATAAATATGTGACGTTAACCACCAACAAACAAACAAACAAGGATTTTTGCCCTGTCTCAATTTCTATTTTCTGAACTGAGAAGTCGATTTGAACCAAATTCGATATGAGATAGTAGTGGGTCATAAGTATGTGGTTTATTCAACAACACAAAAATCCCAGCAGCCCCGTGGGTACCTCAGGCCCCAAAAGTAGAAACAAATTTGAAAGCCGTATCTCACAAACTAGACAGCACTGAGAGATCTCATTGGGTATAAAGATTCCTTTGGGACAACAGAAAAGAATGGTAATAAAAATTGATGTTGGATTTGTCAAAAAGAATAGTTTTTAACACCGCTATTGATGGGAAAGACATTGAAGAATTTTTAACCACTATCCCGAATGCTTTCATATTTTATAACATTTTTAATTGGGATAAATTTCTATTACCCCTATTTTCCAATTCAGATTTGCTAAAATTAATGTGCCCATCCCTTGGATGAAGCAACACCTCAAAATGTGTCCAAATAATAAAATGTTCTTATGACCCAACTGTAGCAGAGACTTGATATGTGGTATGCAGCTGCTCTTGATCATGTGGGCGTTTTAGACCCTGTGGGTCCTTGTGCTCAACACTACTATTAATGGAAAAGACATTGAAAAATCTACCAAACCACTGCCCAGAATGCTTTCATATTTTATACATGTATATAACTTTTTAATTCTTAATAAATTCTTATTACCCTTTTCAAATTTATTAAAATTAATTTGACTCTCCCCATCGATGGTGCAGCACTCATAAATTTTATGTGTCCAAATGTTCCTGTCATTAACCAACACTGGCAGAGACTTGATATGTGGAATATAGCTGCTTTTGATTAGATGAGAATCCCAAGCCCCATGGGGCCTCTTGTGTTAATGAAAGTAGTAGATATTTTGCATTTTTGTGATTTTGGACACTGTTAACATTGGGCAAAATTAGACTTTACTTTTTGCGTTGGTAATGATGAATCTTTGAACGCTGAAGAAAGGATTGTGAGAATCAGTAATTGAATGAAGAAAATTTAAATATTTTATACTCACATCATCTCATAACCTCATTGTGTGTTTATATTTTCAGATCATGGGAAGAAAACGTAAGACCGAGATGTCGGAAAAGATGAAGGAGTTGAGAAAAAAAAGAAAATGCACTTCTGTAGAAAAAGATACAAACGAAACTGAAAAAAAACAAATTGATACAATTGAAACTGAAATAATACAAACTAAAACAAATGAAACTGAAATAATACAAACTGATAAAAAATATTCTAAAATCATAGAAACTGATACAAACAATTCAAAAGCAAATGCAACCACCGCCCAGAAGATGAATAATCTGATGGGAAGTCTCACTTCTAGAACTGAAGTGCAGGCGACAGAAGCTGTCAAAGAGTCAGCTTCAGTAGCAATTGATTCCAGTGATTCACCTGCTACAACCCAGAGGATTCACAATCCCATGGGAAGTCTCACTAACAAAACTGGAGTGCAGACGGCAGAAATTGAAATAATACAAACTAATTCAAATGAAACTGAAATACAAACTGAAACTAATGAAACTGAAATAATACAAACTTATACAAATGAAACTGAAATAATACTAACTAAAACAAATGAAACAGAAATAATGCAAACTTATACAAATCCAAAGGTTGAATCAAAAACTAATCTGCATAGTTTGAATACGATTGATCTTTCAAAATTGAATATCATTGAATCAGCATCACATGTAATACAACCTAATCATGTTGAAAGCATTCAAGGCAGTTTTAATCAAGGGGATATTACAATTTTTGGATACAACAGTGGAAAACAATGTACTGTAATGAGTTTTATGGCATTGACATACAGTGAGCAAAAAGCATTATCAGAATGGAACAGTGATGATATGGACAAGGTGTTAATTGATGGAAACAATCTTTATGACATATTGCAAAGAAGTAGCACTATGAGTCATGACTATTTGGATGTACACGAACTACCAACTGAATTAGATATTTTAAATTCAAGATTTGTCTATGAATATTCAAATTCTCTTGATGTTGTTCTTAATGGCACTTACGACGATCTGACAATGTACAATTCATGCACATTAAATGAAGCACTACAAGTTTTATTTGCTGACTACAAAGCTTGTTTCATAACTTTTGCAGATTACACATTTATTTTTATAAAACATGATAGTAATTTATATGTATTTGATTCCCATGCACGAGACAGAAATGGCTTACAGGATGCAAAAAGTGGGAAAAGTGTTTTAGTTAAACTGCATTGTATAAGCACTGTTGAAAGATACATATTAAAATTACTGGAATCAATGAATAAAAACTACGTCATGCCATGTGAGCTTACAGGAGTAAATATTTCAAATCTGTGCAATATTCAAGGAAATGTGACAGACATGCAAAATGAATCTGATGATATAGCTATTGTTCATGAGGTACACAAAATAACTCCTAACTTCATTCCATTTGACTCAGAGATGCAATACAAAGCTTGCAAATTAATTGGAATTCCACTGGTTCAGAAACTCCTGCTACAGTCTTCTGAAAACATTAAAAATGATTTTTTAACAAAATCAATAACAAAAGATGGCAACTGTTTTTTTAGAGCAATATCTTATGCAGTGTCAGGTTCAGAAATATACCATGCAAAACTGAGAGAATTGGTTTTGATCTATCTTAAACAAGAATATGTTCTTTTTGAATCCTTCCTAAGATCTCAGTTCATAGATATGAATGATTACTTGAAAAGATCAGGTATGGAGCAAAATGGAACTTGGGCATCAGAAATTGAAATATTAGCACTGTCTGTTATACTAAACACAAATATTTATACATTTACTTCCAATTCATGGTTGCAATTTTCACCCAAGAAAGTCAGTAAAACATTTCAGCCTAGCAACTGTTCAATATACTTGAACCACAGCAACAACAATCATTATGACTTAGTGATATCTGCTACCACTACTACTACTTATACAGATTTTACATCTTGTGAAAAGCATGTGACATTTGAAGGGATTGATGTGAATTGCAGTTTGCCAATGGCTACATTGAGCACAGAGAAAATGACACAAAATATTACGAAGACAAAAAAATTATCAAATATAACACAAAAAGGAGTTCCAAAGAGGAGGAAAAGAAAATTAATTTTACGGCATGCGAAAAAAGGTCAATGTGCTAAGAAAAGATTGGATGATAAAAAATATACCCAAATGATAGAAAAAACAGATAGGAAAAGTACATATCAACAAATGTATTCAGCCAATGAAAAGTTCAGAAAAGCTAAACAAGAAGACAGTAGACAAAGATATAAATCAAATAAAAAATACAGAACTAATCAGAAAAAAAGAAGCTTAAAAAAATATTCATCAAATGAAGTATTCAGAACTAATGTGAGAAAAAGTAGCATAAAAAAATATACATCAAATGAAGAATTCAGAACTAATGTGAGAAAACGTAGCATAAAAAAATATTCATCAAATGAAGAATTCAGAACTAATGTGAGAGAAAGTAGCATAAAAAAATATTCATCAAATGAAGAATTCAGAACTGATGTGAGAAAAAGTAGCATACAAAAATATTCATCAAATGAAGAATTCAGAACTAATGTGAGAAAAAGTAGCATAAAAAAATATTCATCAAATGAAGAATTCAGAACTAATGTGAGAGAAAGTAGCATAAAAAAATATTCATCAAATGAAGAATTCAGAACTAATGTGAGAGAAAGTAGCATAAAAAAATATTCATCAAATGAAGAATTCAGAACACAAGTGATAAAAAGTTTGAAACAAAAATATGCATCAAATATACAGTACAGAACCCAACTGATAAAAAGTTTGAAACAGAAATATGCATCAAATATACAGTACAGAACCCAACTGATAAAAAGTTTGAAACAGAAATATGCATCAAATATACAGTACAGAACCCAACTGATAAAAAGTTTGAAACAGAAATATGCATCAAATATACAGTACAGAACCCAACTGATAAAAAGTTTGAAACAGAAATATGCATCAAATATACAGTACAGAAACCAACTGATAAAAAGTTTGAAACAGAAATATGCATCAAATATACAGTACAGAACCCAACTGATAAAAAGTTTGAAACAGAAATATGCATCAAACAATGAATACAGAACGAGTCTGAAAGAAATTGGCAAAGCAAAATATTTGTTGAATGAACCATACAGAAAAAAATTAAAAGCAACTAGCATTGCAAAATATGCAACCAATGCTGTCCACAGGCAAAAAGTAAAATGCATGAATATGGTGCACAGAGAAAATGTGAAAAAAGCTAGTAGCTTAAACATGTCAAAAATATTCAAACAAGAAATTTGCAGAGGCCCAGAATACACTTGTTCATGTTGCTATCGTCTTTTATTTGCAAACCAGGTACAACATTGTAATGAGAATATCTATGAAAACAAAAGAGAGAATGTTAAACAAATTGCAAGGAAATGTATTTCTAAAAAATATCTTCATGAGTGCAGTGATACATGTGATGAACAATGTGTATATATGTCTTTACCAAATGCAAAACTGTGGATTTGTTTTAACTGTCACCGTAAAATTTTACTTGGGATAAATCCTGCAGAAGCAGCCAAAAACAATTTATCACTAGAATCGATTCCAGAATGTCTTGAACAATTAAATTCTTTAGAACAACATTTAGTTTCTCTACACATTCCATTTATGAAAATTCTTGCATTACCAAAAGGTGGTCAACATGGTGTACATGGGCCAGTTGTATGTGTACCTTCAGATATTGAAAAAACAACTAATGTATTACCTAGATCAGATGGGAATAATATGCTTTTACAAGTGAAACTAAAAAGAAAACTTGGTTACAAAGGCTACTATCAATATCAGTATGTTGACCAGAAACATGTGGAAGATGCATTGAACTACCTTAAACAAAACAATCCTTGGTATGCTAATGTCACGCATGATAGAAACTGGTTAAATCCTATTCCTATGAACAGTGGCCAATCTTTAATGGAAAATGTTGAGCAGGATTCTATTAATTCAGACCTAGCATCTGATGATAATACAAATGTTACTGACAATACAACTGATGAATTAGAGGAAAGATCAAATGGTATACAACTAGACACTTGTCTTCAACCTGATGATATAGGTCAACATGTACTTGATGAGTATGGTGATGAAATTCTAAATTTAGCTCCAGCAGAAGGAAACAATCCTATAAAAATTTTAAATGAACAAGGAAACGAAGCAAAGACATTTCCAGTACAATTTCCAACTGGCATTCATACATACAATGATGAAAGAGATGAAAGAATTACATTGTCTAGATATTTCAATATGAGGTTAATGAGTGCAGACAACAGATTTGCTAGAGATTCAAATTATATATTTTACAGTCAATACATATCAGAGCTGGAACATGTTATGTCATCTGTATCAATTGCATGTAGAAAAAGCAACAAGAAAACTTCTGATGGATCAGAAATAACATTTGAAATGTTAAATGACAGTAAAACCCTTAAAAATCTTATCAATTCTGATCAAATATATAAATTCCTTAATCCAGTTAGAGGCACACCACCATACTGGCAGACTGCTCAGAAAGATCTTTTTGCAATGCTTAGACAATTAGGAATACCAACATGGTTTTGTTCATTTTCATCAGCTGATACAAGATGGGAAGAAATAATAGGCACTATTCTAATTCAACAAAATGACACAAGAGAAACAAAAAATTTAGACTGGAATGAAAAATGTCAAATTCTCAGAAGTAACCCTGTAACAGCTGCTCGAATGTTTGATCACAGATTTCACACATTTTTAAACAAAGTTATTCTATCTGATGCTGCACCAATAGGAAAAGTTAAAGACTATTTTTACAGAGTAGAATTTCAACAGCGTGGTTCTCCACATACACATTGTCTATTCTGGGTAGAAAATTCACCAAAATTGGATATAGATAACGATGAGATTCTCACTACATTTATAAACCAGTATACAAGTTGCAAACTACCAAATGAGGAAACAGACCCAGAACTATTTGAAATTGTGTCAAATGTGCAACAACATAGTAAAAAACACTCAAAATCATGTAAGAAGAAGGGTACAACTTGCAGATACAATTTTCCTAGACCTCCTTCAAAAAGAACATTCATTTGTCGACATAAAACTGATGAAATTGACAACACTGAACATATGTCAGTTGAAGTAGCAAAAACAAGAATTAAGAGTGTATGGAAGGTCATTTTAGAAAGTGATAGTGAAAATTTATCCTGTGATGAAATATTTGAGAAAGCTGGACAATCACAAACACTTAAGGAACAAGCTTTTCATGTTGTATCTGAACGAAATGAGATCATTCTTGAACGTGAACCACATGAAATCTGGACAAATCAATATAATGCAGACTTATTAAGATGCTGGAATGCTAATATGGATATTCAATTTGTTTTGGATGCATATGCTTGTATTGTTTATGTAATATCATACATATCAAAGGCTGAACGTGAAATGGGACTTTTATTGAGACAAACAAAAAATGAGGCAAATGAAGAAAATCTTGATGCACAAAAAACAATGAGAAAGCTTGGCAGTAAATATATGAATTTTCGTGAAATTTCTGCTCAAGAAAGTGTATATCGAGTCTGTAATTTGCGATTGAAAGAATGCTCAAGAAAAGTACAATTTGTTCCAGTTGGTGAAAATCCAATAAGAATGAGAATGCCACTAAAGTATTTGAGTGAAGAGAACAGTGAAAATATTTGGATGTCAAGTATTACTGATAAATACAAGTTGAGACCATTAACAGAAGAATTTGAAAAAATACCTTTGGCAACATTCTGTTCACAATTTCGTATACTTGCAAAATCTCAAGTTCCCAAGAGTATGAGAATTGAAAATGATGACAATGTAAATCCTCAAACAGAAAACTGTAACATTTATAGACTCCAAGAAAATTCAGGTTATATTCAAAGAAGAACAAGAACAGATCCAGCAATTATCAGATATCCAAGATTTTCTGAAAGTAAATCTCCTGAACTATATTTTCAAAGCATTTTAGAACTATTCTTGCCACACAGATACAAGGAACAACTGAAACCACCTACATATGAATCTTTTGAAAACTTTTATAACTTTGGCTCCGTCAAGTTAACAACAGATTCAGAACTTGAATTGGTCAGTGTAATTGTTGACTCAAATAAACAGTTATATGATATAAATGGAAATGCAATTGAAAATGCTGAGAAAATCTTACAAAATATTGAACCACAAGATGCTTGGGCAAGACTTTGTCCACAAACTGAATTAGAGCGAGATGAATGCAAAAATAAAGCAACAACAACTGTTATAGAGCAAGAAGTTATTGATGATACTGATTTGCACCTTTCCAATGGTAACTATTCAAACACTGCTCACAAAGAACAGAATCCTACTTTATATTCAAAAAATGAAGTTAAACCTTTGCTCTGTTCAATGAATACAACTCAATCTGAAGTGTTCTATAAAGTTCGACATTGGTGTTTAAATGAAGCTCAAGGAAAAAAGCAAAAACCAGTAAATGTATTGATCACAGGTGGAGCAGGTGTTGGGAAAAGTCACCTTATCAAATGCATATATTATGAATCAACTCGAATACTTTCTAAAACAACTGAATATCCTGATGATCTCACTGTATTATTGACCGCACCAACTGGAACAGCTGCATTTAACATAAAGGGTAGAACAGTTCATAATGCATTATCAATTCCTGTACCTCTTGATAAAAAATATATGCCACTGAAGGAAGATAAACTGAACACATTACGTGCACAACTTGGAAATTTAAAGATTATAATTTTTGATGAAATATCACTGGTCAGCAAACTGCTTTTATATTACATCAGTGAAAGATTGAGACAAATCAAAAAAGCAAAACAAGGGAATCATTTTGGCAATATATCAGTGATATTAGTCGGTGATTTTTATCAAATGCCACCAATTGCAACAAACAAACAAAACTTACTATACATTAACAATGCATCTGATGCAGTAGATTTATGGAAAGACTTTTCAATTGTTCAGTTAGATCAAGTAATGAGACAAAAAGATGATCTTGAGTTTGCTAACTTATTAAACAGATGTCGAATAAAATCAAAAAATGAGGATCTTTCAGATGATGACATGAATGCTCTGAAAAAATGTTGCAAAAATAGAATAGATGATTCTCTACACATTTACCCAAGAAATCAAGATGTAGATGCATACAATTTAATAAGATTCACAGAATTGGATACTCCTTTACATTTTGTAGATGCTGAAGATTTTGTAAAAGATAAAAGGAGTGGCAGATTAATACAGAAAGAATTCCCCAAAACTTCAAAGAAAACAAATCTTGAAAAGACCCTGTATGTTGCAAACAAAGCTAGAGTCATGCTGTTAAGGAATATTGATGTATCAGATGGTTTAGTTAATGGAGTAATGGGTACTGTTGTTAATGTAACACACAAACAGATCTTTGTTGTATTTGATAATAAGAATGTCGGAAGAGAATCCTGTAAAAAACCTAAATCTTTTGATTTACCAATGAATTCTGTGTGTATTGACAGAGTGGAAGAACATGTAAATGAAAGTAAAGGAAGTTTTGTCAGAAAACAATTCCCACTGAAACTAGCTTGGGCATGCACAGTTCACAAAATACAGGGTTTAACACTGAACAAAGCTGTTATTTCTTTAGAACATACCTTCACATCAGGAATGGCATACGTTGCCTTAAGTCGAGTTACATCACAGACTGGTTTACAAATTCAAGAATGTGACAATAAAATTCTGAATGAAACAATTTACTGTGAAGAAGGAATTTCCAAGGCTTTAGATGATATGCCAAAATTTATTCAAAATCCTCAGGTAATTGCTGCTTGTCATACAACAATAGTACTGCACAACATCCAAGGACTTATTTCAAATTTACCGAACATTAAAGGTGATAGTCGCTTTCTTAAAGCTGATTATTTATGTTTGACAGAAACTTGGTTAACAGGTGAAACACAACAAATTAACATGACAAAACTAGATGAGTTTGTACTGTATCAGAAGCCACGTTGTCTATCATATGACACCACAGATTCTAACTTTGAAGCCTTAAAGAACCAAAGTCATGGGGGCGTTGGTGTATATGTAAAACAAAATACAATATTTGAACAAAAAGACTTGTCTATACCAAATCTAGAACATATCAGTTTCTATCTGCCTCATATTGATACTACTGTTGTTATTATCTATAGACCAAATACATATCCAATAGGGCTTTTTCACAGAACTCTTATTTTTATGATGGAAAAATTGATTTCTTGCAAGAATTGTCTGATAATGGGGGATTTTAATCAAGATATACTAGTTGAATCATCAATAAAACAACTTTTTGAAACGTATGACTACAGACAGCTTGTTAAAGGCACAACAACAGAGGGTGGAACACTAATAGATCATGTTTACCAGAAAGGTCCTCTTGATATTCATACAGATATTATACCAACCTACTTCAGCTACCACGAAGCAATATCAATAACATTCAATGGGAAAGATCACTAATAGTCTAATTGAGATATTCATAGAACATTTTAAAATAGTATTGCAGATAAACAGCTGTCAGTGATAGATGTCCTCTGGATGAAAGGTCTACTGATGTCCGCTGACAACGAGAAGTTGTTTATTAACCTGCATTTTTTTTTGGAAGATTTAATTGTAATTATTTTTCATCTTTTTAATGACTGTCAGGGATGCACATATAGAAAATGTAAGACAACCCATCAAAAAGTTATGCAAAAAGATTTTGCACAACCTTTTTTGAGCTAAGATAACCCCATTCCCCTCGGCTGGCACTCTCCTTTATCAAATTTAATTTGAACACGATCATCTTAGAGGAGCAAGAAAAGGTTATCCTAGAAAATTAACGCGCGCTCTTCCAATTTGTGCATCCCTGTCATTCTATCGAGTGCCACTGATAAGAAAAACTGTTTATTAACTGGTAGAGTGCTAAATTATTTTTGATCATCAAAATTTTTACACAGGTCTTCGCCTTGTTAAAATTTATGGTAGAGTGCCAAAAGTCACTCTCCAATAAATTTTGACAAGGCAATTCCATACAGATGAAACCTGCACTTTATCCAATATTTAACTCTTACACAGCATTGATTAAAAACAAAAAATAAATTGCACACCCCGCCCCCCCCCCCCCCCCCCCCCCCCTAAATTCCCACAATTTTTCAATAAAAACCATACAAATATCTATATCATTAGAACTGGCTCCATGAGCAGTTTCTAATGATATCCATGTTTGTATTGTTTTATTGAGAAATGTCTTGGATATTTGTGGTTGAGTTAGGCCAATTTTGGTTAATTCTCTGGCCGATTTTTGGCCGCTGTAGTAGATAAAGGGATAACAAGAATTTTTGATGTACACCATAAATGCATGTAGTTTGAACCCTTTACAGAGACGGGCAGCCAAATAAAAAAGCACAATTTAATTAAAGGCCTTATCCTAACTAGGACTCTCCAGTCATTACCACCTACTCCTATTGCTTTGCCCTAACTAGGTCCTTCACATCATTTCCCCTCCTCTTACTTACCTGAAGTGAAGTGGGAGAAGCGGTAATGATGGGATCATCCTAGTTAGTACTAGGGGAGAACCTCACCCTAAGTTTACCAGCCCATCCCTCTTCCTCTCCCAAATAAAAAAAAATTGACCCAGTTCCAGTGTCACACAACTTAATAGCCCAAAAATGCTCACCAATATAGAGAGCTTTTGTCCTAACTGGGACCTTCCATTTGTTACCCTCTGCTCCCATTTCCTGGTCCTAACTATGATCCTCACATTATTACCCCTCCTGCCACTTCCTCAAAGTAAAGTGGAATGAGGGGACAATGATGGGAGGGTCCTAGTTAGGACTTTGGGAGAACCAGTTCCACTTTCACTCAACTTAATAGCCCCAAAATAGGAGTATGCATGCTACAATTGCTTCATATTCCATCATGGAGTTGTAAATTTTGCAAAAATTTCTAGGTGAGGTCTTGTCCTAACTAGGACCTTCCTGTGGTTGCAACTTCCTCCCATTTCCTTGTGTTAACTACATTTAAAACTAGAAGTCCTGTCATGAAATGCGCACAAATAGCATGCTGAACTGCGCGTTAATGAACGCGTTAATCCCATAGTAAAGGTATCAAATTCTGTACATATGGCCTGTGCACAAGCAATGTTTCAGCCAATGGACCCCCGGGTAACCCAGAGGTCCATTGGCAGAAACATTGCATGTGTTTGCTATGAGTAACCAGGAGAACCTGCCGTGCTTTGGATGCCATTCGATATGGCAATTGCACGCAATTCCAACGCGCAATTAAGCCTAGACAAGCACACTATTCGTGACAGGACTTCTAGTTTTAACTGTAGGACCCGCCCATCATAATTCTTTCAATGGAAGTTGGAAGAGGGGCTAATGATGAGACGATCTTAGTTAGCCTCGGACTTGGGGAGTGTTCCCAAAGGCCCACAACAACCTTCCATTATCATGGTAGTCTCCCCAAAACTGGCTCAACACCCCACCCTCAGAAAAAAATACAAATTATAGAATCCTGTCCATTAAATTGAAAAGGATTCTCAAATGAACATGTAATGGAACTAAAGAACCAAATATCCTAAGATGTATGAAACCAGGAATCATTTTATAAATTGGGCAGCATTACTATAAACATATATATTGACTATACTTTACTGGTACTGAGGTCGTGATATTCCTGTAAATTCCGAAAGTGATCTAAACTGGTTGGGTGCTAAATTTTTGTTGATGTCAGAATTTATTTAAAATTTTTTTTTTAATTATTGAAGAGTGCCAATAGGCACTCTCCAATAATTTATTATAAAGTAAATCCAATTAAACGAAATAACACTTTCTTCTAGATAAATATGAAAAGTAAGCAAATAATGTGAGGTCCTTAGCGTATTACCCTCACTTTTCTTCAAAGCCCCGATAGTGGCTTCCAGCACTCTACCAGTCAAATACTTATAAAAAGTGGTACTCCACAATTTTTTATTATATTTGAAATTAGAAACTGATGATTTAACAAACCAAGTTGCTTAGGGCCTGCTTGAAAAGCAGCATTCCCAAATTGAAGAGCATTCTCAAAGCATTTTTTTTCAAGTAAATCATCATAACTTCTGTTGAGAGCTGTCGAAGGAGGACCCCAATAAATAAATAATTCAGAATATCCAAACTTAGTCAATGCTTTACAATAAAATCACCTCTCAAATTTTGTTATCATCTTTTGTTTTAAAAATGTAACTGATAACTGAGTTATTGGATTGAGCTTATTGGAGTTAGTACTGATAACTTTTTTTTCGAAGCGAAAATGAATTTAAAACTGGAATGATGGTTTTAAGGTATAACATTTCCCCGTGGCACCCTGGGAAGTTGAACAGTGCTTGTTTACTGTGATAAACAAGTTCTGTTTTGCTGGTAGAATAGGTCTGAGCTCTGTCAAACAAGGTTGAATTGGTTAAATTTCTAGTTGCATTAGGGGTAAAAATAGTAACCTAAAATGTAGATATTTTGACAACAGTTTACAGGAGGCTAAGGAAGAGACATGACAGGATCGATATACATATACAACCATTAATATTAACTGTGTGATGTTCCACATGTTGGTTGATCCAATTTTTAAAGTTTCATTGTTGCAAAATTGTTTCTTGGCATGGCCAGGAGATAAGTGGATGTTTGGTGTTTATTAAATCATTGGTGGTTAACAAGACAGTTGAAACTTGCTAATGGAAACACAAAAAACACCACTATAATTTTATTTTTGTAATCTTTGGCTTCAAAAACATAAGTTATGACCCCTCATTGGACTGAGCTCATTCCATTTGTGGATCATATGCTATGTTTTTCAAATGATATTTGAATTTAGAATGGTTTGGGTCGTTATGGTTGCTATATGAAAGTATTGTCAACAAATCATGTAAGTTGTAGGGTACAGAGGACCAGCTATATTGTGAATGTTACCTTACCACAAAATGCTCACTATTTTAATTACCATTAAGTTCAGATTATTTCAATTGTTTTGAAATATATATTTCAAGTTATGTTAACTATTTCTTCCCCAACATTATATTCAAAACTACCCAGTGGTATGCACAGAAATTGTCATTCAGGTTTTTTCTTCATTTTTGCTTCAAAAACATAACTTGAAACCTCTCATTAGATTGAGATTGTTTCAGTGAGAATTCATTTGCTATCTTTTAGAATTAAACAAAGTATATTTAACATTCAGTTCTACAGCTTCAGAAAATGAGTGAACCCTGGAAGTGGAGTAGTGTTTGTCTACTATTGTAAACATGCTCTGTTTCACTAGTAAAATAGCACCCAATAAACAGCACCTGGGGTACAAGTCCTGTAAAGTAAGTAACATAAATAGTTTGTTAATGTTTTCTTTATACTATTGTGGTCATATTTATAGCCCCAGGTGCAGAAAAAAAGACACATCTTCATAAAATTTGCAATTACAATAAAAATATGCTTAGTGTTTTGATGTACACAAGCTGAGGGTAAACAGCATGCCAATTATATGATGTTATTAGCACATCGATTAGGGCTGGTAAGATACACCGGTTCACTGGTGTTTCGAGATTTGCATTGCCAAGATACAACAACCAGTTGAGACATATTTTTATTGCTGTATTGTGATACACTGTTCCAGACAATATTTTTTTAAAATAGTTTTTCAGTAATCCAAACATGGGCCCACTAGCCTGCATTTTAAAATTTCTAATTTAGTCTGCCTTTTGAGGAGACCAAATCATAAATTTTTAGACTGCCTAAGAAGCCCACTTGTGGACTATGACATCAACAAACTTTTACAGCCCAAGTAGGTGCTAATCTGGAAAATGATAGAAAAGCTACAGTATGTGACGTGTGTATTCTCACTAAAACACCTGCAGAGTGGAAATTCCACCCTCTTAATATCTGCCAGTTACGATGATAAAACATAAGAAGGGCAAGCAAAGTGTCAGCCAGTGGACCTCTGGGTTTAACCTTGAGGCCCTTTGGCTGAAACTTTGCTTATCCTTATCTCCACGAGTGTTTTAGTGATAATCCACTCAGCACATACTGTACAAAATCAGTATTGAAACATTCATTCCATATCTTGTATCATTGTTTCCACCCCGTAGGAAGTGAAACTATGTTGTTTATTATGGTAACAAGTTCTGCTTTACTGGTTAAGTAGGAGCCAGTTATGAAAGCTTGGAGTGTAAGTCCTCTAAAATGAGCAACATTGGGTATAAACAGTTGGCTAAACATGACTTTATCTCCATGTTGTGTTACGATTAGCCATTGTGCATAAATATCTTATGTTAAAATCAATAAATAAATCATTATTTCCCTATTCCTATTACTCTACCTCCATATATAATTATTTATGATCCTCGTGGGAACCCCAGGAAGTGAGGTAGTGTTTGTGTACTATGGTAAACAAGTTCTGCTTGACTGGTAAAATAGGACTTGGTCACCATTGCTTGATATGGCAGTCCTCTAAAATGGTCAACATGGGGTATAAACAGTTGACTAAACTTTACTTTATCTCCATGTTGTGTCATTAGTGCTGAAACGGTTAACTCATTTCCATAACTGGTTAACCGTGACCTATAACCGGATATCTATAGATACTTACATCGACCATGATATCGGACTGCTAGAATTAAGAAGTATTCATCAAAACTATTCCGTATTGTGTATACAAATGAACGTTCAATCGTTGTTGAGTATTTGACAACTTTCATTCATATACACACAACAAAATAGTATCAGTGAATAGTCTGTAGTCATGGAAAATATTGAAATGACACTATTATTAACAATGTCTTGATGGACAAAAATTATTATCTCTCTATAATCTAAATGCTGCTGTAGGTGTTTTATCACAAGTTTTAGCATTAGAATGCCACCTACTTTTCGATATAACGGATAACCAGTTGACATACTTTCTAACGGGTTAGGTCTATAACCGGTCATGAAACAGTTATCTGGTTATCCATTTCAGCACTAGTCATGATTAGGCATTGTGCATAAATATGTGACATTAAACACCAATAAGTAAATTATATATGAACTACCTTGATAACACTATGTTGTCATAGATTTGTTTTCATTTCTAATATATAATCAAATACAGTTTCTGCAGCAATGAGACTGCCATGCACATAATTCCTTGTGTGACAGTCTCATTTGCAGAAACTTTATTTGATTACAGAATACAGATAAGAAATGACATCTATTGCAATAGTTAGCATGGTATTTCAGGGAATTTTCCCCTTGAGAACCCCAACAACAGGAACACCAGGACCACTGATAAGGATTTGACGGTCATTATGCCAGATTATTGCCTTATTATTGCCAGATTGCTATAGCAATCTGGCAATAATGAAGTGATGTTCTGGCTTTATTAATGCGTTATTGTTTAACGGTACACTTTGAGTCTGGCAGATGCTCGCTGCTGCTCAGTGATTCTCTCCGGATACTCGGGCTTCCTCTACCCGTAAATCTGCTTGACATAAGATTACCTAGTTGTAAAAAGTGTTGTAACACCCCAATAAATTAGTAAATAAACGGTACACTTTGTTGTAGGCTACTGCAACCGGATTGCTCAAGTGACAAAGAAAACAGCACAACTATTCCCCATGGAAACCCTGGGAAGTGAAGCTGTGCTTGTTTACTATGGTAAGTAAGTTCTGCTTTATTAGTAAAAATAGGTCTCAGTCACCAATGCTTTGGGTGGCAGTCCTCTAAAATGGGGCAATAAAACAATTGTCTAAACTTGACTTTATCTCCATGTTGTGTCACGATTACCTATTGTGCATAATATGTGACGCTAAACACCAATAAATCAAAACAAATCAAGTTCCTATTTGGAGGTACAGTAATACTACTTAACAGGGAAACAATGATACTTCATATGTCTCAGCTTCCTGTTTAATTCACTCATTAATTACGTCATGTTTTGTTTAATTTATAAATTTATCCTGAAATATTACTTTTTTTGTGTACTACTATTTCCATGGCAATGCTCTCCAGTATGTTTAACAGACACAAGACCAACAAAAGATGTGGTATTTTATGGAATTGCGGAGTTAACACTATGTTGTGATTGCTCAACTTACATCGTTATGGCATTTGATCACTGACACCTAGGTAATTGTTGACAGTTTCACCTTGTGAAGAATAACAAAAGCATAAGACATTTGTGGTGAATTTGTGCTTCATAGATCCTTGTATCAGGTGTTGCTTAACAAAAAATTTATTTTTCCATGTGAACACCAGTATACTTATGTCTGAATATTCACAATTGTTAACTTGCATCCTCGTGAACAGTTGTGCTTCATTTTTTGAAACTTGTCAAAAAGAAATGTGAAACACAATATGCAAAAGCAGGAGTGTGGTTATAAGACTGCCAAAAGCAGTACATACAGCAAGCCAAGAATGTTTATTTGACTTAGAAAACCAATTCATTATTTCAAGATGATGCCATTACAGATCAGTATAACAATTATAGCAGCCTGATATTAGAATATTGAAATGGAATTGTACTAAAACTTGACAAGTATTGTGTTGATGTAATGATGTGCATCATTATTTAACATCTACATCAAAGGCGTCAGAAGGAAAAAAGTATGGACAGAAGACAAAAAACAATTTGCATCCTCTCATTTCCAAATTTCGTCTCCACAAAAGATAAACCAAAAACGATTTAAATAAAGTAGAAAAAGCTGAGCTCAGCCTGATAATAATAAGTTGTCCTGAATAATTGTGAAACATTTACATTGAGCAAGGAAGATGGTCTTTTATTACATTGAATTAGCTCCATCCTGAACAGTTCCAGTAGGTTACATTACTGACACAACTATTTGAACTCTGATATTGTGTGTTGCTCACAAGATATTTGTCACCATTGTGTTGCTGATTTCCACCATAAATAAATAATAGCTCCATACTGAACAGTTCCAGTAGGTTACATTACTGACACAACTATTTGAACTCTGATATTGTGTGTTGCTCACAAGATATTTGTCACCATTGTGTTGCTGATTTCCACCATAAATATGACATAACTTTACTCCTGCATTTATTGTTTCACAACATGACTGGGAATTGTGCCATGATGAAATTTTGCAACATAGAAAGAGTTAGATATTTAACTTCATGTTTCTGTAATAGTTTATTCGTTTATTTCCTAATATTTAAGATTTTGCCATTCACCGATCATAATTGATCTATGTGGCCAAGTAACACAGTGAAAATCTTCATTTAGATAGTTAATTTTGTTCTTGTTTTCTGTTTTTAAAAATTTACCTTAACGATCCCTTATTGGAACAAGAAAGGGACATAAGGTATGTTTTTTCAAATATCTATTGAAAATAGTTGGCTTACCTGTTTAGTGCTTAAACAGTTAACCCATTTTTCTATTAGATCAGCCGTGAGATGTGTGGTTATCCATAGCAACTCTTCCATTAGAATTAACAAGCACTAGTCAGCAAAACTTTTCCGTAGTGTGTATACAAACAATGTTGTCTAGTACTTGACAATGTTCCTTGGTAGATATACTACGAAATAGTTTCTATGAATATTCTGTGTTCATGGAAAAAATACTGATGTGACATGATCATTAACAGTGTCTTGGTCGACATGTACATATATAACACTGATTCAGGAGTGTTCTATATAATTTTTTTGCCCGTGGAATGCTGATTGCAATATTATATATAACCGGTTGACATTTTCTTTTTCTAACTGGTTAGATCAGTAATTGCTTATGAACCAGTTATTAGATTGTCCAATTCATCACTTACTATGGAAATTTAAACTATTTGACAAATGCCATCTGCTACTTTGATTAAGAAGGCATTAAAAATACTTTCAATTTTTCATGTCCGACCGTATATAACATTCATGGTATCTTTTACACAATATTTTGTTTTATCCGTGTCACATTGCAAAGTATTTTTGTGTAGATCTTTTTTAAAAGGTTTGAAAGCTTCAATTTGTGAATCGGGTATCCAATTCAATTGAATTTGAATTTCAGCTTTAATTTGGATGATTTTCATACGTAAGCTCATATGAGCGGACCGTATTATAGTATGGCGATGTCCGTTCATCTGTCTGTATATATTTTTTTGTCCACTCGATAATTTGAAAACTATAATCCTAGCCAGCGTCGTTTCTTAATTCTATGGCATCCCAGAAATTTGAAAAAGACAAGTGTCGCGGATTTCTTCTGAGGTGCAGTTCGTGGAATTAAGTACTTAGATGCAACTATCTGATGAATAATTAAATAATTGAGTATTCCGTGTGTTCTGTACTGGCCTCGTATATACTTGGTTAACTAGCATTCCCTTTTGGGGGTCTGTCGGTGGCCGAGTGGTGTGCGTGGTTCAGTATAGTTTCGCTAGGCAGTTGGTGCCGAAGGAAACTCTCTCGGTGTGGGTTCGAAACCCCGCCATGCCAATGTAAACAAAAACCAGCATCCTTTCTTAATTCTATGGCATCCGAGAAATTTGAAAAAGACAAGTGTCGCTGATTTCTTCTGAGGTGCAGTTCGTGGAATTAAGTACTCAGATGCAACTATCTGATGTATAATCCTAGAGATACTATTTTTTTTTTATTGTTCATTAACCCCCTGCACTCTGGTGTCAAAATATCTAGACTTCAGGCTGCCATTTTTACCAATAATGCAACTAGAAATTTAACCAATTCCATCTTGTGCAGTTCGTGGAATTAAGTACTTAGATGCAACTATCTGATGTATAATCCTAGAGATACTATTTTTTTTTATTGTTCATTAACCCCCTGCACTCTGGTGTCAAAATATCGACTTCAGGCTGCCATTTTTACCCATAATGCAACTAGAAATTTAACCAATTCAACCTTTTCTGACAGAGCTCCCTGCATACATACAGCTCAAAAGAAATTAAGCCATTAGTGGTAAATAGACTGGTAAGCTGAATGTTGGCATACAGGTCTGTTATGCACAACACCAGATCAAAATTATTGGTCTTTCTTGAATTCCTTCTTGTGTTGTCACTTTTGATATGCTCAAAAGTGAAGTTAATCCTTTACCAACCATGGCTTGACTTTAGTCATTCAGCTCTTATGCTTCTATAGTGTGGTCTGTCCAGTATTATCTTTTAGTGGAAGATTAATATTGCTACTGTTTTATGATTCAGTGATCATGAGACCTGCAGGATTGAATTGTCTGTTAGGCTTAGGTGTTTTTATTTTATACTAGGAGTGTTTGAAGCTGTTGTGCACACTTGATAATATGATTGATTTTTACCTGCGTTGCTAGCAGTGAGCAAATCCAGTAACATCTTGACTCTGTATGTCCATCCGTCTGAAACAATATTTCTGTCAAAGCTTTCTTGGTTTGTATCTAAGCGATTCATTCTACATTTGGTCTCCAGCTTTGTAATGTTAACTTGTACCGTGTTTGCCATTTTCGGATTTGTGATGTAGTTAAGCTCTATGATGTCAAAATAAAGAAATTTCAAGTAACAATTTTCTCCAGAATGCAGTGGAATTTAACCAGTTCTGTCTTCTCTCACAAAGCTCAATGAGCTCTGTTAAACAATATAGAATTGTTGAAATTCCCAGCTGCTTTATGGGGAAAATTTGTAACATGAACTTTGGATTTTCGTACATCAGTATGTATGGGGTTAATGCTTGTATAATCTCAATCAATTGCATGCAGTGACGCAGGTCCAGACCTGGTATAAATTTGTCTTGCTATATTTATATTCATGTGGGGTGTACATTGTAAATATATTTTTATACTAATCAGCTCTTCCGCTAGGCTAAAAAAATTGGGTCCTCTTTTAGATTTTGGGGAAATTATGGGGCTACCAATTATTCTCTGTACAACGGGCCAACCATCTAATCCAAGACGACGTTGTAACAATGGCGTGATATTTGTATCATGACATTGTGAATTAAAAACTGTGAATAGCTTTTTGACATTAACAGCTCAAGTGTGCGTGATTTATACAGATATATTCTTCACTCATATTTTGATTCAAGTGCATGACAATATATTTTTTGCACTGGTCAACAGGGGAAAAATTGATTTTGGTGAATAGGTCTGTTTTACTGACTCCAAAACAACCTTGTGGATGCCCTGCTAATACATGGTGTACATGTGTAATACTTAGGCACTGTGTATTTTATTATTTATGAAAATAATGGGCCATATTTAAATATCACTCATTCTTGATGTCTTTGTGGGAGTGACACTAATCAATATTAGTCATTGGTAGGTTAATTGCATTGACTTGCAGGATTGTTTGGCATGGCATCCTGTTCTCACTCACTGCTGTACGTCAGCTGAGTAAGCTCTTGGAGCATAGTCTCCTGAGATAGTCAATAAGTAAAGTCTTGGCATCCTCTTCTCACTCTCTGCTGAACCCCAGCTGAGTAAGCTCTTGGAACTTGTTCTGCAGAGGTACATTAATCGGTGAAGTCTAGGAACTTACTCTGACCAGCTGTTACACCTGGTTTGAACTTGGAATAAGCTTTCAAAACTCTTTCCAGACCTGTGTACTTGCTTATGGTTCATTGAAAAAATTTATTCTGTATTGATAAGTACATTGTGCACTTTTGGACATTCTTGTCCAGAATATTAGTTATGTAAAAGAATAGTATAGTTTGCCTTGTATTTATATTATTTTATAAACCAGCTGTTACACCTGGTTTGAACTTGGAATAAGCTTTCAAAACTCTTTCCAGACCTGTGTACTTGCTTATGGTTCATTGAAAAAATTTATTCTGTATTGATAAGTACATTGTGCACTTTTGGACATTCTTGTCCAGAATATTAGTTATGTAAAAGAATAGTATAGTTTGCCTTGTATTTATATTATTTTATTATTTTACTATCAGTTTCAGGTTTTTTGTTATTGTGGTGATTGTTGCTATTTACCATGTATATTTTGGCAAGAAATATTAAACTGTGATAGAATAAAGAACTCTTGTTGAACTTGATACTGCTTTGGAGTTGGTTATATTGAAATCCAGTACAGTTACAATAGACACATGTTTTGTTGATAATAATAAAATAGCTCTGCTTGAGCTTACTGCAGATATCAGTGACAGTGTACATTTTCAAAACTATTGGTACTGTGATGCTCACTTAATTAGATATCTCTTAAATCATTTATCCCTGTCAGTTGAATTATTTCGAACACAGAGCTATACTTTTAATACAAATTTGTCATGTTGCATATGGATTTTATAGTAAACTCCCATTGATAGTATAAAAAATCTTGTAACATCGTCCCTTGAGTTCCATTGTGTTCTGTGTTCTGTGTTCCAGTAGGCACACAAGACACACTGAAACTCAAGGAACGACATGTCAAAAAAAGTATTCTTCGAACAAAAAATATTTGGTTCGGACTTTGCCCAAGAATAAGAACTTTTTGTTATGATCGGGCTTCTTTGGCATGCTAGAACCTGATGTGACCAAAAAATCGCTAAAAATATCTTGTGGGTTTTTTTTTGCACTTTTGTATGTTTAGTTTCCATTTTTGAGTGAAAAAACAAAAACAAAAAGTTTACAAAATTCTAATTCAATTCTGTTGAAATAGCCTATGAGAACAATGAGAGGGTATGTATGACTTCCGCCCTATTCAATAGGGTGGTAGTCATACATATTCTCTCATTGGTCCCAGTGTACATTCATTACATAATAACCTTTCTACTATCTTTTATCCCCCGTGGGAACCCCGGGAAGTAAGCAGCACTTGTAAACCATTTCTGCTTTACTGGTAAAATAGGACCCAGTCACCAATGCTTGGGGTGAAAGTCCTCTAAAATGGGCACCATGTGCATAAACGATTGGTTAAACTTGACTTTATATCCAAGTTGTGTCACGATTAGCTGTAGTGCATAAATATGTGAAGTTAAACACCACTAAACAAACAAACAAACAAACAAACAACTATCTTTTATGAGTGCGTGTGTGGGGGGGGTGGGGGGCACGTGCATTTTTATTAGCTCAACTTTGACGAAGTCAAATTTGAGCTATTGTCATGGCCCGTCTGTCTGTCTGTCCATCTGTCAACAATTGGCTAGAGGTCGTATTTATGAACCGATCTTTACGAAACTTCTTGGGTACCTTTGTTATGACCGTGGGACGAGAACGAGTGTTTTTGGGTGCGGTCCGAAATTCAAGATGGCTGCGAGCCGCCATTTTGTACCAATGATGCAGAAATCTGTTCCATATGAAAGCTCTGATTTGAATAATTTTTTGTATGAATGTTTAGTACCATGGAGTACATCACATATAATACGGGTTTTTTCTCGTGCGTAAATTGTGCAAATTAGACTAATTTTGATGTTTTTTGGTGTTAATTTCAGCACTGTAAGTGCAAATGCCAATACGGCTCGGGCTAGAGGCCGTATTTATGAACTGATCTTTACGAAACTTCTTGGGTACCTTTGGTATCACCGTGGGACGAGAACGAGTGTTTTTGGGTCCGGTCCGAAATTCAAGATGGCCGATGGCAGCCATTTGTACAAAATTAGGTGCAATCAGATTTTTGCACAGAACTTCCATATGAAAGCGCTGATTTGAATAATTTTTTGTGTGAATGTTTAGTACCATGGGATACATCACATATAATACAGGTTTTTTTCTCGTGCAGAAATTATGCAAATTAGATGAACTTTGATATTTCAGTGCGACTTACACACATTAAGTACACATGTCAATACGGCTCAGACTTGAGTCTGTATTTATGAACTGATCTTCACGAAATGTCTTGGGTACCTTTGTTATCACCTTGGGACGAGAACGAGTGTTTCTGGGTGCGGTCTAAAATTCAAGATGGCTGCCAGTGGCCATTTTGTACCGAAATTAGGTCTAATCAGTTTTTTGTACACAACTTCTATACAGCTCAGACTAGAGGCCATATTTATGAACCAATCTTTACGAACCTTGTTGGGTACCTTTGTTATCACCGTGGGATGAGAGCGAGTGTTTTTGGGTGTGGTCCGAAATTCAAGATGGCAACCAGCAGCCATTTTGTACCAAAATTAGTGCAATCAGTCTTTTGTACAGAACTTCTGTATGAAAGTTCTGATTTGAATAAATTTTTGTATGAATGTTTAGTAACATGGAATACATCACATATTCTAAGGGTTTTTTTTTCGTGCAGAAATTATGCAAATTAGATGAACTTTGACTTATTCAGTGCTACTTGCACAATGTGAGCACACATGTCAATACGGCTCAGGGTAGAGGCTGTATTTATGAACCGATCTTCAAAAAACTTCTTGGGTACCTTTGTTATCACCTTGGGACGAGAATGAGTGTTTCTGGGTACGGTCCAAAATTCAAGATGGCTGCCAGTGGCCATTTTGTACCAAAATTAGGTCCAATCAGTTTTTTGTCACAAGTTCTATACAGCTCGTATTTATGAATTGATCTTCACAAAACTTCTTGGGTACCTTTGTTTTCACCTTGGGACAGGAACGAGTGTGTTTTGGGGTGCCATTGTTATCACTGTGCTATGAGAACAAATATTTTGGGGTTCAGTCAGACCCACTCTGAGACTCAAAGTTTTCTTTTCTAGTTTAGCATCTGACTGTCACCCACCTTTACAATACTTTACCTATACATTTGTTACAGGCAACAGTCAGTATTTATGTACAGACCGTTACAATACTTTATATGTACCTTTGTTATCAGGTCATTACCTAGATGTTTGTCATTGCTGTGTCACATACTATACATGTGCATGTCTTTGTCTTGACAAGTTGAGCTAGAGTGTCATTGACACTTTCATTTGGTATCTAGCTCCCTTAGGACTCGCTGAGTAGAACAATGAGTAAAACAGCTAAGGAAAATCCTGTGTATTGTTCCGAAGGTACAATCACTTCCTCTAGTTATTATTATTATTCTTCCACACTTTTATTTTCACTATTTCTCGAAAACGCTCTGAAGGATGTTTTTTAAACTTTCTGTACTCATAAAGGGTCAAAAGTTCTATGCCCTCGTCATATTCCCATTTTTCTGAAAATGGTTTAGTTAACCCTTTATGCCAAAAAACACAAAAATAATCGGCAGCTCATATCTTTGAACTAGAAAGGGCGATTGACTTGAAATTTTCGCAGACATGTCAGCAATACACCCCTCTATCAGCATATGGTACAAAAATATATGTAGTTAGCACCTTTCTGCCAAAACATTTTTCGAAACGAAAAAAAAATTCAAAATTTCACCATTTTTGAACTCAATCTCGGGACAGGGATATGCTGAACCATCTAAAATGGCTTAGAAATGAAGATTGTATAACCGAATTGTAAAAACCATCGAAAAAAATTTCGATTCGAATTTCCGACAATCCAAAATGGCGGGCGAAAAATCGTATTTTTATTTTCGGTTATTTATGCGTTTCAGGCCATTTGGAGATGAAAAAAAAATTTTTTTTGCACCAGAAAAATTTTCGGTTTGGACTTCGAAATTTTCGACCAAAAGTCAGAAATTTTTGTTACGACCAGGCTACTTTGCCGTCACAGTACTCAACAATGGGGACGATTTGAAAGCTTCTAAGGTTAGAAATGTTGAAGTCACAGTGTACATCAACAGTTACCATCTTTTGGAATTGGTGTTGTTCTTCGTTTGGCTTCTGCTAGCAGTCAAACATGGCTTTGGGACACTGTGACCAAAAATTGAAAAAAAATTTCTGGTGTTCTAGCAGCCAAACATGGCTTCAGGACACTGTGACCAAAAATTGAAAAAAAATTTCTTGTGTTTTTTTTTTACTTTATTATGTCTAGATTCATTAGTTCTCATAAATAAAACTATCTGCACATTGCGGAACATGTTTTTCCAGCTAAAACTACCCCAAAACGCCCAAATGTGTGGGAGCAGATATCTTTGGACTGAAAGGGGCGATTGACTTGAACTTTTCACAGGAATGACTGTAATACACTTCTCTTTAATCAAGGGCACAAAATGGTAGATTGTTAACACCTTTCTGCCAAAACATTTCACGAAACCAAAAAAAACTTCGTATTTTTATTTGGTATCGAGCTCCCTTCTGTCTTGCTGAGTAGAACAGTGAGTAAAACCACTAAGGAAAATCCCGTGTATTGTTCCGAAGGTACAATCACTTTCTCTAGTTTAATTATTTATTTTTCAAATGTTTCAAAAAATTTCAACAAAACCATATAATGTGACCCCCCTAATTATAATGAGCTCAAAGAGCTTGTTCCAGTGAGGGGTCACATGATATGGTTTTGTTGAAAATGTTTTTCATTAGGTAAATGGTTAATGCATCTTTGTTATGAGATTGACCAATTCACCTAACTGGGGGAGGGGGTGGCTCAGTAGGTAGAGGTGCAAGCTGCAAGCCGAGAGGTCCTAGTTTTGCATTGTGTCCTTGCGCAAGACACTTCACCCCCACCCCCACCCCCCACCCCCCATTGCCCACTTGGGGGCATGGTGTCTTTGTATACTAAAGCGTACTGCACGTCGATGGTGCAGCTGTCTTTAACCAATGCTAACCCTGCTTGTGTGGAGTTGGTATGTTGTGGAGCTGACAGTTGCTCCCCATTGCGCGATTGTTCTCTCCGGGTACTCCAGCTTCCTCCACTCATAAAACTGTTGTGGTCATGATTAGCCATTGTGCAGAAATAATGTGATCTTAAACAGCAATAAATAAATAATCCACCTAACTTTATATCAGCTTTGCATTCAAATTCTCCTGCTGGCTTCTCTTCAAAAATAAAACCACCCATATACTTTTGCCTTCTATTACTTTGCCCACCCCTTAGACTTATTCCTGGGTCAGTATGGTATGTTGAAAGTACTGAAGCCAAAGTGGTGTGCAAACTTAGGAAATTTGGGAGATGTCCCTGTAATTTTTTAATTAATTAGATTATTTCTTATTCCATTAACCCTTTACCTAACATGACTGGTTGAGGACACTTCCAGGAACAATTTTTGAATAACTACTCTCGAGTGCCTAATAATAGTACAGGGAAAAATATTGGTACAGGGTGGAAAATGTCCTGAAAATTAATAATAGTACAGGGTCGAATAATAGTTTCGGGTGGAAAATTCCAAGATGTGAGCTAACCGCTTTGCTCTGAACCATTTTCAGACTTCTGATGCTCTTGAAGTGGTGAAGGGCTAAATTACTTTCAGTTATAATAATTTTCACATGGATTTGACTTGTTGCAATTTATGGGAGAGTGCCTACAGGCACTCTCCCATAAATTGCACCAAGGCAAAACCTTTTTGACTAATTAATTCTGTTTCAGTGATGGTATGAAGCACATCCACTGGGTACAAGGTCTTAAAGTTATGGTAGCAGTACTTCAGAATAAAGCCCAAATATATGCTTCTTGCTCTCTACCCATTAACATTTCCATTGCATCCTGTGTTTGCTTGTACATGTACCTTACTAGTTTGTTTTGGTGAACTTCTTGAGTTAAGTGGCTGCTCTGCACATTCATTTGCTGAAAATTAATAATCATACAGGGTCAAAGAAGGATCATACAGGTGGGAATTTTGTTCGAAAAAGAATAATCATACATGTATGATTATTAGGCACTCAAGAGTAAAACATTTCATTTTTGGGCCCAAAATCATAACTTATGACCTCTCCTTGGAACGAGCTTGATAAGCACATTTCAGTGAGGGATAAGCTTTGTTTTTCATGCTATTTATTTATTTTTAGCTCAACTTTGGCGAAGCCAAATTTGAGCTTATGCCATGGCCAGTCGTCCGTTGTCCGTCTGTCCATCTGTCTGTCTGTCCAGGCCAACATTGGAGGTTTAGGGGATATTATTATTAGGGGCTACCTCCAAATTAAGGTAGGGTTAGGAGTGGGGTGGGGTTAGGGTTAGGGGTAGCCCCAGAGTAGGGCTTAAGGTTGGGGAGGGTTAGGTCCCGGGGGTAGGGTTGGGGTCAGGGGTGGGGTTTTAGTTTTAGTAGCCCCTAAACCAAAAAATAGCTCCTAATCCTAATGGTTTGGCTAGGGTGGGGTTGCGTCAGGGGTGGGGTTAGGGGTAGCCCCAGAGTAGGGTGTAAGGTTGGGGTTAGGTCCCGGGGGGTGAGTGGGGGTTAGGGTCTGGGGTGGGCTTTTAGGCTTTAGAGTCAGGGTGGGGTAGGGTTAGGGTGTGGTTTTTGGGTGGAGGGGTGGGGTTAGGGTTAAATATAAGTTCGAGGGTGGAGGGGGTGGGGTTCTGGGTAAAATAAGGTTTTGGACATACGAAATGTTTTTTGGTAGCCCATAAACCCGAAATGTTGGAGCGGTCTGGCCATCTGTCAATCAACAATTCAATACGGCTCAGGCTAGAGGCCGTATTTATGAACCGATCTTTACGAAACTTCTTGGGTACCTTTGTTATGACCGTGGGACAAGAACGAGTGTTTTTGGGTCCGATCCGAAATTCAAGTTGGCCGCTGGCAGCAATTTAGTACAGACTTAGGTGAAATCAGATTTTTGCGCAGAACTTCCATATGAAAGCGCTGATTTGAATAATTTTTTGTATGAATGTTTAGTACCATGGGATACATCACATATAATACAAGTTTTTTTCTCGTACGTAAATTATGCAAATTAGACTAACTTTGATGTATTTAGTGTTAATTTCAGCACTGTAAGTGCAAATGCCAATACGGCTCGGGCTAGAGGCCATATTTATAAACCGATCTTTACGAAACTTCTTGGGTACCTTTGGTATCACCGTGGGACGAGAACGAGTGTTTTTGGGTGCGGTCCAAAATTCAAGATGGCCGATGGCAGCCATTTTGTTCAAAATTAGGTGCAATCAGATTTTTGCACAGAACTTCCATATGAAAGCGCTGATTTGAAAAAATTTTTGTGTGAATGTTTAGTACCATGAGATACATCACATATAATACAGGTTTTTTTCTCGCGCAGAAATTATGCAAATTAGATGAACTTTGATTTTTAGCTCAGCTTTGGCGAAGCCAAATTTGAGCTCATGCCATGGCCCGTCGTCCGTCTGTCCGTCAACAATTGGATACGGCTCGGGCTAGAGGCTGTATTTATGAACCGATCTTTACGAAACTTCTTGGGTACATTTGTTATGACCGTGGGACGAGAACGAGTGTTTTTGGGTTCGGTCCAAAATTCAAGATGGCTGCCAGCTGCCATTTTGTACCGATGATGCAGAAATCTGTTTTTTGTACAGAACTTCCATATGAAAGCTATGATTTGAATAATTTTTTGTATGAATGTTTAGTACCATGGGATACATCACATATAATACGGGTTTTTATCTTGTGCGTAAATTATGCAAATTAGACTAACTTTGATGTTTTTTGCTGTTACTTTCAGCACTGTAAGTGCAAATGCCAATACGGCTCGGGCTAGAGGCCGTATTTATGAACCGATCTTTACGAAACTCCTTGGGTACCTTTGTTATCACCGTGGGATGAGAACGAGTGTTTTGGGGTCCGGTCCGAAATTCAAGATGGCCGATGGCAGCCATTTTGTACAAAATTTGGTGCAATCAGATTTTTGCACAGAACTTCCATATGAAAGCGCTGATTTGAATAATTTTTTGCGTGAATGTTTAGTACCATGGGATACATCACATATAATACAGGTTTTTTCTCATGCAGAAATTATGCAAATTAGATGAACTTTGATTTTTTCAGTGCTACTTACACACAGTAAGTACACATGCCAATACGGCTCGGGCTAGAGTCTGTATTTATGAACCGATCTTCACGAAACGTCTTGGGTACCTTTGTTATCACCTTGGGACGAGAACAAGTGTTTCTGGTGCGGTCCAAAATTCAAGATGGCTGCCAGTGGCCATTTTGTACCGAAATTGGGTCTAAGCAGTTTTTGTACACAACTTCTATACGGCTCAGGCTAGAGGCCGTATTTATGAACCGATCTTTACGAAACTTCTTGGGTACCTTTATTATCACCATGGGATGAGAACGAGTGTTTTTGGGTGTGGTCCGAAATTCAAGATTGCCACCAGCAGCCATTTTGTACCAAAATTAGTGCAATCAGTCTTTTGTACAGAACTTGTGTATGAAAGTTCTGATTTGAATAAATTTTTGTATGAATGTTTAGTAACATGGAATACATCACATATACCGGGTAGTACGGGTTTTTTTCTTGTGCAGAAATTATGCAAATTAGATGAACTTTGATTTATTCAGTGCTACTTATACACTGTAAGTGCACATGTCAATACGGCTCGGGCTAGAGGCTGCATTTATGAACCGATCTTCACAAAACTTCTTGGGCACCTTTGTTATCACCTTGGGATGAGAACGAGTGTTTCTGGGTGCGGTCCAAAATTCAAGATGGCTGCCAGTGGCCATTTTGTACCAAAATTAGGTCCAATCAGTTTTTTGTCACAACTTCTACACAGCTCATATATGTGAATTGATCTTCACAAAACTTCTTGGGTACCTTTGTTTTCACCTTGGGACAGGAATGAGTGTGTTTTGGGGTGCCTTTGTTATCACTTTGCTATGAGAACAAATATTTTGGGGTTCAATCAGACCCACTCTGGGACTCAAAGTTTTTTTTCTAGTTTAGCATCTGACTGTCACCCACCTTTGCAATACTTTACCTATACATTTGTTACAGGCAACGGTCAGTATTTATGTACAGACCGTTACAATACTTTATATGTACCTTTGTTATCAGGTCATTACCTAGATGTTTGTCATTGCTGTGTCACATACTATACATGTACATGTCTTTATCTTGACAAGTTGAGCTACAGTGTCATTGACACTTTCATTTCAGTGCTACTTACACACAGTAAGTACACATGTCAATACAGCTCGGGCTAGAGGCTGTATTTATCAACCGATCTTCACGAAACTTCTTGGGTACCTCTGTTATCACCTTGGGACGAGAACAAGTGTTTTTGGGTGTGGTCTGAAATTCAAGATGGCCACCAGCAGCCATTTTGTACCAAAATTAGTGCAGTCAGTCTTTTGTACAGAACTTCTGTATGGAAGTTCTGATTTGAATAAATTTTTGTATGAATGTTTAGTAAAATGGAATACATCACATACAGTACGGGTTTTTTTCTCGTGCAGAAATTATGCAAATTAGATGAATTTTGATTTATTTAGTGCTACTTATACACTGTAAGTGCACATGTCAATACGGCTCGGGCTAGAGGCTGTATTTATCAACCAATCTTCACGAAACTTCATGGGTACCTTTGTTATCACCTTGGGACAAGAACGAGTGTTTCTGAGTGCGGTCCAAAATTCAAGATGGCTGCCAGTGGCCATTTTGTACCGAAATTAGGTCCAATCAGTTTTTTGTCACAACTTCTATACAGCTTGTATTTATGAACTGATCTTCATGAAACTTCTTGGGTACCTTTGTTTTCACCTTGGGACAGGAATGAGTGTTTTGGGGTGCCTTTGTTATCACTGTGCTATGAGAACAGATATTTGGGGTTCAGTCAGACCCACTCTGGGACTCAAAGATTTCTTTTCTAGTTTAGCATCTGACTGTCACCCACCTTTACAATACTTTATCTATACATTTGTTACAGGCTACGGTCAGTATTTATGTACAGACCGTTACAATACTTTATATATACCTTTGTTATCAGGTCATTACCCAGATCTTTGTCATTGCTGTGTCACATACTATACATGTACATGTCTTGACAAGTAGAGCTACAGTGTCATTGACACTTTCATTTGGTGTTTTCAGGTCACATATTTCTGCTCAATGGCTAATCATGACCACAACAGTTTTACGGGTGGAGGAAGCCGGAGTAACTGTCAGCTCCCCAATATACTCCACACAAGCAGGGTTAGCATTGGCTGAAGACAGCTGCACCATCCACGTGCAGTACGCCTTAGTACACAATGCCACTGTGCCCCCATGCAGGCAATGGGGGTGAAGTGTCTTGCCCAAGGACACAATGCAGTTGCTGCAGGTAGGATTCGAACCGAGGACCTCTTGGCTTGCAGTCTGCACCTCTACCTACTGAGCCACTGCTTCTTCCCCTTTTTATGCTAAAATTGACAAAAATGCTCAAATTTAAAAAAAAATACTAAAATTTGGCGATTCTCGTGAATAGCAGTGTCCAGATATGACCATTATGTTTCAGTGCAGCATTGTATACTATGTTTTTGAGGTAAACCTGAAATTTCTAATTATTTCAATACATTTTTTACTGCTGCTGTTTCCCATTTTATTAGCTGGAAGGTTAATTTCACATATATTGTTTTTGCTTTAAATATCACATACAAAAGAAAAGAGTGTGGGGTGCAAAGATAGCTTTTGTATTTAAAACCTGTTGGGATAAGACAAAGTACCCTGAGGTAGAGTTTCAATTTAACATTTATTGTATTACCATACCTGAGGACATTTATTTTGTGTAAATAATAGCCATTTTTGTCACACTCTGTTTCACCAATGTAATGATGGGTACAGTAGAACCTTACTAAGTATGCCTTTTGAATAACAAAAAGTAATTAACCCTTTAAAAAACTTAACATCCCAAACCGACCAGTGCTATTTACAAAAATCACCATTTAATTTTCATTATTTTTTCATTTTTTGTCTCAAAAATATAGCTTATGACCCCTCATTAGAACAAGCTTGTTCCAATGAGGGGTTCATAAGCTATGTTTTTGAGACAAAAAATGAAAATATTTAGTTATTCAAGAATTTTGTTTGTGTCATTTGCTTTTTAGCTCACTGATGGGAGCTTAACTTATCACTTGCCGACCGTCGTCATCGTCATCCGTTGTGAAATTTACATTATCGACTTCACCTCACAAACTACTGAACCAAACTGAAGATTCAAGTTTGTTCAAATCGGGTCCCTGGGTTAGTATTTGGGCTCTCTATTGGAGCCGTAAGTTTAACTTGGTGCAATTTGAGGAAATTTCTTCAAAAATCTTCTTCTTCAGATCCACCAGTCAGAATCCTTTCATGTTTGGTATACAGAAATTATGCAAATTAGATGAACTTTGATTCATTCAGTGCTACTTGTACACAGTAAGTGCACATGTCAATAAGGCTCAGGCTAGAGGCTGTATTTATAAACCGATCATCACGAAACTTCTTGGGTACCTTTGTTATCACCTTGGGACAGGAACGAGTGTTTTGGGGTGCTTTTGTTATCACTGTGCTATGAGAAGAAATATTTTGGCATTCAGTCAGACCCACTCTGGGACTCAAAGATTTCTTTTCTAGTTTAGCATCTAACTGTCACCCACCTTTACGATACTTTACCTATACATTTGTTACAGGCTACGGTCGGCACTTATGTACAGACAATTGCAATACTTTATATGTACCTTTGTTATCAGGTCATTACCTAGATGTGTGTCGTTGCAGCGTCACATACTATACATGTACATGTCTTACTCAAGTTGAACTACAGTGTCATTGACACTTTCATTATGTGTTATGTTCAATTTTGAGACAGGAAAAAAACATTTTTTTATAGCCTGAAAATTTTGGGTGCAGTTTTGTCTTGTTTTTAAAATCTTCTTTAGACCCTGTAGTCAGAATGCTTTCATATTTGGTATACAGCATCTCTAGGAGGGTTAGATTCAAGTTTGTTCAATCCTAGCCCCTAGGTTGATATTTGGGCTCCCTGTGGGAGCCGAAATTTTAACTTAGTGCAATATAAGGAAATTTCTTTAAAAATCTTCTTCAGATCCAGAATTTAGAATCCTTTCATATTTGATATACAATATCTTTTGGAGGGTAAGACTCAAGTTTATTCAAATCTGGTCCCTGGGTTATTAATTTGGGCTACCTATGGGAGCCTGAATTTTAACTAAGTGCAATGTAAGGGAATTTCTTTGAAAATCTTCTTCAGATGCACCACTCAGATCCTTTCATATTTAGTATACAACATCTCTAGGATTGTCAGATTCAAGTTTGTTCAAATTGGTTTAATATTTTGGCTCCCTATTTGAGCCCAAATTTTAACTAAGTGCAATATGAGGAAATTTCTTTAAAAATTTTATTCTTCAGATCCACCAGTCAGAATTCTTTCATATTTGGTATATGACATCCCAAGGGGGATCAGATTCATGTTTGTTCAATTTGAGTTACTGGTGGGGTGGGGGGGGGGGGGGGACAGGGAGCTTATTAGGTTCAGGGGTTTGATCAAATCCATTCCTTAGTGTTTTTCCATAACATTTGCCTCTCATGACTTCATTCCTTTGTAGTGTTGATGAATCATGTCTAACTGAATGTGATCCCAAATACTTTTTTGAACCACTTTGGCAGGTGATAGATTAAGGCCCCTTAGGGCCTCTTCTTGTATTAGGTAAAGGGTTAAACAATAGGAGAGTCCTGTTACCTCATAGTGTGTTAAGTAATTTCATATTGATGGGGTATTTCCACATTTATTAAGGTTGCTGAAATATAATACATGGTATGCCTTTTGATTGGTCTTATTTAGACATTGTAAATAAATCACGTCTCCAGTGGGTCAACCCTGTGGTGGTCTGGTGTGTGCACCACACAGAAGCCTGAGCTCATTCTAATGAAGTGTGGTATGATAAAGTTTGTTAACCTGTTTCCGTTGGCAGTGCTAGAAGCCTAGTTTAAGGCTTTAGAGAAATGTATAAGAGCCGCTATAAAGTTCTCCTATTATTTGCATGTGCTATATAGACTGCTGGAAGAGTAGGATATTTTATTTTATCTTACAATCAACATGTATTTTGTCTGTATTAACTCCACAACTGTCGTGTATCCAACCCCCTGATACAGATGTTTGTATCAGGGGGTCGGATACAACCATGTTCCTTTCGTATGAGTTCATTTTTTCTCTTTTTGTTCATCCGTATGAATACATAGTTCATTATATATTCACCTACATTCTTGACTTATCCCCAATATATTGTAAGATAAAATGATTATTACCATTATGTGGATATATAAAATATGTATCCGAGTCTCACTCTGGGTTCTAAGGGTAGATCACGACTCATCATGATCTGCCCTTAGAACCCGGAGCTCGACTCAGATACATATTTTGTACATCCACATAATGGTAATAATCTCTGTTTATTATATATCTAGCATTGATATGGACAAGATTTCAGTCATCAAATTCAGTCATTAACCCTTTGCCCAATGTAACAGCCAAAACCGGCCAGCGCTATTAAAACAAAATAGCCAATTAATTTTCATTATTTTTTCATTTTCTGTCTCAAAAACATAGGTTATGACCCCTCTTTGGAACGAGCTCAACGAGCTCGTTCCAATGAGGGGTCATAACCTATGTTTTTGAGACAAAAAATGAAAAAAATAGTTAATTAAGAATTTTGTTTGCAAGTGTCGTCTGCTTTTCATGTTAGGTAAAGGGTTAAATCTCTCTTGAAGTATCAGATAGAGTGTTGTACTGCTGATATTGCAAAAATGCATGCAATGTGAAACGGCAAAATTGAAAATGAGGCCAAGTGAGAATTGTGTCCTTTTCTTTCACTGCCCACTCTAAATCCACAAACCATCAATTAACTGAGATTTATTACCTTTTCCTTGTTGAACATATGACTTAAATCATTTTTCAGTGAAATATTGTTGATGCTACAGTAGATTTTGTGTCAGATATACATCATGTGTACCCATTCTGGAATGGTGATAAAGGACATGGTTTATTCCCAACAAGACAAATCCCAACAAGACGAAGATAAAAAATGGTCATCCCAACTAGACAAATTTAATTAAAATGACTATATAACCCATTTTATTTTGAGGTTTTCCATCATAAAACTGCTAACACAGCTTACTATTGGACAGAGATTTTTAATTAAATGGTTGAGTGCTTGAAGCCCATTTTGGGGCTTTATCCTAAAGTGTGAGTACCAGAGATAAAAGGCTTCATATTCTGTGGATGTACTACAATTAATTTCTGATTTGATATTATTAAGTCTGGGTGGATTCGCCCTTTTACAGTTAATGGGAAAGTACCTATAAGCATTAATTGTAACAAGGCAATAATATGTGAACCAAATTTTGACAGCCTAAAAAAACTTAGCACGCTACCGGTTAGCAGAGGTGCCACGCTTTGTTACAAAACTCTATTTGCTACAGTTTTTTGTATCTTTTCATTGGCAAAACTCCCAAGCACATGCATAAAATAAAACCCTAAAATACTTCAGATAGCATACATTGTAATGTATACGTTATTTTTTAAAGTAAATTTCCCCCATATTTGCCGAGAAAAAAATTGTTTTGTTGGGATTCATCTTGTTGGGAACGTATTGTTTGGATATTTTACCAATTCGTCTTGTTGGGATTCGTCTTGTCGGGATTGTCCTGTTGGGACCGTCTTGTTGAAATATTTTACCATTTCGTCTTCTTGGGATTCATCTTGTTGGGATATTTTACCAATATGTCTTGTTGAGATGATATTTTACCAATTCGTCTTGTTGGGATTCATCTTGTTGGGATTGTCTTCTTGGGATATTTTATCAATTCGTCTTGTTGGGATGACACCAAGATCACACCATTGCTACAACTACAACCAAAAAGTCTGTCTCCCTGATTTCGTATAAAATGGTTTTGTCAGATTCTGAAAGCAAGATTTAAATTTTACCTGAGGGCAGGTATTTTGTGAAAAAAATCATCATTACAGTGAGGTTTTTAGCTTAACTTGACATAGTCAAGATAAGCTATTGCCATCACGCGTGCGGAAGTCTGTTAGTCTGTGAGCCTGTTAGTCTGTGAGTCTGTGACGTCTGTTCACATTTTCCTTTAGCACGGGCTACACCCCGCAGTTCTTGTCTGATCGTCACGAAATTTCATATGCAGGTTTGGGGTCATGTCTAGATGAGAACGTCCCCTTTTGGTCTCGATCGGGCAACCGGTATGGCTGCCCGAGCCCAAAACCCGAAAACAATTAGCACAGTCTACAGGTCGTATTTATGAAGGGATTTCATTGTAACTTGGTAGGATGCCTCTGTATAATGTCTAGATGAGAACGTCCCCTTTTGGGCATGATCTATCAACCATGATGGCTGCCCAAGCCCGAAACCCGAAAACTTTTAGCACAGTCTGCAGGTCATGTTTAGTGTGGAGGGATTTCATTGCAACTTGGCAGGATGACTCCTTATGATGTCTAGATGAGAATTTCCCCATTTGGGCATGATCTGCCAACCATGACGACTGCCCAAGCCCAAAACCCGAAAACCTTTAGCACAATCTACAGGTCATATTTATTGAGGAATTTCATTGTAACTTGATGGGTTTACTTCATACAATGTCTAGATGAGAAAGTCCCCTTTTGGATGTGATTGGGCAACTCTGACGGCTACAGGGGCCCGAAGCCCGAAAACCTTTAGCACAGTCTAGAGGTCATATTTATGAAGAAATTTGATTGTAACTTGGTAGGATGACTCCAAATAATGTCTAGATGAGAATGTCCCATTTTGATCGTGATCATGCAGCCTTGATGGGTGCCCGAGCCCAAAAACCTTTAGCATAGGCAAAAGGTCATATTTATGGAAGGATTTCATTGTAACTTGTTAGGTTGACTCCATTTTATGCCTAGATGATGACATCCCCTTTTGGTCATGATTGGTCAGTTGTGATGGCTACAGGTGCCCGAAGCCCGAAAACCTTGAGCACAGTCTACAGGTCAAATTTATGAAGGGATTTCATTGTAACTTCTTAGGATCACTCCAGATGATGCCCAGATGAAATTGTCCCCTATGGTTGCGATCATTCAGCCATGATGGCTGCCCGAGCCCGAAGCCCGAAAAAACCTTTAGCACAGTCTACAGGTCATATTTATGAAGGGATTTCATTGTAACTTGGTAGGTTAACTTCATATAATGTCTAGATGAGAACGTCCCCTTTTGGACATGATTGGGCAACTGTGACGGCTAAAGGTGCCCGACGCCTGAAAACCTTGAGCACAGTCTACAGGCCATATTTATGAAGGGATTTTAATGTAACTTGATAGGATGACTCGTTTTGGAATAATTTCACTGTAACTTGGTAACTTTTGTTGATATACTGTGAGGGCCACATACATTAACTGTGAGGTCATATTAAACCACCCCTCAGCTCTTTAGTACAGTGTACACCTCATATTATTTTTATCATAAACATAGCATACATGGAACAGAAATGAACATATTCCCAATTATCACAATTCTTGTCTTATTTCATAATCCTTTCATAAACATTGAACATTATCCTTTTCATCAAACACAACCCACAAGTTAAGCTACAGTGTCATTGACACTTTTATTTAGTGTGCTGTATCGCATCTCGATGAGGACCTTCACCGAGCAGTATCTCGCTCATCGACTCACTTGTGTGATACGCTTGGATGAAGGTCCTCAACTCGGTGTGATACAGTACACTAGAAAACTTCACTGCACTGATAATTTCGATATGTGCTTCCTCTAAAAATATAAAAAAAAAGTGAAAATGTAGACATGGTATTTTTCTTCTTAACTCCTTGCATGCTTCTTAATTCAAAGCAGCCATGACTAGATTTGATGAACAATATCTTTAATATATTCACCGGGTTAAGAGTCGCGGCCTCTTGTTCTATCCTTCACGCTGGCACTCGTGCCATATCGATTAACTCATTCACATGCACATTGTTCTGTGTTTATTGCATGCCTTTGTATCTATAAAAGCAATTATTAAAAGGACACTCAGCAATTCATTTGACGACTAACATTTTATCATCAACCAAACATGCAAGGGGAACCAGTGTTACTATTTCGTCCCCTGAGTTCCAATGTGAACACGTTGGAACCCAGGGGACGATTTTTAGCTATCGCTAGCGATTCAAATTGTAATTGCGTTGCACGATTTGTAGAAAATTCCAGTGAAATTTCATTTCTATTTAAAAATAGTCTGTCAACGATTTCCGTTCCACACCCATGTGCGGAACAGATTTTCATTTTTTGCATCATTTAGTGTTGCTGTTGATGACGATTTCACAGAACAGGCATGTAATAAATAGGATTACATTATTATATGCCCGTTTGAAAAAGAGGGGTGTATTACGTTATGGCGTATATCCATCCATTAGTTAGTTCATCCAAGCTAGGGAGCGCGGTGGCTCATTAGGTAGAGGTGCAGGCTGCAAGCCGAGAGGTCCTCGGTTTGAATCCCACCTACGAAACCGCGTTGTGTCCTTGGGCAAGACACTTCATCTCCATTGCCCGCGTGGGAGCACGGTGGTGTTGTGTACTAAAGCGTACTGCATGTCGATAGTGCACTTGTCTTCAACCAATGCTAACCCTGCTTGTGTGGAGTTACTATGTTGGGGAGCTGACAATTGCTCACCATTGCTCGGTGGTTCTCTCCGGGTACTCCGGGTTCCTCAACCCGTAAAACTGTCACGGTCATGATTAGCCATTATGCATAAATATGTGACTTTAAAAACACCAATAAACAAATAAATCATCCAAGCTAACAAACTGGGGGGCATGCCTATTCATTATTACATGACACTGTTATGTATCAAGTCTGACTTGCCACATAAATTTGAACTAACAAGGGGGCACGGTGGCGTAGCGTTAACCGGTTCTCGTCAGATCACGGAAGTTAAGCAACGTTGAGCGCGGGTGGTAGTTGGATGGGTGACTATTTCAGCGACTGATTTGCGCTCCCACGTTGTGTCCTTGGGCAAGGCACTTAACCCTGATTGCCTACATGGGGGTATGATGACGCTGTGTACTAAGGCGTACTGGACGTTGATGGTGCGCATGTCTTTAACCAATCTAACCCTGCCTGTGCCGCGGTGCAGAGTTCAGAGTTAACGATGTTGGAGAGCTGACAGCTGCTCGTCGTTGCTCGGTGGTTCTCTCCGGGTGCTCCGGCTTCCTGCACTCGTAAAACTCTCACAGTCGCGATTAGCCATTGTGCATAAGTATGTGACCTTAAACACCAATAAATAAATTGAACTAACAAATCAGGTTTATTTCTAAAAAATTGTGATTTACGAGGCTAAAATGAACTATGTGGCTACTAAGTGACAAGAAGTGGGTGTTGAAAATTCAACAGTTTTCTGTCAGTGACGGTAAGGGAAAGGGTTATGGTTAGGGTAAGCTAAATAGATTAAGGTTTGATACCACCCAGAACTTAGCCTTTTACCACCAGACAGCGTGTCACTTACAAAATTCATGATGCGTCACCAAGGTGAAGGTCACAAATAGCAGTAAACACTTGGAATCAGCATGCTCTGTCATGCACATCAACTTTTTCATGTCCGGGACATATCTTTTTAGTGGATGGTGATATATTACAATGAAACTTACAGAACACATGTACCACTACTAACACAAAATGGGGGCGCGGTGGCATCACGGTAACTGGTTCTCGTCAGATCATCGAAGTTATTTATTTATTTATTTATTGATGTTTAAGGTCACATATTTCTGCACAATGGCTAATCATGACCATGACAGTTTTATGGGTGGAGGAAGCCGGAGTACCCAGAGAGAACCACCGAGCAATGGCGAGCAACTGTCAGCTCCCCAACATACCAACTCCACACAAGCAGGGTTAGCATTGGTTGAATACAGGTGTACCATCGATGTGCAGTACGCCTTAGTACACAATGCCACCGTGCCCCCACGTGGGCAATGGGGGTGAAGTGTCTTGCCCAAGGACACAACGGATCATCAAAGTTAAGCAACGTCGAGCGCGGTTAGAAGTTGGATGAGTGATCATTTCAGCGACTGATTCATGCTCCCACGTTGTGTCCTTGGGCAAAGCACTTAACCCCGATTGCCTACATGGGGCCATGGTGACGCTGTGTACTGAGGCATACTGCACGGTGATGGTGCGCATGTCTTCAACCAATCTAACCCTGCCTGTGCCACGGTGCAGAGTTCAGAGTTACGATGTTGGAGAGCTGACAGCTGCTTGTCATTGCTCTGTGGTTCTCTCCAGGTACTCCGGCTTCCTCCACCTGTAAAACTGTCACCGACATGATATGACCCTGGCTGTTAATGTGTCATTAAACCCTAAAAACTAAATAAATAAATAACACAAAATCAGCATGCACATCAACTTCCTCATGTCCATTGCATAACTTTTTACTGGAATGAGATTGCACAATGAAATAGACTTGTACCACCGCTAGATGGTGTGTCACATTCAATATTCTGGCTCACCAAAGTCACAGATAGAGGTTAACACCTGGAATCAGCATGGATATCAACACATACAGAGCCTCCCACTAAGTTATACAGTGGAACCCAGTTAATTGAATAGCCATTTTGCCAATTGTCGTGTACTCTAGAGATAAACTTAGCATTTATTCCATTATATCTTGTTTGACAGAGCTCCATGAGCTCTGTCAAACAGGATATAATAGATTAAATACCTGTATTGGATGTACTGAGGCCAAACAGGGCTTTTAACGAAGGAAAACTGGGGAGAATCAGGGTAATTTCTCAACAGGTTACTAGATTTTTTATTCAATTAACAGGAGTTTACTCTATAACCTATATAGACCATTTTTACATAGCGCCATCTTACATCCGGGACTCCATTTGCCCCCACAAACCGGCTTTATTTATCAACATTGCACACACATGTACTGAACTGCTGATTGGCATTGAAAGCTTCATTTTTCGTCTCCATTTTATAAATTAAAATACGACAATTTACCTAATATGCGTTTGTTCTCATTCCCCAAGCGAACAATGGTTGGATGTCAGAAATTTGTGTATTTTTGCGATGTTATGTTCCATACTTATCATTTTCATGTAATACAATCCTTCATGTTCGTTCCGACGTTTGTCACTACTCTCAACTACAATGTACCTTCGGCTTCTTTAAAGCTAAAATGTTTCATTCGAAGAATGGCAGGCAAGCACACAATCGAATTTTGTTTCAAAACGACAAAAGAACCACAGTAATGACAAAAAATATTTCTCAGTGGAAACAAACGACACCAATGCAGCATTCAGTGCAGAACAGCAGACATGATAATTCATGAGAAGTGAGGGACGTTGTACAAACACGAGTGTTTTACAATATAGTCCCTCACTTCGAATGAATTATTTCACGTAACCAGTCCAGTCAAGCGATTACTCTGTTTATTACTTTTCATTATTAACGATAATTATATTATTTAACCCTTTACCTAACATAACAGCCAAAATCGGCCAGCTCTATTCCGAAAAATCGTCGACTAATTTTCATTATTTTTTCATTTTTTGTCTCTAAAACATAGGTTATGACCCCTCATTGGAACGAGCTCATTGAGCTCGTTCCAATAAGGGGTCATAATCTATGTTTTTGAGACAAAAAATGAAAATAATAGTTATTCAAGAATTTTTGCAAATGTCGTCTGCTTTTCATGTTAGATAAAGGGTTAAAAAACAATGAAGTCCCCATTACACCAACGGCAAAGCTGTCACGGTCATGATTAGCCATTGTGCATAAATATGTGACCTTAAAACATCAATAAAAATTTTTTTTTAAAAATGGAATGTTGAAAAAAATTGTGCACTGTTGGGTCATAGCATACTGAAGGGGAATCAAAGAAAATGCTGAGTCAGAATATTTCCAGAAATTGAAAGAATCTTCCCTCTGTTCATATTTGGGCTCAATAGTGGGGGTGGTGAGGGTAGAAGGGGGGAGGCTCACCATTCAAACTGGTCAAACCTTGATGTGCCCTTTTCACTTATAAGGCAGTATTTCATTCAACCTTTGCCTTTGCCAAAATGGTCAGTAAATTTCATGTCCTCTTCACTGCTCCGGCTTTATTCAAAAGCTCAGCAAATAACAATGTGACCCTTTACCACTGATTGCTTCTTTCCAGCCAAGAATCAGATATCAGAATCCAATCCACCCCATCTGTATCATGACTTCATCACAGGGCTCATATGTGGTTATGGAATCCTGGAAAAAGTATGGAATTGTAAAAATAATTTTCCACACTCTTGAAAAGTATGAAAAACAGGAGTTTTCAGCTCACCTAACTGAAAATCAGGATGAGCTGTTGTGATCACTCACTGTCTGGCATCCGTCATCTGTGAAAATAGTGTTGTTTGCACCTTTTCTTCCAAAACTGCTGAACTGATATCAGTTAAATTTGAGGCGTTTGCTTGTTCTGACATCACATTTTGTTTTTGTTCAAATCCACTTACCCAGCCCCATAGGGAGGGGGTGGAGGGAAAATGCTCCAAAATTTCTTTAAAATCTCCTTCTCATGAACCACTGGGTACAATGACTTGATATTTGGTATAGAGCTTCCTTTTAAGATGTAGAGCCCAGCCTAAAATTTCTATTTTCTGAACTGATGTTCTGGAGCCCAAATTTTAACTTAGTGCAAAATGGGAATAATCTTTAAAAATCTTCTTCTTCAGAGTCACCAGACAGAATCTTTTGATATTTGGTCTACAGCATTCTTAGGGTGGTCAGATCTATGTTTGTTTAAACAAAGTCCCTGGGTTAATATCAGGGCTCCTGATTGGAGCCTGAATTATTACTTAGTCCAATATGAGGAATAATCTTTAAAACTCTTCTTCTCCAGAACCAATGGCCAGAATCTTTTGATATGTGGTATGCAGAATCCTTACAGGGATCCAGGCCTGAAAATAAGCAGTCACACATTTGCAAAATGAGGTCCTCAGAGGGTGAATTTTGATGATGCTATCCCATGCAGTGGGCCAATTTATCCTCTGAGTACCTCTTTCTGTTTAGTTTTGAGACCCAGATTCAGATTGAGGTTCACAGAGGGTAAATTTAGTGATGCTACCCTGCTGTGCAGGGTAGCATCACTAAATTCACCCTCTGGAGACCTCATTTTGCAAATGACAGTCTGCTTATTTTCTGGCTTGCAGGGGTCAGTATCAAGTTTGTTCAAATCAAGCCCATCAATTGATAACTGGGCTCTCTATGGGAGCCTGAATTTTAACTTAAGGTAATATAGGCAATAATCTTTAAAAATCTGCTTTTTCAGATCCTCTACTCAGAATCTATTGATATTGAGTGTATAGTATCATTACGGTGGTCAGATTCAAGTTTGTTCCATGCAAGTCCCTCAGTTAATATTTGGGCTCCCTAAGAGGGCCCAAATTTTAACTTGGTGCAATATGTTGGATTATCTTTAAAAATCTTCTTCTTCAGCTCCACGAGTCAGAATCCTTTGATATTTGGTATGCAACATCCTTCAAGTATGGTCCTCTGGTATACAGCATTCTTATTGAGGTTAGATCTCATTTTGTTCAAACGTAGTCCCTGGGTTAATATTTGGGCTCTCTATTGGTGCTTAGTCCAGTATGATGAATAATTTGTCCAATGTAAGGAATAATCTTTAAAACTCTTCTTCTCCAAAAACACCAGTCAGAATCTTTTAACCCTTTACCCAACGTAACGGCCAAAACCGGCCAGCGCTATTCTAAAAAATCGCCAATTAATTTTTATTATTTTTTCATTTTTTGTCTCAAAAACATAGGTTATGACCCCTCATTGGAACGAGCTCGTCGAGCTCGTTCCAATGAGGGGTCATAACCTATGTTTTTGAGACAAAAAATGAAAAAAATTAGTTATTCAATCATTTTTTTGGCAAGTGTCGTCTGCTTTTCATCTTAGGTAAAGGGTTAATATATGGCATACAGAGTCCTTACAGGGGTTGGATTCAATTTATTTAACTCAAGTCCAAGTTTTGGGAAGCCCAAGTTTTAACTTAGTGCAATATGAGGAATAATCTTTAAAAATTTTCTTCTTCAGATTCACCAGTCAGAACCTTTTGATATTTGGTATACTGCATTCTTAGAGAGGCAGATCTAAGTTTGTTCAAAACAAGTCCCTGGTTAATATTTGGGCTCCCTATTGGAGCCTGAATTTTAACAAATAGGAATAATCTTCAAAAATCAGCCTCTTGAGATACACTCAGAATTTTCTGATATTAGGTATACAGCATCCTTAGAGGGTTCCAATTCCGTTTGTTCAAATAAAGTCCCTGGGTTGATATTTGTGGTCCTGGGGGTGGAAGGGTGGGGGGGGGGGGGGCAAATTTTAACATAGTGCAAAATTGGTAATATTCTCAAAATCTTCGTTTCCAGAACCACCAGTCAGAATCTTATGATATACAACATCCTTCAAGTTTGTTCAAGTTAAGTCCCTGGGTTGGTATTTGGACTCCTAGTTTTACATTATGAAAATCTGTGGTAGCATCACAATACTAGAAACAAATAATCTGGCATGGACAACAGAGTTATAAATAATTAAATAATTTCATTCCTTTGCAGTGTTAACTTGCCTTAGGTGCTAATTAAATCCTTCTTGAAACAACTTTTGCCTTTTGTTAATTTATTTATTTATTTGTTGGTGTTTACGGTTAAATACTTATGCACAATGGCTAATCGTGACAGTTTTATGGGTGGAGGAAGCCGGAGTACCCAAAGAGAACCACCGAGCATCGACGAGCAACTGTCAGCTCCTCAACATTCTAACTCTGTTCAAGCTCCGCTCAAGCAGGGTTACAGCGGTTGAAGACATGTGCACCATCGACATGCAGTACGCCTTAGTACACAGCGTCATCGTGCCCCCATGTAAACAGCCGGGATAAAGTGCCTTGCTCAAGGGCACAATGCATGTCGTCCCGGACGGGGCTCGAACTAGAGACCTCTAGCTTAGACGTCCAACAGTCTACCACTGAGCCACCGTGCTCCCTGCCTTTTGTTAATGAAAACACTACTAATCCTCTTAATAGTAACATATCAGCATATTTGAGATACATATTTTAGTCTGTTCTAGAGGGAACAAGTGCAACGCCAATCACCAGCGATCAGACAATCGTACCCCACGGTAGGTGGATTGCTTTGAAATATTTTGACATTTCCTCAGTGAAACCCAAACAAATATGGATATCAAAGGAACAACTCAAACTAGTCCCACTATTACCCATATTTCTTTGGTTTTACTGGAAGCATCCAAATACGTGTAAAAAAGTTAAGGCTAACTTGCATAATTTATGCACAAGAAAAAAAACCTGTATAATATGTTATTCATCTTATGTCCCTTCCCTTCTAATCTGAAAATTTGAAACAAAAGGCATGAAGGCGTCTCTGAGATAAGGTGGTAACAGTACAAAACATAATACACACAAAAATATTACCCGAAAAAAGGTTAAGTAAGGCTAATTGCATTATTTATGCACAAGGAAAAAACCTGTATGATATGTTATCTTATGCTGCTAGACCTCCATACCAAAAATTATTTAAATCGGAAACGTCGTTCAGAAGTTCTGAGCGTATAACGAATTACACACAATTTCTAACACATGGCCATGTTGAATTTTTTTTCAGAAAAAAATTGACGTGCATCAATTTTTCCCAATGCCCCATCAAATCTGAAAATTTGAAATCAAAGCATCTCTGAGATACAGGTGGTAACAGGATAGAAGGATGGACAGACAGACAGAGTGCAATCCAATAGTCCCCTTCACGGTGAAACCGCGGGGGATTAAAATCCCAATAAAACACTGAAAGTGTGTGTCATTTTCAAAAGCAGTGTTTGGATACCTTTAATATATAGAATATACCTACAGTAGCTTGGTGTACCATTGTTCACCACGAGTGGTGAAGTGGTGTTAACCGCATCAGTGGGCGGTTCTTCCACTGTCAATTTTATCACCGAAACGAAATAGAAAAAGAAACAAAAACAGGGCATTTTTCGTTTTAATAACATAATAACATACTATTTCAAGTTGTGGATGTTTTATTAACATGAGACAATGAATGTTAATTTTTGGTGTTTTATTGGGTAAACTCATTTCAAAACGTAATAAATAATTGCCACTTTCATTTCACTCTTTGCGAGGCGGCATGTGATAAATTTAGACAAGTTCGCATTCAGGTCAACATCACCAAAGGTCAACTTGGTTGTAGTTCCACTGAAGGTGTAAATTTTTACCACCGAAATCCCATTACCAGCATGTTCACCACGGTTGGTGTATAAAGCTAAAAATTATGTCATAGGCTTTTCATATATAGTAGAATAGGTTATCATGGTATAAATTCAGATAAGATGTCACATATGAAATAAACACGAAATATACCCATAAATACTGATTTTTGAACAACTTATTTTCTCCTGATACACATTTTCTCAGTTCAGGTTCGGCTTACACATTTTAGTGAGTCTCATATTTCTGCGAAAAAAGATGTGATGACTTATTGCAAAAGTTGGTTCACCTTGTCTCAACACCTGGTCAACTAGTCTCATTCGGGGCGACTTGTCTCAAGAAAGATAAAACAGAAAAACGGTTTTATTATTAACGCTTTACCCAATGTAATGGCCAAAACCGGTCAGCGCTGTTCTAAAAAATCACCTATTAATTTTCATTGTTTGTCTCAAAAACATAGGTTATGACCCCTCGTTGGAACGAGCTTTCTTGCACTCACAGGTTGAAATACACCACCACCCATGCTATTCTGTAGATTATGAGGCTTAAAACATGAAACAAACCAAGAACATGAACTTTTGATGGTAAAGAAATAATTACAAAAATTAAAAATAAAATTAAAAAATGCCGATAGGATCACCGATCCAATGTCGAGTTGTGACACCACAAAAGTGGGTTTCATCGTTATCAACTTCTCGTCCCTGAAACCAATTGTTTACAGTTTACTATGTGAAGGGTCAATGTGACCTTGACCTTTGATCTAGTATTCCAAAATAAATAGGGCTCTTTCTTGCACCAATGCCAACCTACCTATGAAGTGTTATGAAAGTGGGTCGAACCATTATCAAGTTATCGTCTGGAAACCAATTGTTTACGGATTTACTATGTTGAAGGCCACTGTGACCTTGACCTTTCATGTAGCGAGTCCAAAATAAATAGGGTTCTTCCTCTCACTGATGCCAACATACCTATGGAGCTTCATGAACGTGGGTCGAACCATTATCAAGTTATCACCCAGAAACCAATTGTTTTGATTTACTATGATCAGGGTCACTGTGACTTTGACCTTTGACCTAGCGAGACCAAAATAAACAAGGTTCTTCCTCTCACGAAGGCCAATCTACATATGAAGTTTCATGAATGGGTTCAACCATAGTCAAGTTATCATCCAGAAACCAATTATTTATGATTTAGTATGTTCAAGGTTACTGTGATCTTGACCTTTGACCTAGTGAGAGCAAAATAAATAGGATTCTTCCTCTCAACGAGGCCAACCTACGTGTGAAGTTTCATGAACGTGGGTCGAACCATTATCAAGTTATCGTCTGGAAACCAATTGTTTATGAAGCCCGAAGCCCACCCACCCGCCCGCCCGGCTGCCATTCACCAACCTGTAAGTCGAGTTTGACTTCGTCACAACTTGACTAAAAATGCCTGCCCACATGCATGCAATTTTACAAAACATGGTCTGAGAAACAGAAGATCTACTTTGTAGGACCTAAAAATAATAATTGTCAAACTTCCTCTGTGTGCACATTGTTCAACAGGACACAAGTACACATCTCAACACTTTCAGCTAATGCCCATATGCTGTGTGCAGAACGTGTGCACCACACCAAGTTCTCAAGCCACCAATCTAATTCTGTAAGGAATCCAATGCTGTTAGGCCACACACATTAAATAATTGATGCTCGGCCATTTTTTTTTCAAATCAGTGAGGGAGAGAGGCTTTTATTTTTAATTTTTATTTTTCTTTTGAAAAATGTGAGTAAACATGGAGAGGATTTTGGGCTGTCTTTTTACACACCGAAATATAGAAAGTGCATAATTATACAAATAAATTCACTCTTAATTTGAAAAATAAAAGATTCCTCTAAATGCATCTGTAGGTATTGCAATTCAAAGGCTTAATATTTTTTCGATGCTCTTCACATTATCTTTGACGTAAAAGTATTTAATCTCTGGGGATTTCTCCCATAAATTGTAACAAGGCAAACATACTGGAGATGCAACTAAATCAATATGCATCAATCAGAAAATGAAAAAAAATGTTGGGTCTCCCTGAGTTTGTACTAACATTAAAAGGCACTGAAAGGCAATAAAAATGTCCAATGAGGGGGTTCAAATTCAATGAGGGATTGCCTGAGAATCAAAACACTTTTTTTTTAACCTTATGGGTTGTTTTTTTTACCCGCTTTTAGTGGAGTTTGCATGCAGACTACCATTGATGAAGTATGATGTTCCTTCACTCACAAAGATATACAGATATTCTTTTGCACCCCAGGTATGGATATTCCAGTCATAAGTAGTGAGTTTGCCTCAGGATTGTAACTAAACTGGAGAGAAGAGGTTAGGGTAAAGTGGTCTTTGTGTGATCTGTGTTATAACGGGAAGCCAGTATTTGAGGAGTTCTGGATGGCGCCTTTGGGGGTGAGGCACTGCTGTTCAAAATGAAGTCGAGAGGTGGAGGTTGGGAGAATTGAGAAAGATGGTGAAAATGAGTATCAAATGTGTAATTTAGGAGTAATGGAGACTCTGGAGCACTTTCTCTGGGAGTATAATAAAAAGTTGGAATGGGAGAATGAAGGATTTTTGTGGTTATTGGGTGATGCAACGAAGAGGGTCAATATGATGATAGGTGAAATTGGGAAGAATGAGATAGAATCAAACACTTTGTTTCTGGTTGTTGGGATGAGAGAATGGGTGGAGTAAGTTTCATTTGGTAGTACAGGGATAATCAATGCCCTTCTCATCTGAGAACCATAGCAAATTTGGAGCTAGCTGAAGTGTTATTATTGAATCAAGTATGCAGTTTGCATGTGCAGTGGAGCCCACTTAATTGGATATCTCTTAACTGAATAACCCTGTTAACTGAATATAATTTCCCAACACAAAACCATTTACTATACCTCCAGTACAAATTTGACCTTTTGACTTTCTCAGTACAATGGAACCCTGTCAATTGAATAGCCACTTTGCCAATGAAAATTATTCAATTAACAGGAGTATTCAATTAACTCAGTACAATGAAACCCTGCTAATGGAATAGCCACTTTGCCAATGAATATTATTCAATTAACATTAGAATTCAATGAACAGGGATTGTGTCACTTTCTATATTCTAGAGATAAACTTAGCATTTATTTTATTATATCTTATTTGACAGAGCTCCCTGAGCTCTGTCAAACATGCTATAATAGATTAAATGCCAGTACTGAGTGTACTGAGGCCGTGGGAAGTGAAGCAGTGCTTGTTTACTCTTTATTCATTTATTGGTGTTCAAGATCACATATTTCTCCACAATGGCTAATATCCCCTGTGGGAACCCCGGGAAGTGAAGCAGTGCTTGTTTCCTGTGATAAACATACTAAACAAGCTCTGTTTCACTGGTAAAATTGGACCCAGTCACTGATGCTTGGAATGCGAGTCCTCTAAATGGGCAACATGGGGTAGAAACAACTGACTCAACTTGACTTTATCTCCAGGTTGTGGTCATGCTTAGCCATTATGCAGAAGTATGTGGCCTTAAACACCAATAAATAAATAAATAAACAAAGGAAAACTGGGGCGAGTCAGGGTAATTTCTCAACAGGTTACAATATTTTGTATTTTTTCTTCAATTAACAGGAGTTTACTCTTTAATCTATATTCAATTAACAGATCAATTTGTACTGGAGGTATGGTAAATGGTTTTGTGTTGGGAATTTATATTTAATTATCAGGGTTATTCAATTTATTTATTAGGGTTTAACTACACATTAACAGCCATGGTGATAGTTTTTTGGCTGGAGGAAGCCAGAGTTCACAGAGAGAACCAACGAGCAACGACGAGCAGCTGCCAGCTCCCCAACATCGTAACTCTGCACTGCAGAATAGGCAGGGTTAGATTGGTTGAAGACATGCGCACCATCAGGGTTATTCAATTAAGAGATATCCAATTAAGTAGGCTCCACTGTATTGAGAAAGTATCCCAATTGAAAATCACATATATACCTCAACCTGCACATGACATGCACATATATCTTGTTCCCCCAAGAAAAGATATTTAGCTCCCAAAAAACTGAATCTTGTTTAACCTCAACACAATAAATTGTTGCCACAAGAAATGATATCTTGTTCTTAAAAGAAAGATTATATCATGTTGTGGGAACAATATATATCATTTCTTGTGGGAGCAAGATATTATGCAGAATTGATGACAACATGGTCTGATGTTTGCAGCTTAGAGGTTATGTTCAATCTCTTGCATCTCAGTTGAACATAAGCTAGGAGCTGCAAATCTCAGACCCCATGTTACCGTCAATTCATCACAATAACTTATAATGTTGCGAGAACAAGATGTATGTTGTGGGAACAGGGTATTTTCTGCACCCCCCCCCCCCCCCAAAAAAAAGAAGAATTCTGCATGGTCTCAATTACACACTAAAAAAACTAAAGTGTTAAAACTGACACTTTCAAGGTGTTAAACCCATTCTAACTCTTAGGGTTGATTTTAACACTCAAAGTGCAATGCTTTAAGCACTTAGACATTACAATCGTCAGACTTCTGAAACTTGAATGGATGACACTTCCCATTTGTCTAGCATTGGCGGTTCTTCCAGAATCCGCCATAATTTGATTTGCACTTGGTGGGTACATAATTAAAATGACACAACGCAGATGACGCGGATCAGGCTCGAGAGTTCGAGACCGATCCGCGTCATCTGCGTTGTTTCCTTTTAAGTGTCGCGACATTACACTTGTCAAGTGGTATTATTGTAACACCTGTCAAGTTCTGGGATATCTACACTTGAAAAAAGTGCTAGTTCAGCACTTAGTAAGTAGCCCAAGAACATTAGGTCTCACTAGGGAAAAAAATCGGAGAAAGCTGATTTTTTCAGGGAATGTCGAGTACATGTCACTGAACGATTAGACAAAAGTCCCCTAAAATCCCAGTTGAGCTTTTTTTCTACAGCCTTTTTTCGAAAACGCGTTTGAAAAAAATTTTAAAAAATCGCACGAACTTTGTAACCTCGAATTGATCCAACTGTATTTTTTGTTTACGCGTATTTCGAGCTACATAATGTCTAATATACATTTACCTAGAGGAAAATGTGCATTCTGTGACAATTTCTGCGAAAAATTATTGAAAATTCACAAAAAAGTATCGGATTTACGCAAAAAATGACGATTTTCCTAACGGATTTGCCCAAAGGGTCGTAGTACAGAACGGGATGTTAGTTGGACAGACGATAAAAAATCCACCACCATTTGAAGACTTTTATCATTGCTTACAAAATAGGCATTATGGAAGACCCCCTCTGCTTCTGGCCGAGTTCCCCTTTTGGCATAAAATTCGTCAGCATGAGAACTCAACTATTTTCGGGCTTGGGACCGAACAGACACGTCTGTGTCTGGCAGCATTAGATCAATAAATAATATTTACAGAATGTACAAAAATCAATAAATAATATTTACAGAATGTACAAATCAATCAACATGGATTAAGTTACATTGACTATTATCAACGCTATATACAGAAATGACATGACCTATATACATATTATTCATCGAACTCAGAAATTTCCGACAGGACAGTGTTTCTGTGGTTGTTACAAGAATCCGAACTGCAATTACACAAACCTGAGCAAGAGAGTCCTGCCTTCTTACACTCACACCTTTTTGTACAAGCACTCTTGCAACCACAACTGATCAGATTCAGTAGGTTATCGGGGGCACATGGGTTTGTGGCTGCAGTCGGTACAAGAAGTCCATTGTCTAGCGACCACCCCCAATCCGTCGGAGGAAGCGAAGTGCCCAGCCATTGTTGGACCTGGAGATAACATCTGTAGACATGTTGTTGTGCAGCATCGCTGCTTGGTGGGAGTGAGGCTAGGTCGATGGGTTTATTCAGTTTAGACTTTGCTACATAAGTGACATATCTATATTGGTCGAGAGAGGAAACAGTTTTACTCCCGTACAAGATCAGGAGAAGTTGTTCCCCGGCAGCGGCTACTGCACTTGGTGTACTGTCATCCGCCAAAATTGTGTTGACATACTGTTGTGAGTCACTAGTAACATCGGAGACAATTGTACTGAATACTTTCTTCTTACCAACTCGAAAGAGTGCAGAAGTAGTGTCACAACCACTTATAGAATGTGCTACAAGGAGGTTGCTTCTATGGTCACCCATTTTGGTTGCTATTTCACTAACTGAAACTAGTAAGTTTGGGGTAATGGAATACATCATGTGAATATAACATCCCGGTTGAACTCGAGAGGTAAGAATGACTAACAAGTCTGTGTCTGTTCCCACAACGACAACATTGTTGTCATCTTGAGCGATGTCAAGTGCAGTTTCGGCTATCAGTACATCAGCATCAGCCTCGGCCTGCTTGGACTGAATATTGATAGCAGATAGCTCCGGCATTAGAAGATCGATCAGTTGGGTTTTGTTCTTGGCATTTGCAAGGAAATCGGATTGGGGTGTGGTGGCTGGTAACTCGGGTGAGATATTGATATCAATGGAATACCTGTCTTTAGATCTACGGGCTTGTTCCATGGCCTTTGTCGACATTGTACAAGCATAACCATCAAAAACAACCACGACGTTCGCCCCAAAATGTCTCACTAGATAATTGGAATATGATGTACATATGTCCTTATATGACGACTGTTTAGGCCATACAACTGCCCTCAATAAAAATCCACCATCTACAACAAACAGAGAATGTTCTGGGATTTTAGTTTGCTCGGAACCGTATGTTTTGAGGATCTTACCGAGCGTACTTTTCTGTGTCTTCCTCATTCCAGCAGAATCAAACAATGCTGGTGGTTTCGGGGCGAGTTCATATTTGAGATACTCTTCCATTTCTGCTTTTGACTGAATAACACATGTGATGCGGTTGAACAGAATTGTGGGGTCAATCACTACCTTACTTCCACGGACTTTGATGCTATTTGCCATCGATGCGAAAGACTTCACAGTGTCAACACGTCGTAGTTTGATGCTGTTGAACGTTTTGCTTACAACATTCGATACGCAACATTCACCAATTTTGCGAACTTGGTCACAGTTCACAGTTTCGTCGGCCACAAGCCCGGTCGCTATAGAGACTAATTGCAGTGGATCTCTATTCTGAAAGGGGGAATGCACTCTGAGCCAGTTCAATAATTTGGTGATATCATTGGCATCAGTCAATTGTGAACTTTGACGGAGATCCCGATGTTGTTCGCCATGACCAGTGTGAACATGAACAGAATTTTCGAGAGCATTACATATCGGAAGGCAAAGAGGTAGTCCATGTACCCATTTCGCAACAGTGCTATCGGTTATTCCCCTGCCATGTGTGAGACCACCAGGGAGCTTGAACATTCTCATTAAACACTGCTCTATGGTCTGATCAGAATATATCCCGTCCCAGAATTTATCTGAGCGCCTTATGGTAAAGTAACCTTTTTCAGTGAACAACTTCAAATCATCCTGTTGCATTATTTCTGTTAGCTCATTCATCTGCTGCAAATAGAGATGAGAACTTTTTGCGTATGCAAAATGACCACCTGCGTGAAATACTGGAATCATATTGCGAACACAATATGTGTGGAGTTCCCAGTCGCCTGTGCGCTCTGCTCTCAAGAACAACTGGAGAAGACCTATTTGCTCGTAGTATTGTACCCAAAGCTTTCCCGTGCGTCCTACGGACGCATTCTGGAGCAGTTCGTGTAATTTTGACAGTAGATGGTTGACACTTTCTTGATTGACAGCGTCAGTTGTTGTACAGTCACCTCTGGCAAGTCCACAGAATATTTCATTGACTTCTGTGCAGTCTATGTTATCTAGTGTTCGGCTTTCTTCAAACACAAGTTTTGTAATGGCAATTTGTGTTAGCAAATGGGCACGAACTGCTCTTGAATATGCATGACCACTGATCAAATGATGGATTGACCCACCAGCATAAACAGTCCCCCAAAGTTCATCCAAGCCGCTACCAGCCATGATCGAACCAATTGCCCCTAAATATGACATAATCATATGGAAGCCGCCGAGTCTAACGAAAACTTTTGTCAACTTATCTGACGAAGACACAATCTCCACTGCTTGTTTATGAGTACACATCAAGGGCGTGCACACATTACATGCCAATGCATCTTGAGTGTAGGCGAACACCACATTATGTAATTTAATCGAACATGGAAATTGAAACAATGATGCTATAATACGGTATTTGAATGAGAAAAGTCGATGCCGTTTGAATTTGAGTTTAGGGGGTATGGTTAATATGTCACACGTTTCACCAGTTCATTATGGAATAAATGACTATTGTTATATATCATTATAAAGTCACTGCTTTTCTGCAATTTTTGATATATAATTTAACTCCCAAAGTAGTCGTAGATTTGATTTAATGGACGTTGTGTACCGTTGTGTGTATGAAAACAATAAATTTTTTTTCGTAATTTTGTACATTTTCGTGAATATTTCACCATTGAGTGTGAGGATTGGTACAAAGTTGGCATTTTCTGTTGGGGATATGTATTCTCAATATAATTCAGCACGATATTTATGATTCTCACCCTACTAAGGCGAATAAGAATGAGAAATATGGAACTGGGTCGAATTTTTTTAAAAATTTTTTTTTTCATCAAAAAAACGCTATAACTAAAAAAGCTCAACTCGGATTCGCGGGGACTTTTCACACTTTATCCGCAATGTGTGTCCCGGAAACATATAAAAAAAATCAGCTTTCTCCGATTTTTTTCCTTACTTTCTCATTTTTATGTCTAATGTGCCTGGACTAAAGTGTAAAATACAGCACTTCATGTGTAGTTTTTAACACTTTAGTTTTTAGCGTGTAGCCACTGTACGAATCAGTATTCCTATTTCCCAAATATTTGATATAATACAAACTTGTAGCATGTATAAATAGAGATGAAAAAGATACCCACAGACTAGCTTCACTCCAACATGCACAGCTGTATCTAGTTCAGTCTAGGGGGCACGGTGGCGTTGCGGTAACTGATTCTCGTCAGATCACCGAAGTTAAGCAACGTCGAGCCCGGTTAATCATTGGATGGGCGACCGTCTGAGCGATCAATTCAGACTCCCACGTTGTGTCCTTGGGCAAGGCACTTAACCCCGTTTGTCCACATGCGGCACCATGACGGTGTGTACTAAGGCGTACTGCACGTTGGTGGTACGCATGTCTTCAACTAATCTAACCCTGCCTGTGCTGCAGTGCGGAGTTATGATGCTGGAGAGCTGGCAGCTGCTCGTCATTGTTTGGTGGTTCTCTCCGGGTACTCTGGCTTCTTCCACGGGTAAAACTGTCACGGTCACGATTAGCCATTGTGCATAAGTATATGACCTAAAAACACCAATAAATAAATCTAGTTCAGTCATTTGAATCAGTGCGTGTGTGAAGGGTGGGAGTCTGTCTTCCAAATTTTGTGAGAACTAAGACAATAGTGTTTGGGTTTCCACAAAGATTTCCTTGGTTTTCTCTTGATTCCCCGCAAAGAAAACAATGGGTTAGGGTTTGTCTTCTTATTTTGTTGGGAAACAACATGTCCCACAAAAGCTGTAGGTGTATGTGCATGAAAATGTGTGTTCATGTGTGCATGCATGCATGTGTGCATACATTTTCTCGTCTTTGTAAAAACCTAAACAATGATGGTGTTTGGGTTCCCACAAAGATCGTTGTTTTCATTGAGTTCCCACAAAGAAAACAATGGGTTAGGATTTCGTCTTCCAGATTTTGTGGGGACTTTTTGTCACTGTTTGTCACGGAAAACAAAAACAACAAGAAACCACAAAAGCAGTTAACTAGTTGGGGCGAGATTATTTTTGCTTGTCTAAATTTGTTATACAAATGCATTTTATTACAAATTATTAGAGAGTGCCAAATATTTTTTGCATTTGACTGAATATGAAACATGAGGAAGGAAAGTGTTGGCTTTTGCTCTGATACCTCATTTTTAGCTCAACTTTGGCGAAGCCAAATTTGAGCTTATGCCATGGCCAGTCGTCCGTCGTCCGTCTGTCCGTCAACAATTCAATACGGCTCGGGCTAGAGGCCGTGTTTATGAAGCGATCTTGGGACTCCCAAGATTTCTTTTCTAGTTTAGCATCTGACTGTCACCCACCTTTACAATACTTTACCTATGCATTTGTTACAGGCTACGGTCAGTATTTATGGACAGGCCGTTACAATACTTTATATGTTCCTTTGTTATCTGGTCATTACCTAGATGTTTGTCATTGCTGTGTCACATAGTATACATGTACATGTCTTGACAAGTTGAGCTACAGTGTCATTGACACTTTCATTTTGAAAGCCCTGATAGCTTCAAGCATGCAACCAGTTAAACAAGACTGAGTGTGTGTCTGTCTGTGGAGGGGGAGGGGGAGCAGGCCTGAAAATAAACAGTCTGACATTTGCAGAATGAGGTCCCCATAGGGTGAATTTGATGATGCTATTCCATACAATGGACCAATTTATCCTCTCGGTACCTCTTTCTGTTTAGTTTTGAGGTCCTGATTCAGACTGAGGTTCACAGAGGGTGAATTTAGTGATGCGACCCTGCTATGCCTCATTTTGCAGATGACAGTCTGCTTATTTTCTGGCATGGAGGGGGGGGGGGGGGTGCATTAATGTGCATGTGTATGTGCATGTATGCATGTGTGTGTGTGGGTGCGTGCATGCGTGCGTGCATGCGTGTTTGTGTGTGTGATTCAATTTATTCAGTGAGGTCTTCCAAACAAAACTGAACTGGTTAATTTCTAGTTGCATTATGTGTTAAAATGCAGGTTGAAAGTTTGATACTTCGACATCAGTTACAGAGGGTTAATAATGTACAGAAAAAACGTGTAGCAATTTGAGAACATCATCGGAAGACAAACAATATTGGCATTTCAATCAGTATGGGAAAACCTGGGTGGTATTTCTAGACCTTTCTTGTGCGTTCTCAAATTATGCATTTTTTCATAATTTTCTGCAATATATTATTATTTATGTTTCAAACCACTGAGAAAATGCTGTAAATCAACCCAAATAGGTTAACTGCAACACAAGGGACCTTTATAAGTGCTAATATGAGATGAAATCTGAGCAAATGTCACAAATAATACATGTTGGTGGAGGGGTGGGTGTCTGGTTCTCAGTGTAGAAAATATGCCAGACAATTTTTTCAGAAAAGTGCTTCATAATGCACCAGATACAACGTGAATTAATGTTAAAATGTGCTAGTGTCGACTAATATTCTATTTACTTCAAGGGCTTCACTTATTCACTCAAATGTGGAAAGGATTTTTGAGAATATTTTCTGTTGTTTACTAGTGTCATTGCTTTAGTATTATGACGGAGAAGGAGTGCTAGTGAACTGATTGTGACAACTGCCCTGTTTCAACTTGGTTAACAGATCCAACACACTATAAAATTTCAAATATTGTTGCACGACCAAATCACAATATAATATCCAGTATAGTTTAACTTGCTATTATTGTGTATTAACCCTTTACCCAGCGTAACGGTCAAAACCAGCCAGCGCTATTCACAAAAATTGCCAATTAATTATCAATATTTTTTCATTTTTTGTCTCAAAAACATAGGTTATGACCCCTCTTTGGAACGAGCTCGTCGAGCTCGTTCCAAAGAGGGGGTCATAACCTACGCTTTTGAGACAAAAAATGAAAAATATTAGTTAGTCAATAATTTTGTTTGCCAGTGTCGTCTGCTTTTCATGTTAGGTAAAGGGTTAACACACCTCACATGTCATTGGTAACTTGAGATTTTTGAAAATTGACAAATATCATTTTCCACTGAATTTTAGTTGAGAATTAGGCAAAAATAAACAAAAAAATAAATAAACCATACTTACAAGGTTAGTATTTGGAGTCACTAATGGAATCAATCGTGCAGACTCCTGCCAGAATCAAGTAAAAAATAAATAAATGAATGAGAATGGATTGAATTTTTTGTCATTTTAGCTTACTTCTATGGTACAAATCAGGGGAATAATTTAAACCTATTTTATTTTTTACGTCAGATCAAGGGAAAATGGGGTTGGGCATATCTTAGGCCACTATTCATACTTTCATGGACACGAAGCTGTTCTGCTTGAGTTTTTTAGCTCACCTGACTTTCAGTCAGGAGAGCTATAGTGATCACTCACCGTCCGTCGTCCGGCGTCCGGCGTCCGTGAACATGGTGTTTGCGTCTTCTCCTCCCAAACCGCTGAACCAATTTAATTGATATTTGAGATAATAGGTTGTTATGACATCGCAATTTGATTTTGTTCAAATCAAGTTGCCTCGCTTGTGCGTAGGGCCACACCCAAAAAGTGTGCTGAAATCTTAAAAAATCTTCTTCTCATGAACCAGCAGTAGCAGAGACTTGATATTTAGTGTGCAGCTTCCTTTTGAGGTGTAGACTCAGATTTGTTCAAGAGAAGTTTGTGGGGCTACACTTGGCGTCGTTATGGGAGGGGCAAAATTTTTGGCCCCGCCCAAAATTTCTATTTTCCAAACCGAGAGGCTGATTTGAACCAAATTTTATGTGAAGGCTTATTGGGTCATAAGTACCTAATTTATGCTGATTTTTTTTTCCCGTAGCCCCATGGGAACCGCAGGAGCTAAAAATAGAAAAAAATTAAAACGCCCATATCTCCAAAACTGCACGGCACCGAGAATTTTTATTTGGTGTGAAGCTTCCTTAGGACCAGCAGAAAGAATTGGTAAAAAAAAATTGCCATCGGTTTTATCATAGGGTACAGTTTCAGGACTTTGAAAAAGTGCTGAGTCAGCACTTTTTAACAATGTAGGCAATGGGAAAAACATTAAAAAATCTTCTTCTCCAGATTCAGCAGGCAGAATCTTTTGATATTTGGTATGCAACATTGTAGGGTGGATCTGATTCAGGTTTGTTCAAATTGGCCCCCTGGGTTCATATTTGGGCTCGGTATAGGAGCCCGATTTCGAACTTAGTGCATTTCAGGCAAATTTCTTAAAAAATTTTCTTCTCCAGATCCAGCAGGCAGAATCTTTTGATATTTGGTATGCAACATTGTGGGGTGGATCTGATTCAAGTTTGTTCAAATCGGCCCCCTGGGTTTATATTTGGGCTCAGTATAGGAGCCCAAATTTGAACTTACTGCATTTCAGACAAATTTCTTTGAAAATCTTCTTCTCCAGATCCAGCAGGCAGAATCTTTTGATATTTGGTATGCAACATTGTGGGGTGGATCTGATTCAAGTTTGTTCGAATCGGCTCCCTGGGTTTATATTTGGGCTCAGTATAGGAGCCCAAATTTGAACTTAGTGCATTTCAGGCAAATTATTTTAAAAATCTTCTTCTCTAGATCCAGCAGGCAGAATCTTTTGATATTTGGTATGCAACATTGTGGGGTGGATCTGATTCTATTTTGTTCAAATCGGCTCCCTAGATTCATATTTGGGCTCACTATAGAAGCTCGAATTCGAACTTAGTGCATTTCAGGCAAATTTCTTCAAAAATCTTCTTCTCCAGATCCTGCAGGCAGAATCTTTTGATATTTGGTATGCAACATTGTGGGGTGGATCTGATTCAAGTTTGTTCAAATCGGCCACCTGGATTCATATTTGGGCTCACTATAGAAGCCCAAGTTCGAACTTAGTTCATTTCAGGCAAATTTCTTCAAAAATCTTCTCCAGATCCAGCAGGCAGAATCTTGTGATATTTGGTATGCAACATTGTAGGGTGGATCTAATTCAGGTTTGTTCAAATCGGCCCCCTGGGTTCATATTTGGGCTCGGTATAGGAGCCCGATTTCGAACTTAGTGCATTTCAGGCAAATTTCTTAAAAAATTTTCTTCTCCAGATCCAGCAGGCAGAATCTTTTGATATTTGGTATGCAACATTGTGGAGTGGATCTGATTCAAGTTTGTTCAAATCGGCCCCCTGGGTTTATATTTGGGCTCAGTATAGGAGCCCAAATTTGAACTTACTGCATTTCAGACAAATTTCTTTGAAAATCTTCTTCTCCAGATCCAGCAGGCAGAATCTTTTGATATTTGGTATGCAACATTGTGGGGTGGATCTGATTCAAGTTTGTTCGAATCGGCTCCCTGGGTTTATATTTGGGCTCAGTATAGGAGCCCAAATTTGAACTTAGTGCATTTCAGGCAAATTATTTTAAAAATCTTCTTCTCTAGATCCAGCAGGCAGAATCTTTTGATATTTGGTATGCAACATTGTGGGGTGGATCTGATTCTATTTTGTTCAAATCGGCTCCCTAGATTCATATTTGGGCTCACTATAGAAGCTCGAATTCGAACTTAGTGCATTTCAGGCAAATTTCTTCAAAAATCTTCTTCTCCAGATCCTGCAGGCAGAATCTTTTGATATTTGGTATGCAACATTGTGGGGTGGATCTGATTCAAGTTTGTTCAAATCGGCCACCTGGATTCATATTTGGGCTCACTATAGAAGCCCAAGTTCGAACTTAGTTCATTTCAGGCAAATTTCTTCAAAAATCTTCTCCAGATCCAGCAGGCAGAATCTTGTGATATTTGGTATGCAACATTGTGGGGTGGATCTGATTCAAGTTTGTTCAAATCGGCCCCTGGGTTTATATTTGGGCTCAGTATAAGGAGCCCAATTTCGAACTTAGTGCATTTCAGGCAAATTTCTTAAAAAATTTTCTTCTCCAGATCCAGCAGGCAGAATCTTTTGATATTTGGTATGCAACATTGTGGGGTGGATCTGATTCAAGTTTGTTCAAATCGGCCCCCTGGGTTTATATTTGGGCTCAGTATAGGAGCCCAAATTTGAACTTACTGCATTTCAGACAAATTTCTTTGAAAATCTTCTTCTCCAGATCCAGCAGGCAGAATCTTTTGATATTTGGTATGCAACATTGTGGGGTGGATCTGATTCAAGTTTGTTCGAATCGGCTCCCTGGGTTTATATTTGGGCTCAGTATAGGAGCCCAAATTTGAACTTAGTTCATTTCAGGCAAATTTCTTCAAAAATCTTCTCCAGATCCAGCAGGCAGAATCTTGTGATATTTGGTATGCAATATTGTAGGGTGGATCTGATTCAGGTTTGTTCAAATCGGCCCCCTGGGTTCATATTTGGGCTCGGTATAGGAGCCCAATTTCGAACTTAGTGCATTTCAGGCAAATTTCTTAAAAAATTTTCTTCTCCAGATCCAGCAAGCAGAATCTTTTGATATTTGGTATGCAACATTGTGGGGTGGATCTGATTCTATTTTGTTCAAATCGGCTCCCTAGATTCATATTTGGGCTCACTATAGAAGCTCGAATTCGAACTTAGTGCATTTCAGGCAAATTTCTTCAAAAATCTTCTTCTCCAGATCCTGCAGGCAGAATCTTTTGATATTTGGTATGCAACATTGTGGGGTGGATCTGATTCAAGTTTGTTCAAATCGGCCACCTGGATTCATATTTGGGCTCACTATAGAAGCCCAAGTTCGAACTTAGTTCATTTCAGGCAAATTTCTTCAAAAATCTTCTCCAGATCCAGCAGGCAGAATCTTGTGATATTTGGTATGCAACATTGTGGGGTGGATCTGATTCAAGTTTGTTCAAATCGGCCCCTGGGTTTATATTTGGGCTCAGTATAGGAGCCCATATTTGAACTTAGTGCATTTCAGGCAAATTTCTTTGAAAATCTTCTTCTCAAGATCCAGCAGGGGGGGGGGGGGGGGGATTCAATTTTGTTCAAGCCAAGTCCCTGGGTTCATATTTGGGCTCACTGTGGGAGCCTAAATTATAACTTAGTTCAAAATGAGGAACTTTCTTTAAAAATATTCTTTAGATCCAGCAGTCGGAATGTTTTGATATTTGGTATGCAGCATCCTTAGTGGGGTGAGATTCAAGTTTGTTCAAGCCATGTCCCTAGGTCCATATTTGGGCTCACTGTGGGAGCTTGAATTGTAACTTTGTTCCAAATGAGGAATTTTTAAAAAAAATCTTCTTCTTCATATCCAGCAGTTGGAATGGTTTGATATGTGGTGAGTAGCATCCTTGGGGGAGGGGGGGGGGGGGATTCAAGTGTGTTAAAGCCAAGTCCATGGGTCCATGTCAATATTTGTCAATATGAGGAATTTTTCTTTAAAAATCTTCTTCTTCAGATTCAGCAGTTGGAATGTTTTGATATTTGGCATGGAGCAACCTTAGGGAGCTGAGATTAAAGTTTGTTCAAGCCAAGTCCCTTGGTTCATATTTGGGCTCACTATGGGAGCCTGAATGACAACGTAGTTCAAAATGAGGAATTTTCTTTAAAAATCTTCAGATCCAGCAGATGAATGCTTTTGATATTTTTTATGCAGCATCCTTAGGGGGGTAAGATTTAAGTTTCTTCAAGCCATGTCCCTAGGTCCATATTTGGGCTGATTGCGGGAGCTCGAATTGTAACTTTGTTCAGAATGAGGAATGTTCTTTAAAAATCTTCTTCTTCAGATCCAGCAGTCAGAATGTTTTGATATTTGGTGTGCAGAATCCTTAGGGGTGTGAGATTCAGGTTTGTTAAAGCCAAGTCCCTGGGTTCATATATGGGCTACCTGTGGGAGCCCGAATTATGACTTAGTTCAATATGAGAAATATTCTTTAAAAATCTTTTTTTAGATCCACTGGTCAGAATATTTGGATATTTGGTTTCAGCTTTTCTTAGGAGGAGCAGATGCAACTTGTGGAAATCAATTCTCTGGTTTGATATTTAGGCTACCATGTCAGGTGAGCGCCCTCAGGCCCCCTGGGGCCTCTTGTTTAAGATTTCTGAAACCTCATTTTGCAAACAGGAAGTGAAACTAACCTTTCTGGGCAATAAAGAGTTGAGCAAGTACCTGGTGGAATCAAACCAATCAGCGAACTATACTTCTTTCCATACCTATTATGATGTTTGTCAAAGCAATTTGTAATTTCAATCAGAAAGAGGGGTGGGTGTCTGAAAATGGCAGTTGAAAAATTGCACAAGGTTGTGGCTGGGTGTAAAAAAGGGCCAATCCAAAAAATGGGACATGATGTCTGCAATTTTTCTACTCCCCTCCCCTGTCGTCTGCCCGTCCATCTGTCCATCTGTCATCCAGCTGACTCAGGCACTAACTTTACATTATCAACTTCTCCTCAGAAACTACTGGACCAAATTGAACCAAATCTGGTGAACATATTCCTTATCATATGTCAATTCAAATTTGTTCAAATAAAACTGCCACGTCCACAGGGGACACCACAAGGGGCATAACTCTGATAGAACTCATATATTTGAAAAAAAATTTTTTTAATCTTTTTCTCCAGAACCACCAAGTAGAATCTTTGATATTCGGTACACAACATCTCCAGGGGGAGCAAATTCAAGATTTTTTCAAATTGAGTTCCTCAGTTAATATTTGGGCTTCCTATGGGAATTTTAATTTTGTGCAATATGAGGAAACTTCTTTAAAGATCTTCTTCTTCAGATCCGCCAGTCAGAATGCATTCATATTTGGTATAAAATATCTCTGGGAGGTCAGATTCAAGTTTGTTCAAATCAGGTCTCTGAGTTAATATTTGGGCTCTCTATTGGAGCCCAAATTTTAACAGTGCAATATGAGGAATTTTTTTTTAAAATCTTCTTCAGATATACCAGTCAGAATTCTTTCATATTTGACATACAACATCTCTAGGTGGTCCAGATTCAAATTTGTTCAAATCAAGTTCCGCAGTTAATATTTGGGCCCCTATGGGAGCCTAAATTTCAGCTTTGTGCAATATGAGGAAACTCCTTTAATAATCTTCTTCAGTTCCACCAGTCAGAATGCTTTCATATTTGGTAAACAACATCTCTAGGTGGTGGGGGGGGGGGGAGGGGGGATTCAGGTTTGTTCAACTCGAGTCCCTGGGTTAATATTTAGGCTTCCTATGGGGGCCCAAATTTTAACTCTGTGCAATATGAGGGAATTTCTTTAAAAATCTTCTTCTCCAGAACCATTAATTAGAATATTTTGATATTTGATATACAACATCTCTTGGGATTCAGATTCAAGTATATTCAAATCGTGTCCCTGGGTTAATATTTGGGCTCCCTATGGGAGAACAAATTTCAACTTAGTGCAATGTGAGGAAACTTCTTTAAAAAAATCTTCTTCAGATCCACCAGTCAGACTCATTTCATTTTTGATATACAACATCTCTTGATGGGTCAGATTCAAGTTTGTTCAATTCGAGTCATTGGCTTAATAAAATAAAATAAAATTTGCCTTTCATACTGCAGTGACATAACAACCCTTGGAAGTTTTGCAGTGCTTGTCTACATCTTATAAAACTGGAAGCAATTGGAAAGGCCTATGATAATAATCATCTGACATGAACACTAGAGTTATGAATAAATTCATGACTTCATTCCTCTGTAACGTTGATGAACCATGACTAACTGAATATGACCCAAAATGCTTCTTTTAACCACTTTGGCATGGTGAGCAAATAAGGCCTCTTGGGGCCTCTTGTGGCCTCTTGTTTATCATTGCCAGTACATTAGGCAAAGGGTTAGCTTTACAACCTTAAACCTCAAGGACATAACTGGATTTGTTGGATATCCAAACAATATTACAGTGATAGCTCATGGCATTTCTCAATAATATGAAATCCAAACTGTAACTGAACTCTTACTTGCGATCAATGTTATATAATATAATACAATAAATTAGTCATGTTACTACAAGTTTTCTATGCATAAAGATTAACCGGAACAGTAATGAAAGCCCATATTTGGGCTTTATTCTGATATGAGGGTGCAACATCTTAACGCTTTACCTAACATGAAAAGCAGACGACACTTGCAAACAAAATTCTTGAAGAACTATTTTTTTCATTTTTGTCTCTAAAACCTAGGTTATGACCCTCATTTGAACGAACTTGATGAGACAAAAAATGAAAAAAATAATGAAAATTAATTGGTGATTTTTGTGAATAGCGCCACCCGGTTTTGGCTGTTTTGTTGGGTAAAGGGTTAAAGGCTTCATTGTGTTATATTTGAAGTGAATTTATTTAGTTGTCAGGAATTTACCTTGTTATTTATTAGGCTTTCCCAAACCCAGTTTGGTAAAGACTCTTGTTATTCTTTTTCAAAATTTTTCTTCTCTATTTTTTTTTTCCTCCCTGAATTTTGTCTGTTGAACTGCTCGAAAACAAGCTGTACGATGTTGACCAAGTTTGGCACACTTATGTAATGTCATAAAATCTAGTGAAATGCGGTATCGTCATATCTGTGAAAATGCGTATTTTCAAAATATTCTGCCAAAACCTTCAAAATTTCACCATTTTTCGAATGTCTCAAAATTGTTTACAGTTATTTAGCTCAAATTTTCCACACACTTAGAGCATAATATGATACACCACAATCACCACTCAAATCTTTCAACATTAACCCCCACTGGCCAAAAGTGACATGAATATAGATTTTTTCCTCAAAATTGTTGTAACAATTTTGTTCTATATGTTATTATTAAAAGTTTAAACCTTGGCAGATTTGAGACTTCCCATAAGGGTACTGTCGGAATAATTGTTATTTTCGCCAACTTCAAAGGCAAATTTCTCTAATTACGAGGTAGTTGTAACAATTATTTTAGAATGGCTAGATGCAACAATGATTGCGGAAGAAAGTTACTGTTTACTTTTTAATCTCAGATTTAACTCTCAAGCAAAATGAGGGCGAGAATAAGAGTACCGTTTGAAAATGCCAAAATTAGCCATCTTTGGTTGCTTTTTCTATCATTTTGGAAAGGGTTAATTTCAAAAACTTTTCATGTACGTAATCACAATTGACTACCGAGCATATTTGCTGTTGGAAGTTTGGTTGTAAAGTTTAACCCTATCCCACTCTGATTGCATAAAAGTAGGTACTGTCCAAAAAAACTCCCAATTTTTTGGAATGTGGTTAGTTTAGGTGGTGATTTACTCCATTTGTAATTGCTTGAGCTCTGAATGTTTTCTATAGCTGCTTGCAGCAGTCAAAGTATGACAAATTTTGTACTATATGTTTTATTAAAAGTTTAACCCTTAGCAGATTCGAGACTTCCTATAAGAGTACTGTCGGAATAATTGTTATTTTCGCCAACGTTTACATGCACTTTCTCAGCACTGGAGCCACATTGTCTCAAAACCTTTACCATGAGATGACTGGGCCTTCATCCAAGAACAATTTTGCTGTTATATATTTTATTCAAAGTTTTAACCTTCACCCAGTTTTCGGGCCTTGAATTTGAGTGCCCTAAAATTCGTCATAAAATTGGCTAATTTGGAGCTCACTTTTCATCCATTTTCGAAAGGAATATCGAAAAATGATTTACATGTTCGTATTTACAATTGCCTACCGAGCATATTTGCTGTTGTAAGTTTGGTTGTAAAGTTTAACCCTATGCTCGTTCTGTTTGCATAAAGATAGGTGCAGTCCAAAAAACTCTCGTTTTTCAGAATTTGGTAAGTTTAAGTGACGATTTACTCCATTCCTAATTGATGAGCGCTGATCGTTTTCTATGGCTGCATGCAGCAGTCAAAGTATGACAACTTTTGTTTTATATGTCATTATTAAAAGTTTAACCGTTGGCAGATTCGAGACTGTCCATATGGGTACGGTCGGAATAATTGATATTTTCATAAAATCACTGAATATTGATAAGCGTGTAGTGGAAGTTTGGAATAGAATATCCGAAAATGCTTTTGAAATTCGGATTCACAGTTCAATTCCAAGGATATTTTCTGTTATAAGGTTGCTGTAAAGTTTAACGCCATCCCTGCCTCAGATGCATAAAGATTGATGCCATCGAAAAAAACTCTATTTTTTTCAGAATTCCGTAGGTTTAAGTGGCAATTTACTCCTTTCCTAATTCATTGAGCGCTGTATGTTTTCTATGCCTGCATGCAGCAAGCATGGCATGACAACTTCTGTGATAAGTTATTATCAAAAGTTTAACCCTTTGCATATTTAGGAGTTCCCATGTGGGTATATTCGGAATAATTGTTATTTTCGTAAAATCATTCCCTGAATATATTGGTAACCGTGCAGTAGCCTTTCGATGCTGCTACATGAAGCCGGAAATAGTTAAGGTTGAAAAGTACATCAAACAGACAGATATAATGCCTAACTCAGCCGGTGACAGGTAAATAATGAATGGAAAAGTCGTTGAATTGAGAATAAAGAAGGGACGAATCGTGCCCTCTGTTTCCACCTGATCCACAGTATTTCCACGCGGTCTCGGCACTTGACATAGATACTAAACTGCCGGGCAGGGACAGTAGAAAACATTCTGAGAATTTCAAGTTGCTGCCTTGCATGGTCGGGACATAATTGGCGTATATCCGACATTGTATCTGTTCAATTTGAATGTCAAATTAGCCAGATGACGGCGTTTTCTCCACCGGATCGAGTTTTCAGTTTCTGCCGGGACGGTCTAAAATAAGCAGTTTAACTCAAAATTTTCTGTCCCATATGAATGTGCGAATATTTAAAGCTGAATAGTTCATCAAATACACAGAAATAATGCCAAACTCGACCGGTGATAGGTAAATAGTGAATGGAAACGGCATTGCATTGGGAATAGAGTAGGGACAAATCGTCCCCGCGGTTTCCACGCGATCCACGTTGTTCCCACGCGGTCACGCCACTCGACAAAGATACTGTCCTGTCGAACAGGGATAGTAGAACAACTTCTGGAGATTTCGTGTATCTGCCTTCGCTGGTCTGGACGCAGTGGGCGTATGAGCGACACTGCTGTCTGTTCAATTTTAATGTAAAATTAGCCAAATTACCGCCTTTTCGCCATTAACCCATGCGCGATTTCTGCCCACTTTTCATTTTTGGCAATTATCTAACTGATATCCAAAAACAATTTTGCTGTTATATGTTTTATTCCAAGTTTTAACCCTCACCCAGTTGTCAGGCCTTGAATTGGAGTACCCTCAACTTGAACACGTTCATTCAAGTAGCAAGATTCAAGATTAGAACATGTCTCTTTTCAGACACTCAGCCTGTGATTGATGTTCACACATTAAGAGCATAATATTATACACTAAAATCACCACACAAATATTTCAAAATGAACCCCTATTAACCACAAATGATATGAATATATCATTTTATCTTCAAGATTTACTAACTTCAAGGGCAAATTTCTCATAATTGCGAGGTTGTTGTAACAATTATTTTTGTATGCATAGATGCAACAATGATTGCAGAAGAATGTTACTGTTTAGTTTTTAATCTCATCTTTAACTCTCAAGCAAATGAGGGTAAGAGAACCATCCGAAAAAGCCAAAATTAGCTAACTATGGTTGCATCTTCCTGTCATTTTGGAAAGGGTTAATTCTAAACACTTTGTTTTGCTATAGGTAGAGATGCCTAATGAACAAATCCTCTGCTGTAAGTTATGCTTTGGGGCTAAACACAACATAAGCTTTGGCCATGTAAAGAATAGTACTGCCTGAAAAAAAAAAAATTTCAGTGCATTTTGCAAACATCTGTACTCATTTCCTCTAATTGCAAGGTTTGTTGGAGCAATTATTTTGGTATGGATAGATGCAACAATGATTGTAGAAGAAAGTTACTGTTTACTTTTTAATCTCAAGATTTAACCCCCAAGCAAAATGTGGGCGTGAATAAGAGAACCGTGAGAGAATGCCAAAATTAGCCAACTTTGGATGCTTTTTGTCTATCAATTTGGAAATGGTTAATTTCAAACACTTTGCTTTGCTATATGTAGACTGCATTTTCACATTGGAAAGTTGGGAAAGCCCGTAAATTGTCCAACAAATTATAATTCTCTAGTTTATTTATTGATGTTTAAGGCCACATACTTATGCACAATGGCTGATCGTGACCGTAACAGTTTTACAGGTGGAGGAAGCCGGAGTACCCGGAGAGAACCACCGAGCATCGACGAGCAACTGTCATCTCCACAACATTCTAACTCTGTTCAAACTCCGCTCAAGCAGGGTTACAGCTGTTGAAGACATGTGCACCATCGACGTGCTGTACACCTTAGAACATTAGAAAACGGCGTCACTGTGCCCCCATGTAAGCACCCAGGATAAAGTGCCTTGCCCAAGGACACAACGCGGGAATTTACCTCGTAACAATTCATAGGAGAGTGCCTACGAGCACTCTCCCATAAATTGTAACAAGGCAAAGACAAGTGAACAAATTATGACCCCCCCCCCCCCCCAAAAAAAAAAAAAAAATTCTCACTCCAATTGAAGCTTCCATCGCGTATTAATCAGAGATGCCTTATTAGCTTACCAAACAAATAGACGGAACATTGAATAGAGGTAATTTGTTAATAACCACTCTGATAGAGGCCTGCTGTTACACGACAAAAGAAGAAACATGCTAAGTTTGAAACAATTGAAATTAAATTAGTCGTTTGTATCGAAAGTCAACTTGAATGTCTTGAACATATCATTCTGTGATATCAACTTGAGAACATCTTGGGTGAGTTTGAAAACCAGTCCTGCTTTAGTGTTTTTTTTTTTCAGGAGTCCTGCCTCTTAGATGAATAGTCTTATTGTTAGCTCACCTTACTGAAAGTCAGGATGAGCTATAGTGATCACTCACCTTCAGGCGTCCGTTGTCCTTGAACATGGTGTTTGCACCTGCCCTTCTAACCCTTTACCTAAGGGATCGCCCGCATCCGTCAGCGTAATATGTAAATTGAGCAGTTGAAAAAATTCAATTTTTTAAAATATTTAAACAAAACCATATCATGTGACCCCTCATTGGAACGAGCTCATTGAGCTCGTTCCAATGAGGGGGTCACATGATATGGTTTTGTTGAAATTTTTTGAAAAATTAAAAAAAAATGATATTTAAAATAATACATTTTGATATCGTTTGCGTTGGGTAAAGAGCTAAACCGCTGAACCAATTTTTGTTAAATTTGAGGCGATTGCTTGTTGTGACATCGCATTTTCTTTATTCAAATCAACGTACCCAGCCTCAGAGAGAGGGGTGGGGGAAAATCCACCAAAATTCTTAAAACATCTTCTTCTCATGAACCAGTGGGTACAATGACTTGGTATTTGGTATGGTGCTTCCTTTTGAGGTGTAGAATCAAATTTGCTAAAACGAAGTTCCTGGATCAATATTTGCCTTTGTAAAAGGAGGGGCAAGTGTTTTGGCCCCGCCCAAAATTTCTATGTTCTGAACTGATGGTCCTATTTGAACCAAATGTGATATGTGGTAATATTGAGTCATGAGTACTTGATTCATGTAAAAAGATATTCTTGTATCCCCGTGGAAACCCCAGGAGCTAAAAATAGAAATATTTTTTTCAAATGCCCATATTTCCCAAACCTTATGGAACAGAGAACTGTTATTAGGTATGAAGCATCCTCGGGACCAGTAGAAATGATTGGTAAAAAAATTGCCATCGGTCGTGTCAGGGTGTTATATAGGGGTGGGGGCATCAAAAAATGCTGAGTCAGTATATTTGCAAAAAATTGTTAAAAAGTTTTTACACAACCACTGATCAGATTATTTTGATCTTTGGTATACAGCATCCATTGGCACGGAGGGGAGGGGGGGATCACAAGTGTGTTAAAGTGGAGCCGCTTGGTTCATATTAGGGCTCAATGCAGGAGCCCAAATTTTTAACTCGGCAATATGGGGACTGATCTTTAAAAATCTTCTTTTCCAGATCCACCAGTCAGAATGTTTTGCTATTTGGTGTGCAATAACTTTGGGGGGGGGGGGGGCAGATTGAAGTTTGTTCAAATCGAGTGCCTGGGTTAATACCAAATTTTAACTTCGTGCAGCAATATGAGGGAATTTTTTTAAAATCTTCTTCTTCAGATCCACCAGTCAGAATGCTTTCATATTTGGTATACAACATCTCTTGGGGGGGGGGGGGGGGGGGGCACATTCTAATTTGTTAAAAACGAGTCCCTGGGTTCATATTTGGGTTTGCTATGTGAGACCAAATTTTACCTTGGTACAGCATGAGGGAAATTCTTCAACTAGAGTCATGTCATGCATGCAGCCCGACTGTCCCAGCAATGGCAATGCCTAGACACAAAATAGTCGGAGCCATTTTTTGTTAACCGTTTACCTGACGAAACTCGTGCAAAATTTGCTATTCAGATTTTATTTTTTCATTTCTCTGCTCCTAAACATACCTCATGACCTATTAATGGAACAAGCTTGATGAGCTTGTTCCAATAAGGACTAATAAGCCATGGTTAGAAGTAAAAAATGAAAATATCTGATGTTTCAGAAAAATAATTTGTACTGTTGGCTTCAACTTGTGTTAGGTAAAGGATTAAACATACAGTACAAGGGGGGGGGGGGAGGGGGTTGTGGTGGTGTGTTATAGTAGTCAATTTTTGTTTGTTTGCATTTAGTAACTTCAGATCCTTCAAAATATTTTGTATACAGTGGTGGTGTGTTTTAGTAGTCTATTTTTGCTTTGTTTGTATTTAATAACTCCCAATCCTTCGAAATGCATTTTTGGAAAAACTGCCTAAACGACCGTCCGGGCGGGGGGGGGGGGGGGGGGGTGGAACCTATATTCAAATCTGGCCTGTATTACTAGCTAGAAAATACACATATCAACTTTGGTTGAAATCAAATAATCCAAACTGGAGTTATCGGTAGGAAACCAATTGTTTATAGACATATGGATGGACCGACGGACGGACCGACGGATGAACGGACGAAAGTCATGACTATAGCCCTGACTGTAAACATTCAGGCTAAAAATGCATTTTGTACCAAAGAAAAATATTGCTCAAATGGCCCTGGGTGAGGAAGAGGTGGGGGGGGGGTGTTAGGGGAGTCCATTTTTTTCCACATGTGGTCAGTCTAAATCCTTCAGAAAGCATTTTGAGCAAAAAAAAAAAAAATGCCTAACTGGCACCGAGGGGGGTTGGTGTTTGTCTGGGTTTTTAACCACAAACTTTAAGCAAAACTGTAAAAATGCATTTTTGATGAAAGAAAAAAGTACCTAATTGGCCCCTGGGCGGGGGGGGGGGGGATTAGATGAGTTTAAAAAAAGTTCCGCATGTAGTGACTGTAAATAGTTCAAAATTCATATTGGAGGAAACAGAAAAAATGCCCAATTGGCGGGGGCAGGGCAGAGCAGGGCAGGGCAATAACTTTATTTTCATTGGATAATTGTGGTCATCAAACTTGACCTAGAGACATGTACGGAAAAGAATTGAAATCCGTTAACTTCTGTTTAAGTTATGGCATAAAGTAAGTTCAGACAGACAGACGGACGGACGGATGGACGGACTAACAGATAGACGGACGGAGCGAGCTCTGTGCTATATCCCTCCCTTATGGGAGGGGATAAAAAGTAACAAAGTCTGTGGTAGAAGCCAAATTTGAAATTTAGAGAAACTAAGTTCGAAAAGCGTTGTGAAAAGGGTTAAATTAATGCCAATATTATTTGAAACCACTGTGTACAGCTTCAGTAGACCTTGCCCGAAATGAAAAAAAAAAGAAATGACGTTGTAACAGAGTGTTTGGAGAATGAAAGGTAGAACCTTGAAAAGCAGAACTTTAATCCGAAACTTTAAGCTGGGAATACTAAGTCAAATTTATTGGCAAAAAGGGTTAAATATTTCCTAAAACCGATAAAAGAAATCATTGATGTAAATGGAATCATTAAGTTGTATAGACCATGCAAGAATTAGAGTAAGAAAGTATGTGGCAAAGTCTAATTTCAAATACAAAGAAAGTAAGTCTGAAAACATGTTTAAAAGGGGTTAAAATCATGCCTATATAAATGAAAATCACTGTAGAAATGTTCAGTAGATAGTGGACATTGTCTCAAAATGCATTTTGGGAATAATTGCCTAAGTGACACATGTGTATGTGGGGGGGGGGGGGGAGGGAGGGGTTGTGGTGGTGTGTTATAGTAGTCAATTTTTGTTTGTTTGCATTTTGTAACTTCAAATCCTTCAAAATATTTTGTATACAGTGGTGGTGTGTTTTAGTAGTCTATTTTTGCTTCGTTTGCATTTAATAACTCCCAATCCTTCAAAATGCATTTTTGGGAAAACTGCCTAAACGACCGTCCGGGGGGGGGGGGGGGGTGGGGGTGGAACCTATATTCAAATCTGGCCTGTATTACTAGCTAGAAAATACACATATCAACTTTGGTTGAAATCAAATTATCCAAACTGGAGTTATCGGTAGCAAATCAATTGTTTATAGACAGATGGATGGACCGTCGGACGGACCGACGGATGAACGGACGAAAGTCTAAAAATGCATTTTGTACCAAAGAAAAAATATTGCTTAAATGGCCCTGGGTGAGGAGGAGGGGGGGGGGGGTGTTAGGGGAGTCCATTTTTTCCACATGTGGTCAGTCTAAATCCTTCAGAAAGCATTTTGAGCAAAAAAAAAATGCCTAACTGGCACCGAGGGGGGTTGGTGTTTGTCTGGGTTTTTAACCACAAACTTTAAGCAAAATTGTAAAAATGCATTTTTGATGAAAGAAAAAAGTACCTAATTAGCCCCTGGGGGGGATTACATGAGTTTAAAAAAAGTTTCACATGTAGTGACTGTAAATAGTTCAAAATTCATATTGGAGGAAAGAAAAAAAAATGCCCAATTGGCGGGGGCAGGGCAGGGCAGGGCAGGGCAATAACTTTATTTTCATTGGATAATTGTGGTCATCAAACTTGAACTAGAGACATGTACGGAAAAGAATTGAAATCCGTTAACTTCTGTTTAAGTTATGGCATAAAGTAAGTTCAGACAGACGGACGGACGGACGGACGGATGGACGGACTAAGAGATAGACGGACGGAGCGAGCTCTGTGCTATATCCCTGCCTTGTGGGAGGGGATAAAAAGTAACAAAGTCTGTGGTAGAAGCCAAATTTGAAATTTAGAGAAACTAAGTTCGAAAAGCATTGTGAAAAGGGTTAAATTAATTGCCAATATTATTTGAAACCACTGTGTACAGCTTCAGTAGACCTTGCCCGAAATGACAAAAAAGAAATGACGTTGTAACAGAGTGTTTGGAGAATGAAAGGTAGAACCTTGAAAAGCAGAACTTTAATCCGAAACTTTAAGCTGGGAATACTAAGTCAAATTGATTGGCAAAAAAGGGTTAAATATTTCCTAAAACCGATAAAAGAAATCATTGATGTAAATGGAATCATTAAGTTGTACAGACCATGCAAGAATTAGAGTAAGAAAATATGTGGCAAAGTCTAATTTCAAATACAAAGAAAGTAAGTCTGAAAACATGTTTAAAAGGGGTTAAAATCATGCCTATATAAATGAAAATCACTGTAGAAATGTTCAGTAGATAGTGGACATTGTCCCAAGTAAGAAACAGTGATACTCCACTAAACTGTTTGAAGAACTCACGGTGCAATTTTAACCCCCCCCCCCCCTCCCAAAAAAGAAAATTGAACCAAAAACTTTAACCTGGAAGCTGTAAGTTAAATTGCCATACAAAAAGTGTTAAATATTTCCCAAAATAACATGAAACAAACAAAAAAAAACATAATGAGAATGATACAATCAATAGTAATATTAATTTAAAAGAAAAAAAAAACCTTTAAGATTGACTAGAAACCTTTAACCTCAAACTTTACCCAAAACTCCAAATGTTAACAGACCGACAGACGAAAGTCATGACTAAACAGGGAAAAAAACCCTCTTAAACCTTCAGTAAAAAACTTTAACCACAAACTTCAACCAAAACTCTAAATGTTAACAGACGGACAGATGGACAAACGGACGAACGGACAGACGGACGAAAGTCATGACTACAGCCCTCACTGTAAACAGCCGGGCTAAAAATAATATTCTTTAGATTCAACAGTTAGAATCCTTTCATATTTGGAATACATCTTTAGGTGGGTCAGATTCAAGTTTGTTCAAATCGGATCCCTGAGTTGAAATTTGGGCTCCCTGTCGGAGAATATCTATCTGATAGTTATGGTTCCTAGCGTCTGTTCAGTGCCTTGCATCTAGACCGCCCTATCACCTTCATAACGCCAAGATCCAAGACAACTACTGGTGACTCTTCAAAAGGGACATGGCGACGAAGGGGGGTAACCCTGACCGAAATTTCCTATAGTTGGAAATAGAAAATCGGGTTGTGCTAAAAATATTTAACCCCCCCCCCCCCCACTCCCCCCCCCCTTCCCCCCAAAACACCAAATATTAACACAGGAACTTGACTTCAACACGTTTGGTTATACACAACCTAGAGATGCTGAATTCAAGAAACATTATTTTGTCTGGTATTTTTGGAAAAGATTTTTAATTATCTTCCTTTTTGAGTCCCCGGGTGGGTCTGAACCCCAAAATATTTGTTCTCATACCACATAAATTTACAGCAAACATTACTGACATAAAAAATCTTCTTTACAGGTTCTGTACAAAAAATGTAATACACACAATTCCCGTAAATATGACTGCCGACAGGCATTTTGAATTTTGGGACTGAGTCCAAAAGCACTAGTTACCATCCCATGAAGATAACAAACGTAGTCCTAGAAGTTCTGTACAAAAAAAAACTGATTGCACCTAATTTCGGTATAAAATGGCATCTTGAATTTCGGACCGCACCCAAAAAAACTCGTTCTCGTCCCAAGGTGATAACAAAGGTACCCAAGAAGTTTCGTGAAGATCGGTTCATAAATACAGACTGTGGCCGGAGCCGTATTGATATGGGCACTTACTCTGTATAAGCAGCAATGAATAAATCAAAGTTCGTCTAATTTGCATAATTTCTACACGAGAAAAAAACCCGTGTTATATGTGTCAAAGTTGAGCTAAAAACTGGAAAATGAATGGAGAATTTGGAAATTGCCAGATTTAACTCAACAGACTTGAAGACATTGTTATGGACCCATATCGTTACATAAGAAATTAATGGGAGCGCGGTGGCTCAGTGGTGAACTTCTATGCTAGAGGTCCTGATTTCGATCCCCTTCCGGGACGACCCACGTTGTGTCCTTGGGCAAGGCACTTTATCCCGGATGCTTACATGGGGGCACGATGACGCTGTGTACTAAGGCGTGCTGCACGTCGATGGTGCACATGTCTTCAACAGTTGTAACCCTGCTTGAGGGAGCTTGAAAGAATGTTGAGGAGCTGACAGTTGCTCGTCGATGCTCTGTGGTTCTCTCCAGATACTCCGGCTTCCTCCACCCGTAAAACTGTCGCGGTCACGATTAGCCATTATGCATAAGTATGTGACCTTAACCCCCTGCACACTGATGTTGAAATCTCTAAATTTTAGGCCGCAAATTTTACCCACGATGCAACTAGGAATTTAACCAGTTCAATCTGGTTTGACAGAGCTCATTCGGCTCTCTCAAACGCGATTGCATTGGTTAAATTATTTCTTGTTACATTATGGGAAAAATAGCATGTTGAAATTTTAATATTTTGACACCAGAGTGCAGAGGGTTAAATACCAAAAAATAAATAATAAGGAAGAAATATTTCGGAAGTGATTTTTCATTCGCCAACGATCCAAACTCCCCCCCCCCCCCCCACCACCACCAAACTTGCCGTTAGACAAGAGACATGGTCAACACCAAGGCCGCGTTGAATTTTGTGTCAAGACAACTAGTATTGTGAAATATCAAGTTTAGATTCGTAGAACCGATGTCATCATTCGAATTAACTGAAGTGACAGTCCTAGACGACTTTTTTACGGAGGCGAGGACTTGTTTTGAGTGGCACCAGTTCTCATACAATATTGCCACTGTCTTAAAAAAATGGTAACCTTGGCTAGACGTTTTTGAATTCGCCCAAATGAACATAATGGGGCTCGAAGCGCTTCACCTGCTCTTTTTCTCCCAACGTGTTTTCTCGAAATGTTTACACCTCGCGATCTGTGACCTTGCATAGATTAAAAGCCAAAAAAAGGCTTAAAACTTGGTCATGTAAAGAGGGTGAAGACCTTGAAAACAAAACGTGTCACCAAAAAACCAAGGCCAAATTAAAACCGTTGACACTGAGCCGAAATAGTTAAAAACATACTGTATATACACATATGCTAAATACAAGTTGCAGCTTTGGGTGTATCGGGGACAGCAGAACGATCCTTATCACAGTATGCCACAAAACCCTAATAACGGCATGAAGCCAACAATGGCAAATGGCAAAAGTTTTGCCTGTCCAAAGCCGAGATAAAAGTTGATGGTAGTTTTATTTTTATCAAATATTACAGTGATCTGTCTTGTGATACCCAATTAGAACTTACACACTCCATCCAGGCACCGAGGTAGCCTATTAATTACAAAGCTACCTACTAAATACCGAGGGACAGTTTTCGGCGACAGCTCGGTCTATATATCTTGTATTTACTTGAATAAATCAACTGTTATATCACATATATTGCTTCAAAGGACTAAATTATATGTCTCCACATATATTTATATAAAATAAACGTATGGTGTTTTCAAGTAAAAAAATTATTCTACGAGTAGAATAAATTTTTTACTTGAAAACACTATACGTTTATTTTGTTTATCCCATTAATTTCTACAGGGCAGTCGCTACAAAATCGTGCTATAATTCGCAACAAAACACAGCGAGAAGTGAGGAGCACGTTGGTCCAATTCGATCGACCAGCAAAATTGGCAACAATAAACAAGACGCAGTAATGCATTTCCGTCTAAAAATAATTCCCCAACAAACTTGAGCTAAACTTGCAAAAATACTTTATTATGTGAGCAGTGGGTGGTGTTTTCTACTAGCATTGTGTAATACTTTCAAAAAGATTTAAAGAAATCAACAATCGAACTATTATGCTAGACAAATGTGGTAGAGGACAGAGGTCAACAAGTTCGTCGCTACTAGGGGAATAAAGTCTTTGAGTGTTAAACCTATGGGAAAAATTTATCACCCTACTAGGTGAATAAAGCAAAAATTTATCCAAGGCTTTTGTTGTTCAAATAAACGGCCATTTATGGGATAAAAACCTTTTAAACAACATTTACTTACTTATTTTCCTCCACCTCGGTATACCTCGGTATCCCTCGGTATTTAGTAGGACACATCGCATGGTGGTGTATTATTTGAGGATATCTCTTTTGGAGGATAACTACCGAAGAATATCTATCTGAAGGTAGTTATGGCTCCTAGTACAGCGTCTGGTTTCTAGACCACCCACACCTTCGCGTACGTGAAGATTCGGCCTCGGGAAGATTCGGCCGACAAGATTCGTAATATATTGAGCCCATCACACTTATAAAGACATGCTAGCCACCATACATGCGATACAATTTTATGCATTTGCCAAGAATAAATATCAATATACACGAAATAGAGTATTAAATTATATATTTATCCTTTATTGGTAGTGGGCAACGAGTCCGCTTTCAGTGAACAATAAATACAAAATAATTTGGTTCAATTACACTACAATTTATTTCCAGAAGAACTGTAATCTCCTATTAACCCTTTACCCAACGTAACGCCCAAAACCGGCCAGCGCTATTCTCAAAAATCGCCAATTAATTTTCAAAATATTTTCATTTTTTGTCTCAAAAACATAGGTTATGACCCCTCGTTGGAACGAGCTCGTCGAGATCGTTCCAACGAGGGGTCATAACCTATGTTTTTGAGACAAAAAATGAAAAAAATTAGTTATTCAAGAATTTTTTTTGCAAGTGTCGTCTGCTTTTCATGTTAGGTAAAGGGTTAAGCGAAAGCCATAAACCACTACCAGATAACTTCGATGACCTTTATTAAGATATCAAATACCGTAGCTGAATACCGGCCGAATCTTCCCGAGGTCGTATCATCCGGTTCCCACATCTTCAAAGGTCTAAGAACACTTCTACTGATTTGTCCATAATCATCTCTTCACCTGCCCTGGAAAGGCTTCCACTGTAGTCACCCAATACCATAGTTAGTCTGTGTGAAACACACAGACTGTTGTTTTTGCACGGTTTCTTTTTCTTTCTTTTTTTTTTCTTTTTTTTCTTTTTTTTTCTTTTCTTCTTCTTCTTCTTCTTCTTCTTCTTCTTCTTCTTCTTCTTCTTCTTCTTCTTCTTCTTTTTCTTCTTCTTCTTCTCCTGTCTTCTGTCTTCTCATCACTTTTTTGTCCGCAAGATAACTCGAAAACGAATTGCCCTATCTCGTTGATTTTTGGCATGCTGATAGACAGCCACAAGTTCTCGGCACTGAATATTTTTCAGATTCCTGGGTTATCAGGGGTGTCTGTAGGGGTGTTTTGAAAGTGGGTCACGCCCATATCTCAGGCGTGGTATGACCTACAGACCTGGGACCAACACCAAATGAGTCGACATTCGATGGAGGTTCAAAATATGGGTCAAGGTCACGGAGGTCATCTAGGGGTCATTGAGTGCATTTTTCAGAATTGCTGGAAATCACATTTTTTGACCCCCTAAAGTATTCCTGACGTACACACATGCATTTTGACGTAAAAAAGTGGGCGTGACCAAAATTTTTGAAAGTGGGTCACGCTCATATCTCAAGCATGGTATGATGTATGGACCTGGGACCAACACCAAATGAGTCGACACTCGATGGAGATTCAAAATATGGGTCAAGGTCACGGAAGTCACCTAGGCGTCATTAAGTGCATTTTTCATAATTGCTAGAAATCACATTTTTTGACCCCCTAAAGCATTCCTGACGAACGCACATGCATTTTGACGTGAAAAAAGTGGGCGTGGCCAAAATGTTTGAAAGTGGGTCACGCTCATATCTCAAGCATGGTATGACGTATGGACCTGGGACTAACACCAAATGAGTCGACACTCGATGGAGATTCAAAATATGGGTCAAGGTCACGGAGGTCACCTAGGGGTCATTAAGTGCATTTTTCATAATTGCTAGAAATCACATTTTTTGACCCCCTAAAACATTCCTGACATACACACATGCATTTTGACGTAAAAAAAAGTGGGCGTGGCCAAAATTTTTGAATGTGGGTCACGCTCATATCTCAAGCATGGTATGACGTATGGACCTGGGATCAACACCAAATGAGTCGACACTCGATGGAGATTCAAAATATGGGTCAAGGTCACGGAGGTCACTTGGGGTCATTAAGTGCATTTTTCATAATTGCTAGAAATCACATTTTTTGACCCCCTAAAGCATTCCTGACGTACACACATGTATTTTGATGTAAAAAAAGTGGGCGTGGCCAAAATTTTTGAAAGTGGGTCATGCTCATATCTCAAGCATGGTATGTCGTATGGACCTGGGATCAACACCAAATGAGTCAAAACTCGATGGAGATTCAGAATATTGGTCAAGGTCATGGAGGTCACCTAGGGGTCATTAAGTGCATTTTTTTATAATTGCTAGAAATCACATTTTTTGACACCCTTTTTATAATTGCTAGAAATCACATTTTTTGACACCCTAAAGCATTCCTGACATACACACATGCATTTTGACGTAAAAAAAGTGGGCGTAGCCAAAATTTTTGAAAGTGGGTCACGCTCATATCTCAAGCATGGTATGACGTATGGACCTGGGACCAACACCAAATGAGTCGACACTCGATGGAGATTCAAAATATGGGTCAGGGTCACCGAGGTCACTCAGGGGTCAATGAATGCATTTTTCATAATTGCTGGAAATCACATTTTTTGATCTCCAAATGCTTCCCCAAAATTCAGATGTGCATTTTTTCATGAAAAAAGTGGGCGTGGCCAAAATTTTTGAATGTGGGTCACGCTCATATCTCAAGCATGGTATGACATATGGACCTGGGATTAACACCAAATGAGTCGACACTCGATGGAGATTCAGAATATGGGTCAAGGTCATGGAGGTCACCTAGGGTTCATTAAGTGCATTCTTTATAATTGCTAGAAATCACATTTTTTGACACCGTAAAGCATTCCTGACATACACACATGCATTTTGACGTAAAAGAAGTGGGCGTGGCCAACATTTTTGAAAGTGGGTCACGCTCATATCTCAAGCATGGTATGACGTATGGACCTGGGACCAACACCAAATGAGTCGACACTTGATGGAGATTCAAAATATGGGTCAAGGTCACCGAGGTCACTCAGGGGTCAATGAGTGCATTTTTCATAATTGCTGGAAATCACATTTTTTGACCTCCAAATGCTTCCCCAAAAATCAGATGTGCATTTTTTCATGAAAAAAGTGGGCGTGGCCAAAATTTTTAAAAGTGGGTCACGCTCATATCTCAAGCATGGTGTGATGCATGGACCTGGAGCCAACACTAAATAAGTTGACACTTGATGGAGGTTCAAAAATGTGGGTCAAGGTTACGGAGGTCACTTGTGGTCATTGAGTGCATTTTTTCAAAATTGCTGGAAATCACATTTTTTTACTCTTTAAAGCATTCCTGAAGTCCATACATCCATTTTTACATAAAAAGTTGGTGTGGCCAAAATTCGTGAAAGTGGGTCATGCTCATATTTCAAGCATGGTATGATGTATGGACCTGGGACCAATACCAACGAGTCGACACTCGATGGAGATTCAAAATTTGGGCCAAGGTCGAACAGGAGTCATGAGGGCTATTACCAGAATTGCTGGAAATCATATTTTTGAACCTCCTTGTTCATTCCCTTGATTGGTCCCTTTGAATACTGTGAAGATATAAACCTTATCTGGTTTCTTGGAAAAAATTAACTGATTTTTGAATGAATATCTATAAATACTGTCATTGAAAACCTATTTCTTATTTCTTTAAAACTATTTTATCCCAAAATAAGCCTCTAAAGTGTTCCCATTACATTCATAGAGGGGCACGGTGGCTAAGCAGTTAGAGGTGCAGGCTGCAAGCCGAGAGGTTCACAGTTCGAATCCTATCTGCGGCAACTGCCTTGTGTCTTTGGGCAAAAACACTTCACCCCCATTGCCCACATAATGGCATAGTGATGTTATGTACTAAAACATACTGCATGCCAATGATACACTTGCACTAACCCTGCTTGTGTGGAGTTAGCATGTTGGGGATCCAGACAGTTGCTTGTTGTTGTTGTTGTTTGGTGGTTCTCTGTGTTCTCTGGTTTCCTCCATCCGTAAAAACTGTACGACACGAGGCGGGCCTAGCTGTTGAAGTGTCATTAAACCCCAATAAATTAATAACATTCATAGAATGTCTTCTATGCACTGTTTGTCAACATGATAACCCAAATACAATCAATCCTATCTCAATGTTTTTGGTATACTGATAGACTGCCTGCCATTGGTATTTGGTCATCTATGATTTGGAGGCATGTGGGGCCTTCGGGCTCTAGATGTTAAAAATATGTTTACAACATTTACTGGGAAATGGGTTAGCTGAAGCAGTAACCATTATCTAAAACAGAAATCTCCAGAGAGAAAGCTGAGATAGAATTCTTTGTTACATTGAACAGCACTGTATATTTATGTTGTATCATGTTACAAAACTTCAGTCTCAGTCATTGAAGAGAGAGAGAAACCTTCACTTTTCAAAGCATTTTTTTTTTAAAATCTATTTATTCTCAATCATAACTCACGATTGAGAGGTTTTGGGATGGAGTGGTGTGTGGCTTTCTCGAAACACCTATCACAGTTACAAAGTAATAAAATGGAATATTTGAATGGTCAGATTTTAACCCTCTTAATACTTCGATGTGAGTAAAAAAATATCTTTAATATAACTCATGGCTACAGAATGTTTTTCGCTCTCTTTTCTGAAACGTTTAATTCTATGTGGAATGGGACACCTTTTCAGTGTGCTTTCCAAACTAAGGGATTCTTAACCCTTTAACCAACATAACGGCAAAAACCGGTCAGCTTTATACACAGAAATGTCTATTCAGTTTTAATTACTTTTTCATTTTTGCTTGAAAAACATAGCTTATGACCCTTCATTGGAATGAGCTCATTTTTTAAAGGATTATTAATTTATTGGTGTTTAATTTCACATATTTCTGCACAGTGGTTTACCATGACCAGGACAGTTTTACGGGCGGAGGAAGCCAGAGTACCTGGGGAGGAGGACCTCCGGGCAACAGCGAGCAACTATCAGATTCCCCACATACTAACTCCACACAAGCAGGGTTAGCATTGGTTGAATACAGGTGCACCATCGATGTGCAGTACGCTTTAGTACACATCGCCACCATGCGCCCACGTAGGCAATGGGGTGAAGTGTTTTGCCCAAGGACAGAGTGAGGACCGCTCGACTTGCAGCCTGCACCTCTGCCAACTCAGCCATTGCGCCCCCATTTAACCCTTTACCCAACGGAGACGATAGCAAAATTTATTATTTCAAATATCACTTTTTTCAAATTTTCCAAACAATTTCAACAAAACCATAACATGGGACCCCTCGTTGGAACTAATATTTTTTCAACTTCTCAGTTTGCATATTACGCGGGCGGATGCGGCCGATTCGTTGGGTAAAGGTTTTTTTTTATTTTTATTGGTGTTTTAAGGTCACATATTTCTGCACAATGGCTAACCATGACCGTGACAGTTTTACGGGTGGAGGAAGCCGGAGTACCCGGAGAGAACCACCGAGCAACGGCGAGCAACTGTCAGCTCCCCAACATACCAACTCCACACAAGTAGGGTTAGCATTGGTTGAAGGTGCACCTTCGACGTACAGTACGCCTTAGTACACAGCGTCGCCGTGCCCCTACGTGGGCAATGGGGGTGAAGTGTCTTGCCCAAGGACACAACGCGGTTGCCGCAGGTGGGATTCGAACCGAGGACCTCTCGGCTTGCAGCCTGCACCTCTACCATCTGGGTAAAGGGTTAAAGGATTAAAATGGAATATTTAAAGCGAATATTTTAACCCTCTGAAAATCTTAATATGGAGACACGGTGGCGCTGTGTACTAAAGCGTACTGCACTTCGATGGTGCACCTCTCTTCGAAAAAATCATTGAGAATAATGAAAACCATTTCCATTCTCACAGTGTTGTTCTAAACACACATGGATATAGGTTGGACCTCGGTATTTTGACAATGCCAATAAGTCTTCAGACAGGCTCTTGGGGGTCTTCAAGGCCTTTCAACGTCTACATTCCAACATTACTGAACCTTTTTATTTGCAATATATTTTCCAGAGGTACCATGCATTGCACTTCATCATTGCCTTGCTAATATGAACATTTGCCATCATCTACAAATATGGCAGATCAGAAGTTGGTGGAGCCAATATTTATAAAGTAGTTTATGCTCATACTTCAGGTTTAGTATGACCTATAGTAATGGTACCTACACCAAATGAGTTGAAACTTGCTGGAGGTTCAAAATGTGGTCCACCTCTATGCGGTCAAGAGATGTTATTAAATGCATACTTTTTCGACCTATTAGGAATTTCATTTTATACCAGTTAATGCAGTTCTGAAGATTATACATGCATCTCATCATTCAAACAAATGGTAGCGGCAGTAATGTCCATTTCTGATTCCTTGATCGAATCCTATAAATGGTGTGCACCTATATGCCTTTTCGGGTTTCTTAGAAAAATTGTTCTGATTCCTGTATGAATATTTTCTCCATGAAAGAATTTCACAAAAAGCAGTGGGGAGAAAGCTGTGACTGTCAAATACAATAACATGATCTATTTATTTAATCTCATTGTACAGAATTAATTCCCAAACCAAGTTAATATAAAAACAAACAACTTGATAATGAAGAATTCCAGTGTACATGTAATTGTAAAACTACACTCCAGATTTGTTACTGAAACCTATCACAATACTGTCAGGATGCCGGTAAAAGATGCAATACTGACAGAGTTGAATGTTCTGTTAACTGTGTTAGTGCTATGACTGTTTAAAATTAATTTATTAGAGAAGTTCTAGTTTTATGTATGCCTTGTTTAGGTCACTAGATGCTTTTAAGAGCAGGCTTTCAAATGAGCTCTTGGGGTTTTTTAAGGTTTTTATGACAATATCTCCGACATAGAGTTTATGCACCCTTTGTCAGCGCGACAACTCAAATACGTACCGTCCTATCTCTGTGCATTTTGGCATGCTGGTTAACAATAACCAGTTTGCACTTATCTATGTTTTTTTCACCCGTTCAATCTGAATGTCAGATGACAGATCTGAAGTTGGTGGAGCCATTATTTCAAAGTGGGTTGCGCTCATTCTTCAATGTAGATGTGGACATGGGACTACACCGACTGAGTTTAACATTGCTGGAGATTCAATATATGGTTCACCTGAATGAGGTCATCAAGTGCATATTATTCAGAAAGACTGGGAAATGCATTTACACCTTAATGTATTTCTAAAGTTTATGAATGTATTTCATCACTCAAATTAGTGGGCAGATCCAAAATTGTCCATTTCTGATTCGTGTATCGAACCCTTTAAATGCTGGTCACATATATGCCTTTTCTGGTTTCTTATAAAAATTGTTCTGATTCCTGTATGAATATCTGTAAATACTGTTAACGAAAAACCCATTTCTGATTTGTTAAAAAATATTTTACACCAGAAGATAAGCCTCCATAAATTATCTTTTTGTAGAGTTTATTCCTGATACTTTAACCCTTTTCACACAGACTTGAATTTACTGGATGCAGTAAATTCTGTTTCTCTAGTTAGTCTGTGTGAAACACACAGACTATTGTTTTTGCACGGTTTCTTTTTTTTTCTTTCTTTTTTTTCTTTTTTTTCTTCTTCTTCTTCTTCTTCTTCTTCTTCTTCTTCTTCTTCTTCTTCTTCTTCTGTCTTCTCATCACTTTTTTGTCCGCAAGATAACTCGAAAACCAATTGCCCTATCTCGTTGATTTTTGGCATGCTGATAGACAGCCAGAAGTTCTCGGCCACCTATGTTTTTCAGATTCCTGGCGTATCAGGGGTGTCTGTAGGGGTTTTGAAAGTGGGTCACGCCCATATCTCAGGCGTGGTATGACCTACAGACCTGGGACCAACAACAAATGAGTCGACATTCGATGGAGGTTCAAAATATGGGTCAAGGTCACGGAGGTCATCTAGGGGTCACTGAGTGCATTTTTCAGAATTGCTGGAAATCATATTTTTTGACCCCCTAAAGCATTCCTGAGGTACACACATGCATTTTGACGTAAAAAAATTGGGCGTGGCCAAAATTTTTTAAAGTGGGTCACACTCATATCTCAAGCATGGAATGACATATGGACCTGGGACCAACATCAAATGAGTCGACACTCGATGGAGATTCAAAATATGGGTCAAGGTCACGGAGGTCGCCTAGGGGTCATTAAGTGCATTTTTCATAATTGCTAGAAATCAAATTTTTTTTACCCCCTAAAGCATTCCTGACATACGCACATGCATTTTGACGTAAAAAAGTGGGCGTGGCCAAAATTTTTGAAAGTGGGTCACGCTCATATCTCAAGCATGGTATGACATATGGACCTGGGACCAACACCAAATGAGTCGACACTCGATGGAGATTCAAAATATGGGTCAAGGTCACGGACGTCACCTAGGGGTCATTAAGTGCATTTTTCATAATTGCTAGAAATCAAATTTTTTTTACCCCCTAAAGCATTCCTGACATACGCACATGCATTTTGACGTAAAAAAGTGGGCGTGGCCAAAATTTTTGAAAGTGGGTCACGCTCATATCTCAAGCATGGTATGACGTATGGACCTGGGACTAACACCAAATGAGTCGACACTCGATGGAGATTCAAAATATGGGTCAAGGTCACGGAGGTCACCTAGGGGTCATTAAGTGCATTTTTCATAATTGCTAGAAATCACATTTTTTGACCCCCTAAAACATTCCTGACATACACACATGCATTTTGACGTAAAAAAAAGTGGGCGTGGCCAAAATTTTTGAATGTGGGTCACGCTCATATCTCAAGCATGGTATGACGTATGGACCTGGGATCAACACCAAATGAGTCGACACTCGATGGAGATTCAAAATATGGGTCAAGGTCACGGAGGTCACTTGGGGTCATTAAGTGCATTTTTCATAATTGCTAGAAATCACATTTTTTGACCCCCTAAAGCATTCCTGACGTACACACATGTATTTTGATGTAAAAAAAGTGGGCGTGGCCAAAATTTTTGAAAGTGGGTCATGCTCATATCTCAAGCATGGTATGTCGTATGGACCTGGGATCAACACCAAATGAGTCAAAACTCGATGGAGATTCAGAATATTGGTCAAGGTCATGGAGGTCACCTAGGGGTCATTAAGTGCATTTTTTTATAATTGCTAGAAATCACATTTTTTGACACCCTTTTTATAATTGCTAGAAATCACATTTTTTGACACCCTAAAGCATTCCTGACATACACACATGCATTTTGACGTAAAAAAAGTGGGCGTAGCCAAAATTTTTGAAAGTGGGTCACGCTCATATCTCAAGCATGGTATGACGTATGGACCTGGGACCAACACCAAATGAGTCGACACTCGATGGAGATTCAAAATATGGGTCAGGGTCACCGAGGTCACTCAGGGGTCAATGAATGCATTTTTCATAATTGCTGGAAATCACATTTTTTGATCTCCAAATGCTTCCCCAAAATTCAGATGTGCATTTTTTCATGAAAAAGGTGGGCGTGGCCAAAATTTTTGAATGTGGGTCACGCTCATATCTCAAGCATGGTATGACGTATCGACCTGGGATTAACACCAAATGAGTCGACACTCGATGGAGATTCAGAATATGGGTCAAGGTCATGGAGGTCACCTAGGGTTCATTAAGTGCATTCTTTATAATTGCTAGAAATCACATTTTTTGACACCCTAAAGCATTCCTGACATACACACATGCATTTTGACGTAAAAAAAGTGGGCGTGGCCAACATTTTTGAAAGTGGGTCACGCTCATATCTCAAGCATGGTATGACGTATGGACCTGGGACCAACACCAAATGAGTCGACACTTGATGGAGATTCAAAATATGGGTCAAGGTCACCGAGGTCACTCAGGGGTCAATGAGTGCATTTTTCATAATTGCTGGAAATCACATTTTTTGACCTCCAAATGCTTCCCCAAAAATCAGATGTGCATTTTTTCATGAAAAAAGTGGGCGTGGCCAAAATTTTTGAAAGTGGGTCACGCTCATATCTCAAGCATGGTGTGATGCATGGACCTGGAGCCAACACTAAATAAGTTGACACTTGATGGAGGTTCAAAAATGTGGGTCAAGTTTATGGAGGTCACTTGTGGTCATTGAGTGCATTTTTTTCAAAATTGCTGGAAATCACATTTTTTGACTCTTTAAAGCATTCCTGAAGTCCATACATCCATTTTTACATAAAAAGTTGGTGTGGCCAAAATTCGTGAAAGTGGGTCATGCTCATATTTCAAGCATGGTATGATGTATGGACCTGGGACCAATACCAACGAGTCGACACTCGATGGAGATTCAAAATTTGGGCCAAGGTCGAACAGGAGTCATGAGGGCTATTACCAGAATTGCTGGAAATCATATTTTTGAACCTCCTTGTGCATTCCCTTGATTGGTCCCTTTGAATACTGTGAAGATATAAACCTTATCTGGTTTCTTGGAAAAAATTAACTGATTTTTGAATGAATATCTATAAATACTGTCATTGAAAACCTATTTCTTATTTCTTTAAAACTATTTTATCCCAAAATAAGCCTCTAAAGTATTCCCATTACATTCATAGAGGGGCACGGTGGCTAAGCAGTTAGAGGTGCAGGCTGCAAGCCGAGAGGTTCACAGTTCGAATCCTATCTGCGGCAACTGCCTTGTGTCTTTGGGCAAAAACACTTCACCCCCATTGCCCACATAATGGCATAGTGATGTTATGTACTAAAACATACTGCATGCCAATGATACACTTGCACTAACCCTGCTTGTGTGGAGTTAGCATGTTGGGGATCCAGACAGTTGCTTGTTGTTGTTGTTGTTTGGTGGTTCTCTGTGTTCTCTGGTTTCCTCCATCCGTAAAAACTGTACGACACGAGGCGGGCCTAGCTGTTGAAGGGTCATTAAACCCCAATAAATTAATAACATTCATAGAATGTCTTCTATGCACTGTTTGTCAACATGATAACCCAAATACAATCAATCCTATCTCAATGTTTTTGGTATACTGATAGACTGCCTGCCATTGGTATTTGGTCATGTATGATTTGGAGGCATGTGGGGCCTTCGGGCTCTAGATGTTAAAAATATGTTTACAACATTTACTGGGAAATGGGTTAGCTGAAGCAGTAACCATTATCTAAAACAGAAATCTCCAGAGAGAAAGCTGAGATAGAATTCTTTGTTACATTGAACAGCACTGTATATTTATGTTGTATCATGTTACAAAACTTCAGTCTCAGTCATTGAAGAGAGAGAGAAACCTTCACTTTTCAAAGCATTTTTTTTAAAAAATCTATTTATTCTCAATCATAACTCAGGATTGAGAGGTTTTGGGATGGAGTGGTGTGTGGCTTTCTCGAAACACCTATCACAGTTACAAAGTAATAAAATGGAATATTTGAATGGTCAGATTTTAACCCTCTTAATACTTCGATGTGAGTAAAAAAATATCTTTAATATAACTCATGGCTACAGAATGTTTTTCGCTCTCTTTTCTGAAACGTTTAATTCTATGTGGAATGGGACACCTTTTCAGTGTGCTTTCCAAACTAAGGGATTCTTAACCCTTTAACCAACATAACGGCAAAAACCGGTCAGCTTTATACACAGAAATGTCTATTCAGTTTTAATTACTTTTTCATTTTTGCTTGAAAAACATAGCTTATGACCCTTCATTGGAATGAGCTCATTTTTTAAAGGATTATTAATTTATTGGTGTTTAATTTCACATATTTCTGCACAGTGGTTTACCATGACCAGGACAGTTTTACGGGCGGAGGAAGCCAGAGTACCTGGGGAGGAGGACCTCCGGGCAACAGCGAGCAACTATCAGATTCCCCACATACTAACTCCACACAAGCAGGGTTAGCATTGGTTGAATACAGGTGCACCATCGATGTGCAGTACGCTTTAGTACACATCGCCACCATGCACCCACGTAGGCAATGGGGTGAAGTGTTTTGCCCAAGGACAGAGTGAGGACCGCTCGACTTGCAGCCTGCACCTCTGCCAACTCAGCCATTGCGCCCCCATTTAACCCTTTACTTAACGGAGACGATAGCAAAATTTATTATTTCAAATATCACTTTTTTCAAATTTTCCAAACAATTTCAACAAAACCATAACATGGGACCCCTCGTTGGAACTAATATTTTTTCAACTTCTCAGTTTGCATATTACGCGGGCGGATGCGGCCGATTCGTTGGGTAAAGGTTTTTTTTATTTTTATTGGTGTTTTAAGGTCACATATTTCTGCACAATGGCTAACCATGACCGTGACAGTTTTACGGGTGGAGGAAGCCGGAGTACCCGGAGAGAACCACCGAGCAACGGCGAGTAACTGTCAGCTCCCCAACATACCAACTCCACACAAGTAGGGTTAGCATTGGTTGAAGGTGCACCTTCGACGTACAGTACGCCTTAGTACACAGCGTCGCCGTGCCCCTACGTGGGCAATGGGGGTGAAGTGTCTTGCCCAAGGACACAACGCGGTTGCCGCAGGTGGGATTCGAACCGAGGACCTCTCGGCTTGCAGCCTGCACCTCTACCATCTGGGTAAAGGGTTAAAGGATTAAAATGGAATATTTAAAGCGAATATTTTAACCCTCTGAAAATCTTAATATGGAGACACGGTGGCGCTGTGTACTAAAGCGTACTGCACTTCGATGGTGCACCTCTCTTCGAAAAAATCATTGAGAATAATGAAAACCATTTCCATTCTCACAGTGTTGTTCTAAACACACATGGATATAGGTTGGACCTCGGTATTTTGACAATGCCAATAAGTCTTCAGACAGGCTCTTGGGGGTCTTCAAGGCCTTTCAACGTCTACATTCCAACATTACTGAACCTTTTTATTTGCAATATATTTTCCAGAGGTACCATGCATTGCACTTCATCATTGCCTTGCTAATATGAACATTTGCCATCATCTACAAATATGGCAGATCCGGAGTTGGTGGAGCCAATATTTATAAAGTAGTTTATGCTCATACTTCAGGTTTAGTATGACCTATAGTAATGGTACCTACACCAAATGAGTTGAAACTTGCTGGAGGTTCAAAATGTGGTCCACCTCTATGCGGTCAAGAGATGTTATTAAATGCATACTTTTTCGACCTATTAGGAATTTCATTTTATACCAGTTAATGCAGTTCTGAAGATTATACATGCATCTCATCATTCAAACAAATGGTAGCGGCAGTAATGTCCATTTCTGATTCCTTGATCGAATCCTAAAGAGGTGTGCACCTATATGCCTTTTCGGGTTTCTTAGAAAAATTGTTCTGATTCCTGTATGAATATTTTCTCCATGAAAGAATTTCACAAAAAGCAGTGGGGAGAAAGCTGTGACTGTCAAATACAATAACATGATCTATTTATTTAATCTCATTGTACAGAATTAATTCCCAAACCAAGTTAATATAAAAACAAACAACTTGATAATGAAGAATTCCAGTGTACATGTAATTGTAAAACTACACTCTAGATTTGTTACTGAAACCTATCACAATACTGTCAGGATGCCGGTAAAAGATGCAATACTGACAGAGTTGAATGTTCTGTTAACTGTGTTAGTGCTATGACTGTTTAAAATTAATTTATTAGAGAAGTTCTAGTTTTATGTATGCCTTGTTTAGGTCACTAGATGCTTTTAAGAGCAGGCTTTCAAATGAGCTCTTGGGGTTTTTTAAGGTTTTTATGACAATATCTCCGACATAGAGTTTATGCACCCTTTGTCAGCGCGACAACTCAAATACGTACCGTCCTATCTCTGTGCATTTTGGCATGCTGGTTAACAATAACCAGTTTGCACTTATCTATGTTTTTTTCACCCGTTCAATCTGAATGTCAGATGACAGATCTGAAGTTGGTGGAGCCATTATTTCAAAGTGGGTTGCGCTCATTCTTCAATGTAGATGTGGACATGGGACTACACCGACTGAGTTTAACATTGCTGGAGATTCAATATATGGTTCACCTGAATGAGGTCATCAAGTGCATATTATTCAGAAAGACTGGGAAATGCATTTACACCTTAATGTATTTCTAAAGTTTATGAATGTATTTCATCACTCAAATTAGTGGGCAGAGCCAAAATTGTCCATTTCTGATTCGTGTATCGAACCCTTTAAATGCTGGTCACATATATGCCTTTTCTGGTTTCTTATAAAAATTGTTCTGATTCCTGTATGAATATCTGTAAATACTGTTAACGAAAAACCCATTTCTGATTTGTTAAAAAATATTTTACACCAGAAGATAAGCCTCCATAAATTATCTTTCTGTAGAGTTTATTCCTGATACTTTAACCCTTTTCACACAGACTTGAATTTACTGGATGCAGTAAATTCTGTTTCTCTAGTTAGTCTGTGTGAAACACACAGACTATTGTTTTTGCACGGTTTCTTTTTTTTTCTTTCTTTTTTTTCTTTTTTTTTCTTCTTCTTCTTCTTCTTCTTCTTCTTCTTCTTCTTCTTCTTCTTCTTCTTCTTCTTTTTCTTCCTTTTCTTCTTCTTCTTCTTCTTCTTCTTCTTCTTCTTCTTCTTCTTTTTCTTCCTTTTCTTCTTCTTCTTCTTCTTCTTCTTCTTCTTCTTCTTCTTCTGTCTTCTCATCACTTTTTTGTCCGCAAGATAACTCGAAAACCAATTGCCCTATCTCGTTGATTTTTGGCATGCTGATAGACAGCCAGAAGTTCTCGGCCACCTATGTTTTTCAGATTCCTGGCGTATCAGGGGTGTCTGTAGGGGTTTTGAAAGTGGGTCACGCCCATATCTCAGGCGTGGTATGACCTACAGACCTGGGACCAACAACAAATGAGTCGACATTCGATGGAGGTTCAAAATATGGGTCAAGGTCACGGAGGTCATCTAGGGGTCACAGAGTGCATTTTTCAGAATTGCTGGAAATCATATTTTTTGACCCCCTAAAGCATTCCTGAGGTACACATGCATTTTGACGTAAAAAAATTGGGCGTGGCCAAAATTTTTTAAAGTGGGTCACACTCATATCTCAAGCATGGAATGACATATGGACCTGGGACCAACATCAAATGAGTCGACACTCGATGGAGATTCAAAATATGGGTCAAGGTCACGGAGGTCACCTAGGGGTCATTAAGTGCATTTTTCATAATTGCTAGAAATCAAATTTTTTTTACCCCCTAAAGCATTCCTGACATACGCACATGCATTTTGACGTAAAAAAGTGGGCGTGACCAAAATTTTTGAAAGTGGGTCATGCTCATATCTCAAGCATGGTATGACGTATGGACCTGGGACCAACACCAAATGAGTCGACACTCGATGGAGATTCAAAATATGGGTCAAGGTCACGGACGTCACCTAGGGGTCATTAAGTGCATTTTTTCATAATTGCTAGAAATCACATTTTTTTACCCCCTAAAACATTCCTGACGTACGGACATGCATTTTGACGTAAAAAAAGTGGGCGTGGCCAAAATTTTTGAAAGTGGGTCATGCTCATATCTCAAGCATGGTATGACGTATGGACCTGGGATCAACACCAAATGAGTCAACACTCGATGGAGATTCAGAATATGGGTCAAGGTCATGGAGGCCACCTAGGGGTCATTAAGTGCATTCTTTATAATTGCTAGAAATCACATTTTTTGACACCCTAAAGCCTTCCTGACATACACACATGCATTTTGACGTAAAAAAAGTGGGCGTGGTCGAAATTTTTGAAAGTGGGTCACGCTCATATCTCAAGCATGGTATGACGTATGGACCTGGGACCAACACCAAATGAGTCGACACTCGATGGCGATTCAAAATATGGGTCAAGGTCACCGAGGTCACTCAGGGGTCAATGAGTGCATTTTTCATAATTGCTGGATATCACTTTTTTTGACCTCCAAATGCTTCCCCAAAAATCAGATGTGCATTTTTTCATGAAAAAGGTGGGCGTGGCCAAAATTTTTGAAAGTGGGTCACGCTCATATCTCAAGCATGGTGTGATGGATGGACCTGGAGCCAACACTAAATAAGTTGACACTTGATGGAGGTTCAAAAATGTGGGTCAAGGTTACGGAGGTCACTTGTGGTCATTGAGTGCATTTTTTTCAGAATTGCTGGAAATCACATTTCTTGACTCTCTAAAGTATTTCTGAAGTCCATACATCCATTTTTACGTAAAAAGTTGGTGTGGCCAAAATTTGTGAAAGTGGGTCATGCTCATATTTCAAGCATGGTATAATGTATGGACCTGGGACCAATACCAAACAAGTCGACACTCGATGGAGATTCAAAATTTGGGCCAAGGTCGAACAGGAGTCACGAGGGCTATTACCAGAATTGCTGGAAATCATATTTTTGAACCTCCTTGTTCATTCCCTTGATTGGTCCCTTTAAATACTGTGAATATATATACCTTATCTGGTTTCTTGGAAAAAATTAACTGATTTTTGAATGAATATCTATAAATACTGTCATTGAAAACCTATTTCTTATTTCTTTAAAACTATTTTATCCCCAAAATAAGCCTCTAAAGTATTGCCATTACATTCATAGAGGGGCACTGTGGCTAAGCAGTTAGAGGTGCAGGTTGCAAGCCGAGAGGTTCTCAGTTTGAATCCTATCTACGGCAACTACCTTGTGTCCTTGGGCAAAAACACTTCACCCCCATTGCCCACATAATGGCATAGTGATGTTGTGTACTAAGACATACTGCATGCCGATGATACACTTGCACTAACCCTGCTTGTGTGGAGTTAGCATGTTGAGGATCCAGACAGTTGCTTGTTGTTGTTGTTTGGTGGTTCTCTGTGTTCTCTGGTTTCCTCCATCCGTAAAAACTGTATGACACGAGGCGGGCCTAGCTGTTGAAGTGTCGTTAAACCCCAATAAATTAATAACATTCATAGAATGTCTTCTATGCACTGTTTGTCAACATGATAACCCAAATACAATCAATCCTATCTCAATGTTTTTGGTATACTGATAGACTGCCTGCCATTTGGTCATCTATGATTTGGAGGCATGTGGGGCCTTCGGGCTCTAGATGTTAAAAATATGTTTACAACATTTACTGGGAAATGAGTTAGCTGAAGCAGTAACCATTATCTAAAACAGAAATCTCCAGAGAGAAAGCTGAGATAGAATTCTTTGTTACATTGAACAGCACTGTATATTTATGTTGTATCATGTTACAAAACTTCAGTCTCAGTCATTGAAGAGAGAGAGAAACCTTCACTTTTCAAAACATTTTTTTTTAAAAATCTATTTATTCTCAATCATAACTCAGGATTGAGAGGTTTTGGGATGGAGTGGTGTGTGGCTTTCTCGAAACACCTATCACAGTTACAAAAGTAATAAAATGGAATATTTGAATGGTCAGATTTTAACCCTCTTAATACTTCGATGTGAGTAAAAAAATATCTTTAATATAACTCATGGCTACAGAATGTTTTTTCGCTCTCTTTTCTGAAACATTTAATTCTATGTGGAATGGGACACCTTTTCAGTGTGCTTTCTAAACTAAGGGATTCTTAACCCTTTAGCCAACATAACGGCAAAACCCGGTCAGCTTTATACACAGAAATGTCTATTCAGTTTTAATTACTTTTTTTTTCTTGAAAAGCATAGCTTATGACCCTTCATTGGAATGAGCTCATTTTTAAAGGATTATTTATTTATTGGTGTTTAATGTCACATATTTCTGCACAGTGGTTTACCATGACCAGGACAGTTTTACGGGCGGAGGAAGCCAGAGTACCTGGGGAGGAGGACCTCCGGGCAACAGCGAGCAACTATCAGATTCCCCACACACCAACTCCACACATGCAGGGTTAGCATTGGTTGAATGCAGGTGCACCATCGATGTGCAGTGCGCTTTGGTACACATCGCCACCATGCACCCACGTGGGCAATGGGGTGAAGTGTCTTGCCCAAGGACAGAGTGAGGACCGCTCGACTTGCAGCCTGCACCTCTGTCAACTCAGCCACTGCGCCCCCATTTAACCCTTTACCCAACGGAGACGATAGCAAAATTTATTATTTCAAATAGCATTTTTTTTCAAATTTTCCAAACAATTTCAACAAAACCATATCATAGGACCCCTCGTTGGAACTAATATTTTTTCAACTTCTCAATTTGCATATTACGCGGGCGGATGCGGCCGATTCGTTCGGTAAAGGTTTTTTTATTTTATTTTATTGGTGTTTTAAGGTCACATATTTCTGCACAATGGCTAACCATGACCGTGACAGTTTTACGGGTGGAGGAAGCCGGAGTACCCGGAGAGAACCACCGAGCAACGGCGAGCAACTGTCAGCTCCCAAACATACCAACTCCACACAAGCAGGGTTAGCATTGGTTGAAGACAGGTGCACCATCGACGTACAGTACGCCTTAGTACACAGCGTCACCGTGCCCCTACGTGGGCAATGGTGGTGAAGTGTCTTGCCCAAGGACACAACGCGGTTGCCGCAGGTGGGATTCGAACCGAGACCTCTCGGCTTGCAGCCTGCACCTCTACCATCTATAATGGAATATTTAAAGCGAATATTTTAACCCTCTGAAAATCTTAATATGGGGGCACGGTGGCGCTGTGTACTAAAGCGTACTGCACTTCGATGGTGCACCTCTCTTCGAAAAAATCATTGAGAATAATGAAAACCATTTCCATTCTCACAGTGTGTTCTAAAAACACATGGATATAGATGGGACCTCGGTATTTTGACAATGCCAATAAGTCTTCAGACAGGCTCTTGGGGGTCTTCAGGGCCTTTCAACGTCTACATTCCAACATTACTGAACCTTTTTACTTGCAATATATTTTCCAGAGGTACCATGCATGCACTTCATCATTGCCTTGCTAATATGAACATTTGCCATCATCTACAAATATGGCAGATCCGGAGTTGGTGGAGCCAATATTTATAAAGTAGTTTATGCTCATACTTCAGGTTTAGTATGACCTATAGTAATGGTACCTACACCAAATGAGTTGAGGTTCAAAATGTGGTCCACCTCTATACGGTCAAGAGAGGTCATTAAATGCATACTTTTTCGACCTATTGGGAATTTCATTTTATACCAATTAATGCAGTTCTGAAGATTATACATGTATCTCATCATTCAAATAAATGGTAGCGGCAGTAATGTCCATTTCTGATTCCTTGATCGATCCCTATAAATGGTGAGCACATATATGCCTTTTCGGGTTTCTTAGAAAAATTGTTCTGATTCCTGTATGAATATTTTCTCCATGAAAGAATTTCACAAAAAGCAGTGGGGAGAAAGCTGTGACTGTCAAATACAATAACATGATCTATTTATTTAATCTCATTGTACAGAATTAATTCCCAAACCAAGTTAATATAAAAACAAACAACTTGATAATGAAGAATTCCAGTGTACATGTAATTGTAAAACTACACTCTAGATTTGTTACTGAAACCTATCACAATACTGTCAGGATGCCGGTAAAAGATATAATACTGACATAGTTGAATGTTCTGTTAACTGTGTTAGTGCTATGACTGTTTAAAATTAATTTATTAGAGAAGTTCTAGTTTTATGTATGCCTTGTTTAGGTCACTAGATGCTTTTAAGAGCAGGCTCTCAAATGAGCTCTTGGGGTTTTTTAAGGTTTTTATGACAATATCTCCGACATAGAGTTTATGCACCCTTTGTCAGCGCGACAACTCAAATACGTACCGTCCTATCTCTATGCATTTTGGCATGCTGGTTAACAATAACCAGTTTGCACTCATCTATGTTTTTTTCACCCGTTCGATCTGAATGTCAGATGACAGATCTGAAGTTGGTGGAGCCATTATTTCAAAGTGGGTTGCGCTCATTCTTCAATGTAGATGTGGACATGGGACTACACCGACTGAGTTAAATATTGCTGGAGATTCAATATATGGTCCACCTGAATGAGGTCATCAAGTGCATATTATTCAGAAAGACTGGGAAATGCATTTACACCTTAATGTATTTCTAAAGTTTATGAATGTATTTCATCACTCAAATTAGTGGGCATTTATTTAATCTCATTGTACAGAATTAATTCCCAAACCAAGTTAATATAAAAACAAACAACTTGATAATGAAGAATTCCAGTGTACATGTAATTGTAAAACTACACTGGAGATTTGTTATCACAATACTGCCAGGATGCCGGTAAAAGATGCAATACTGACATAGTTGAATGTTCTGTTAACTGTGTTAGTGCTATGACTGTTTAAAATTAATTTATTAGAGAAGTTCTAGTTTTATGTATGCCTTGTTTAGGTCACTAGATGCTCTTTTAAGAGCAGGCTTTCAAATGAGCTCTTGGTTTTTTTTAAGGTTTTTATGACAATATCTCCGACATAGAGTATATGCACCCTTTGTCAGCGCGACAACTCAAATACGGACCATCCTATCTCTATGCATTTTGGCATGCTGGTTAACAATAACCAGTTTGCACTCATCTATGTTTTTTTCACCCGTTCGATCTGAATGTCAGATGACAGATCTGAAGTTGGTGGAGCCATTATTTCAAAGTGGGTTGCGCTCATTCTTCAATGTAGATGTGGACATGGGACTACACCGACTGAGTTAAATATTGCTGGAGATTCAATATATGGTCCACCTGAATGAGGTCATCAAGTGCATATTATTCAGAAAGACTGGGAAATATGCATTTACACCTTAATGTATTTCTAAAGTTTATGAATGTATTTCATCACTCAAATTAGTGGGCAGAGCCAAAATTGTCCATTTCTGATTCGTGTATCGAACCCTTTAAATGCTGGTCACATATATGTCTTTTCTGGTTTCTTATAAAAATTGTTCTGATTCCTGTATGAATATCTGTAAATACTGTTAACGAAAAACCCATTTCTGATTTGTTAAAAAATATTTTACACCAGAAGATAAGCCTCCATAAATTCTCTTTCTGTAGAGTTTATTCCTGATACTTTAACCCTTTTCACACAGACTTGATTTACTGGATGCAGTAAATTCTGTTTCTCTAGTTTTGTACCACCTTTGCAGATTTGTATCATTAATACCAACCTGTGCGTTTCATTTGTGAATATTGGCATTTTAACAGTATTTTAACTCTGTTTATATTCGAGTTGTCTTCAACATAGGTCCGAGCTTTATTAACCCTTTACCTAACATGAAAAGCAGACGACACTTGTAAAAACAAATTCTTGAATAATTAATTTTTTTCATTTTTTGTCGCAAAAACATAGGTTGTGACCCCTCGTTGGAACGAGCTTGACGCTCTCGTTCCAACAAGGGGTCATAACCTATGTTTTTGAGACAAAAAATGAAAAAATAATGAAAATTAATTGGCGATATTTGAGAATTGCGTTGGAGGTTTTTGCCGTTACTTTGGGTAAAGGGTTAGACAGGTCCGAGATATCTTAAACATTGGTCCAGTAGGCAGATAGAACACATTGGAACTCAGGGGACGACTTAACACCCCTGTTCTGGCAAGTACTGGCAGCTCCAGCGTTCCTCTAAATGGATATTAGTTCAGGAAAAAGACACTTTTGTCACTTCTACATATTTCTTCACTTGTTAAGTGCTTGGAACCCATTTTGGAGCTTTATCATGAAGTGCGGGTACCACAGCTTAAAGGCTTCATGTTCTGTGGATGTGCTTCAATTAATTGTTGATGTGATATTATTTACTCTGGGTGGAATTGCCCTGTTACAATATAGGCACCCTCTCATACATTGTGACAATGTAATAACATGTGAACAAAATTTTAACAACTAAAACAACTTAGAACTCTACCAGTTAACGAATTGTTCTTTTTTACAAAAGCGTATCAGAGACATCGGCAAAGAAAATGCCCCCAGGATTGCCCCTCTTCTACCCCCCACACGCACCTTTCAAAGCTGAAACAAGTCCAAAAACAGGATCTCACGATTTTCCGACATAGTAGGGAAAGAATTAATAATTCCAGACATCAGTACGAAATTGAAGCTCAACTCAAAAACACTTGAATAATTTTTCACAATACTGTGCGTTTTTAGTATCAAGTTGCTTCTGCGTTTGCATCGGGCACACACTACCCTATAATTATTAAATAACTTTTGACAAAACAAATACGTGATTCATCGTGCATTCTGAAGATCGATCGGCCTAGTTTTAGAGCTGTATTTTTGAAAGAGATATGGCGTGGACAATGACTGTTGTTTTCATTTTTCTTTCGATATGTAAGTATTTGATAACTATTTGAAATAATAAAATATTTCGATTTATCTGATTTGGCGATACATAAATTGATGGTGACCATAGCTATGGAATTTGACTAGAATTGCGTTGTTTTGGAAATTTTAGGTTGTGTCGGACTTTGTTTTCCGTAGTCGTTTACCTGACGAAACGGCAATGCACGGCCAGCGCTATCACATGATGCACAAAAATTGCCATTCAAATTTTATTATTTTTAACTTGTTTGTCTCCAAAACGTAGCTTTTGATCCCTCATTTATTTATTTATTTATTGGTGTTTAAGGTCACATATTTATGCACAATGGCTAATCATGACCGTGACAGTTTTACGGGTGGAGGAAGCCGGAGTACCCGGAGAGAACCACCGAGCAACGACGAGCAGCTGTCAGATCCCCAACACCGTAACTCCGCACTGTAGCACAGGCAGGGTTAGATTGGTTGAAGACATGCGTACCATCGACGTGCAGTATGCCTTAGTACACGGCGTCATCGTGCCCCCATTGGGCAATGGAGATGAAGTGTCTTGCCCAAGGACACAACGCGGTTGCCGCAGGTGGGATTCGAACCGAGGACCTCTCGGCTTGCAGCCTGCACCTCTACCTAGTGAGCCACCGCGCTCCCCTTTTGATCCCTCATTAGAACGAGCTCGTTCCAATGAGGTGTCATAAGCTGTGTTCTTGAGACAAAAAATGAAAATGTTTAGTCATTCAAGAAGATTTTTGGCGAAAGTCGTCTGCCGTTCGGGTTGGGTAAAGGGTTAACCCTTTACCCAACGTAACGGCCAAAACCGACCAGCGCTATTCTCAAAAATCGCCAATTCATTTTCATTATTTTTTTCATTTTTTGTCTCAAAAACATAGGTTATGACCCCTCATTGGAACGAGCTCGCCGAGCTCGTTCCAATGAGGGGTCATAACCTATGTTTTTGAGACAAAAAATGAAAAAAATAAGTTATTCAAGAATTTTTTTTGCAAGTGTCGTCTGCTTTTCATGTTAGGTAAAGGGTTAAATATAGACTATTCCCGCTACTGACGGACAGAGAAATCATTGCTAAGAGTAAGAGCCAAGCTCAATGGCATTACGTCTTTTGGACCACCATTGTGAATTTTAAAAAAATACCCAACGCAACGTAACGTCTTATAATACCTTTCTCTGCTTTGCGTTGCTATTTTTGTTTTTGACGGAAAATTTATGGTCTTATCCCATCACCAGAAAAAGCAATTTATGCCACTGAAATATGGTTTAATTCAATCATTTTCGAATTGATCGCGAATTGAATTGGGGGTGGAGGGGGGATTTTGCGATCGGCCAAAACAAAACAATTTGACAAATTTCAAATTGGACAGTACAATTTTCTACTGTTTTGGCATCCAACGGGTTAGTTATCGAAAATGCAGTCTAATTTAGTTCCATTTCCAACCACGGTCTGCAGTCCTCATACAGTCCTCAAACCACCACTTTCTTCAGTTCTCGAAAGGTAGCCAAACGGCCGCTTTCGCTTTTGAGTTCCCAACATCCCCCAATTCACCACTGCCTTCAGTCCCAACAAACAATCACTATATTTAGTCCCCCAAGTCTCTAAAGGTCCACACCAGTCCCAAAACCATTGTTGTCTTCAGTCCCTAAAAGTCCCATAACGCCACTATCTTGGTATCAAAGTCTCCCAAGCCACCACTATCTTCCAACGTAAGTCATCAAGATCGTAAAGTCCACAAAAGCTCACATCAGCCCAGACTAGTATGGAGGAGACATAAAGTTATAATCTCGGAGCAAAAGGCTATTATCTCTCAACCATGAAGGCTCTTCTACACCACTGGGGGTACATTATAGAAGAATCGAATTATAGGGAAACAGATCTGGCAATCTAGAAAATCAAGGAGTGCGAGTGCAAAAAAAAAATGCCCTCCTCAGATTGATTGGGAGTGCAATTGCACCTGAAATTTTAAATGCAAAAACTTGTATGCTATTTTGGTTATATTCACTTCAAGGTATTAATATTGTGACTGAAAAATTGTACTACATTCAGCTACATAGTGGGAAAATTGGCACACACCTCTCATTATTCAAAATGGTGCTTTCAGTTCTTATGTGACTGTCCTCTGCACTCGAAATTTGACACAGAATGGGTCATGAATTATTGTGAATTAATGCAACATTGACAAATCGTCCCCTGAGTTCCAATGTGTTCTTTGTGCCAGTAGGCACATAGAACACATTGGAACTCAGGGGACGAAATGATAATAGATTTTAAAGGCAGTCCCAAACAGGTCTGACACTCCAGAAAATCAAGGGGTGCAAAAAATTGCCCTCCCCAATTTTTTCTAGACGTGCAGTAGGCGTGCAGCACTCCTGCGCTCCTAAAGAATGCCAACACTGGGAAAATGGCATACTACCATAAGGATGCACAGTCTAAGGTCTTAGACAGACAGCAGGCATCCCCAAGGCTAAAAGAGCGAAATTGGGTGCAGACAATTATACTATTATACCATACTAGTCAACCATGCATACTCAACATCACATGACTTAGCATTATGTACTATCTTTCGACATAATATGGCCGTAACTGTTAAAATGTTGTTAAACCCTGATAAACAAACGAACAAACACTCTATCACTTATCCATACTATCATACCCAAACCCATGTACATGCATACTATTAATTACACTGTGTTTCAGCGGGGCGTGGAAGTGCGGTGGCTCAGTGCAAAATCACATCAACCACCAGTCCCACGTTCCGTGGAATCTCTTCTATACTCTGTCAATGCTTATAGAATCCATTTTTCATCGATGCACCTGAGTTGCATGTGTTGTGCGGACAATGTGCATTTTCACACAAGCACACATCGGCACATCTGACACGTGCCCATGTGCTGTATGCAGGCCTGAAAATAAGCAGTCTGACATTTGCAGAATGAGGTCCACCGAGGGTGAATTTGATAATGCTATCCCATACAGTGGGCCAATTTATCCTCTGGGCACCTCTTTCTGTTTAGTTTTGAGGCCCTGATTCAGAGTGAAGTTCACAGAGGGAAAATTTAGTGATGCTACCCTGCTGTGCAGGGTAGGTTCCGCTCCACAGTTTTCCAGGCTTTTCCAAATATGACATGCCATACACTCTCTTCAAATGCAAATATTTTGTAACTTAGTTATCTAACCCATTACATGTATTACATTTCCCAAATCCACAAAAAACATATAACACTATCTGACTAAGTAGAAATAAACAATCTGAATGTGGGTGGAATTATTTATTGTCAAAGGCAAGACTTCAACCTGAAAAAATTGCCTGAAAAAATACCGAAACCAGTCATTTTCAGCCACCTAACAGCCTCAAACGCAGAATTTTCCCACCAACCACACCTACCCACTCCTGGAACAGAGCATCCCCTATTTCTAAAATGCAAAAAAAAAAATTATATGTTTCCGTCTCATTTTTTAGTTACCTGTCTGATAACAAACCTGTGTAAAAATTACATTTGAAGAAATAGCCAATTTTTCGAAGCCACTGTTTCCCATAATTCATCTGGTAATTTACCCCTATGTATCAGATTCCAACTTTGGGACCAAAACTTCAAATTCTCTTGTCCAACAAAAAAACCTAATATAATCCTATATCTGATACTAAAAATATATCTCTATTTTACATGGCCTTAGTTTCAACATATGCCCTAAGTTTAGAATTTCACCCCTGTGCAATAGTGCGAAACCGTAGAGCGGAACCTCTAGAGCATCACTAAATTCACCCTCTGGGAACCTCACTTTGCAGATGACAGTCTGCTTATTTTCTGGCTTGGCTGTATGCGATATGTACACTAGTTCACAAGCACATCTCGGTACAATCAACAAACTGCTTCATGTTTGTGAGGTACCCTAGAGTGCACCAGGTCAAGGAAATATAAAGACCAATACGAGGTTTGATGAATGGAGCGATCTGACTGAGCCTGTTAACGACCTGATCTAGGACAGCGTCGAGACATTGTCAGGCATAGCTAGGAAGTATGAAGCAGTGCTACAAGTCATTAGTAATTTTACAAAGCTGTAAGGTGGTAGAAGACTATAGTATTCGGTGACTACAGTAGAATTTGATCATAGAGCATGTGGTGCTGACTATGGGTAAGTCAGCAGTAATGGTCTAAGACCTATGAGAGCCATGGGGTGGTTAGAAGCCAGAAGCCGATCAGGTATTGGTAGCAATAACTATCCTATAAAAGGTGTCCTCTAAAAAGGTGTCCTCCAATAGATATCCTCCAGTACTACATCTCCGTGTCATAGGTATACTCCAATACTCGTGTGTGCTGCTTGTGTTGTGTGTGCATTGTGCACACGCACACAAGAGATTAGTATCCTCTAAAGGGTGTTCTCCAAAAGGTATCCTCCAATATCTTACCTCCTACAAGTATCTGGGAATTTCATTGGTTCAAAGACGTCACATGCAGACTGAATATAAAACCATATACTGCCTGTCAACATCAATATACGCTGACAGCTGTGGGTAATCTCCCCTTTGTTCGTTGATTATTCAAAATGGCGCAGCCGATAAACGCTTCAAGTTGAAAGATTGAGTGTTGGAAGTCCATGTTTGGTCTGAAGCGCAGGTTAGGCAGCTTAAAAGGCTTCATATTATGTGAATCTGTGTCATGTTTCCTTCGAAATGAAATTGTTTGGTATGTATGAATTTGCCTTGTTACAATTTATGGGAGAGAGCTTGTAGGCACTCTCCCATAAATTGTAACAAGGCAAAGACACGTGAACACAGTGTGAAAATTCTCTCATTTAATTTTGATCGCTGTTGTTATTAGTTCTGTGCATCGATGCAGCAGTCGATAAGATATATTCGTTACACAGTTTGTTGGTGGCCTACTATGGTATATATGGTGTCAGTTAATTCCATATTGGACTCGAGCGAGTCCAATATGGAATTAACTGACACCATATATACCATAGTAGGCCACCAACAAACTGTGTAACTAATAATAAATATCCTCCAATACTACATCAACATGCCACAAGTGCCCTCCAATTCTCGTATGTGCTTTGTGCTGCTTGTGTTTTGTGAAGATTGTGCTCTAGCACTATAAACATATCACCGTGTCCTGCGCGTGGTGTGATCACATTGTGCACAAGCACATTTCAGCACATCCAGCATGTGTCCATATGGTGCATGCGATGTGTACATACGTGTACACATCGTGCACTAGCACACAAACACACTTGCGAAAATCGGAATAGGTAGTCCAAAGCAGATAGATGTCATAACATCGGTAGTGCAGGTCCAGGAATGTAGGGTGACAGTAGCCAGAATAGTTGGGAGAAGGGGATTCCGAAGGAATCTGAGCCAGAGAAATAGTTGTCACATTGATTTGGGCAATTAGATTTATCCCAGGTTAATCTAACAACACCGGCACGTCTCGGTGTTTTGGGGTGATTTTGGGGTATTTCTCGGGCCCATTAGGGTAATTAGATTTATTAAAGTCGAAACGAACACACCCTCAGAACCCACACCCATTCCGTTAGAAGCCTTCCACGCTCGTAGCAACCACACGCCATTATAGAGACAAAGATGACGGCCTCCTGTAAACAAAATGTACGACGGAAACACCCGTTACCCTTACAACACCCACAGAGCGTGCACACTGACAAAACGTATCACTGTGGTGATGTCGTCACAACATGGTCTCTCAAGCGGGCTACTGTGACAATCACATATGATATAACGGGGTCACGTGTCTATGTTACTTCCTGGACCCACAACCAGGTCCATCAAATGGGATCCGATCTCCACTTCTCTAACTACTCTTGGGCGTTATTAGTACACTGACAGCTCCCTCCTTGTATTTTCAGCATACTTGATGTCACAGGTACACGCTGATTGTGATCCAATGGCGTTGCTCGACTGCACAAACGTTCAATCAGATATCGTGAAAAAATACACAGCTGGGGAAGCGACAAAACAAGATTTCTGCGAGTAAGTATGCACATTTATCTAGGGCTCTGGAAACCTCAGTCGAGATTTGATTCGATTCCAATCAACACGTAACACTAATGCACTCTGGTGCTGCATCACAGAGAGAGAGAGTTGCTTGTTACCAAAACACACGTGGAATTTCTTCCACGGCAATAGACCGACTAATGTGGAAAAGTATCGACAATGTTCGACACCAGAAAACTTTCAGCCGATCAGCAAACGAAATCTCCCAAGAAGGCAAAATGATAGCAAAACACTTCGACCAGCCGCTGATTTATCGTGGTATTCAGATGAGAAGGCCTCGATTACACCTAGACCTCCAATGCAGCTTTCTCTCTCCCAGTGGCGTGGCCATGATGAAACGAGGAAGGGAGCATGCCCCCAAGAAAAAAATCTCATCCCACCCCTAAAAATCTCGAATTCTGCGATCTGCATGGGACGTCAACTAATGGTATTACACTCTAAAATCAGCTGGGTTAAAAAGTAGCCCAAATCCACTGGGTTGAGTGAATATGAACCCAATTGGGTTCATATTCACTCAGCCCAGTTGATTTGGGTTGATTTTTAACCCAATTGATTTTAGGGTGTACAGATGATATACCACGCTTGGTGAATATTAGAGTTTTTATTAGCCTCAGAAAGCGTAAGTTGGGCATATTTTTCAAAATTTTCTCCAGGGAAGCCCAAAGATTTGCGTTCCCGGAGAAATTCAACTAAAAAAAAAAAAAAAAAAAAAAAAAAAAACCCCCCACCCTCCCTCCAGTCCTAGTAACGTCAGAGGAACACCACATCCATACATTTTCCCCGAAATTTCGATCTCCCGGATATGACCTAAAAGTACTTGGACATCCCAAAATCCTTGTCCCCCTATATAGATATCTATATATACCTCGACTCTGCCTTAAGTCCTCCAAACACCTAGAAAAGAAGTTTGATGATTGATATCACGTCCGTCTTCCTTCGGGGGCGCGGTGGCTCAGTTGGTAGAGGTGCAGGCAGCAAGCCGAGAGGTCCTCGGTTCGAATCCCACCTGCGGCAACCGCGTTGTGTCCTTGGGCAAGACACTTCACCCCGCTTGCCTACATGGGGGCACGATGACGCTGTGTACTAAGGCGTACTGCACGCCGATGGTGCGCATGTCTTCAACCAATCTAACCCTGCCTGTGCCACGGTGCAGAGTTCAGAGTTACGATGTTGGGGAGCTGACAGCTGCTCGTCGTTGCTCGGTGGTTCTCTCCGGGTACTCTGGCTTCCTCCACCCGTAAAACTGTCACCGACATGATATGACCCTGGCTGTTAATGTGTCGTTAAACCTAAATAAAAAAAACAAACAAAAAAAAACGTCTTCCTTCTCATTTCCGTCGATAACAATACTAACCCTCTCCTTTGTGTCATCCAGTGCCCACAAATCATTCATTCTTCCATACCACTTCCTCGGTACCCTTCCAGTGAATCTTACTCTATCAGTCACACTAATATTTCTAGTTTGAACATTTCAAAAAGATTGTGATTACTACCAACTACACATTTGGCACTCATTAAATTATCGCCGTCTCCCTGGAGAACTCTTTTCCTCCAAGCTCCAGTGACCAAGGCTTCATTTCCTAACAGCACTGACCTCCAAAAGTGTCATTCATCCAGAATACTGAACTATCGTTATCGCGCAGACTTTCACACACTAAAAACTAAAGTGTTAAAACTGACACTTTCAAGGTGTTAAACCCATTCTAACTCTTAGGGTTTGATTTTAACACTCAAAGAGCAATGCTTTAAGCACTTAGACATTACAATCGTCAGACATCTGAAACTTGAATGGATGGCACTTCCCATGTGTCTAGCATTGGTGGTTCTTCCAAAATCGTCCATAATTTGATTTGCGCTTGGTGGGTACATAATTAAAAGGACACAACGCAGATGACGCGGATCAGGCTCGAGAGTTCGAGCCTGATCCGCGTCATCTGCGTTGTTTCCTTTTAAGTGTCGCGACATTACACTTGTCAAGTGGTATTATTGTAACACCTGTCAAGTGCTGGGATACCAACACTTGAACAAAGTGCTAGTTCAGCACTTAGTAAGTGTTAAATACAGCACTTCAAGTGTAGTTTTTAACACTTTAGTTTTTAGCGTGTACTTCCCAACGAACTCTTTGCTCTGACATCCTTTCTCGTTTGTTACCCCCTCCCCCGCCTCCCACACACACACTTCCTTCTTGATTTCAATAGTTTTAGATCTCTATCCAACCGTTTTCCATTAAACCTTTACCCAACATAACGACAAAAACCGGGCAGCGCTGTTCTAAAAAATTGCCAATTAATTTTCATTATTTTTTCATTTTCGTCTCAAAAACATAGGTTATGATCCCTGGATGGAACGAGCTTGTTCCAATGAGGGGTCATAACCTTTGTTTTTGAGACAAAAAAATGAACAAAATTAGTTATTCAAGAATTTTTTTGCAAGTGTCTTCTGCTTTTCATGTTAGGTAAAGGGTTAACTCCTTCGCTTGCCCCACCCAATCTGTCTTTGATATTATAGGATCACATTTATGACCTGCAAATAAGATAAGATAAGATTTATTCAGCAAATACACCAGAATAAAGGCAGATTGCTACACACAGAATCAACATAAATAGAATCATAAAACACACTCATTCATATGACATACATAAATCATATTTATTTATTATTATTATTTATTTATTTATTGGTGTTTAAGGGCACATACTTATGCCCAATGGCTAATCGTAACCGTGACAGTTTTACGGGTGGAGGAAGCCGGAGTACCCGGAGAGAACCACCGAGCATTGACGAGCAACTGTCAGCTCCTCAACATTCTAACTCTGTTCAAGCTCCGCTCAAGCAGGGTTACAGCGGTTGAAGACATGTGCACCATCGACGTGCAGTACGCCTTAGTACACGGCAGCATCGTGTCCCCATGTAGGCAGCCGGGATAAAGTGCCTTGCCCAAGGACACAACGCGGATCGTCCCGGACTGGGATCGAACTCTGGGCCTCTAGCATAGAAGTCCAACAGTCTACCACTGAGCCACCGTGCACCCTTCATAAATCATATTACAGATGCATGTTCGTTTTGTTCTGACGTCGACAAAAGATGTGGTTACATTATCCTTGGTTTTCTAACGTGGGACTGGTGGTTCATTTTAGGGCACGGTGGCTCAGTGGTTACGGTATTGGACTTCAAACCGAAAGGTTCACGGATCGATCCCCGTCCAGGCAAGGCACTTCATCCAGATTGCCCACGCGGAGGCACGGTGGCGCTGTGTACTTATAGGCGTTCTGCACGTTGATGGTGCTCTTGTCTTCAACCAATGGCAACCCTGCTTATGTGGAGTTAGTACACTGGGGAGCCTGACAGTTGCTCGCCGTTGCTCGGTGGTTCTCTCCGGATACTCCGGCTCCCTCCACTCGTAAAACTGTCTGACATTAGGTGAACTGGACTGTCGAAAGTGTCATTCCCTTATAAAAAGTGCCATGGTAAACCATGGTAAATCCCAAAATAACCTGGTAATACCATGGTAATACCATGGTATTACCAGGGTATTTTGGGATTTACCATGGTTTACCATGGTACTTTTTTATAAGGGTTAAACCCAAATAAAATAAATTATTTAATTGTTCTTTTTCTCATACTTTTTTCTATTCATGTGATGATATTCATCATGTTGTTCGTACAGGGGGACCTGCGAAGCTCGACTCTAGTCGAAATCGTTCCGATTATTATTATTTAGTAAGGTTTAACGACACTTTAACAGCCAATGTCATATAGTATCGGTTTTACGGGTGGAGGAAGATGAAGTACCCGGAGAGAACCAATGAGCAACGGCGAGCAGCTGCCAGCTCCCCAACATCGTAACTCCGGACTGCAGCACAGGCAGGGTTAGATCGGTTGAAGACAAGCGCACTACCATCGGTGTGTAGTACGCCTTAGTATACGCCGTCATCGTGGCCCCATGTGGACAATCGGGGTTAAGTGCCCTGCTCAAGGACACAACGCGGGAGTCCGAATCGATAGCTCAGGCGGTCATCCAACCAAGGACTAACCGGGCTCGACGTTGCTTCGGTGATCTGACGAGAACCGGTTACCGCAACGCCACCAATATACCGTTTTGCAGTCAATGTACCACGTTCAAGGACACAGAGCTCTGTACGTCCATCCCAGCTTATGCCGCTCCAGACCATGACTGACCCTCCACCATAGTGGTCATGCTCAGCAATGTTGGCTGCGTGGAATCGCTCCCCTGGTCTTCTCTATAACCTAGAACGCCTATCTGTGTGGTCTAGGCAGTACTTTGATTCATCTGTAAAAGGACAGGTCGCCAATCTTCTCTGGTCCATCCAACGTGGTCCATGGCCCATTCATATCGTGTCTGGCGGTGGTTCTGGGGCAGCGGAATGCGAATACATGGTCTTCTCGATCGGAGACCACCTTCGGGCAACCTTGCCCGGATAGTCTGCGTCGAAAAAATTAGATATACTCTAGTTCAATCAAACACACCCCCAGGGGTCCCCCTCGGTACTATAGCACTACGTGCTACTATTATAAGCCAAAAGTTTCGCGATCCTAAATAGGATTCTGAAAGAATTCGAAATAGTACATCTTGTCGGGTTGTTTGTGGTAATTCGTAATACTCCGATTCAATCGAACACCCCCCCCCCCCCCCGATACCCTCTCGGTACTGTAGCACTACGTGCTAACCGATAAAATGGGAAATCCGTATCAAATAAAGTCAATTTCGGTGATTTTGGGTGGATTTTGGTGATTTGGAGGGATTGTCGGGTTGTTTGTGGTAATTAGATTTACTTCAATTCAATCGAACATACCCTCTGAACATACCCCCGTCCCACTGCAGAAAATTGGGTAACATAGCAATCACGTGCTATCATAGAAACCAAGATGGCGGCCTCCAGTATACAAAATGGACGACGGAAACACGTATCACCCTAACACGCGCTGCGCATGCGCACTCACACCACGTGTCGCCATGGGGATGACGTCACAACATGGCCGCTCACGTGGGTTACCATGACAACACAACATGACGCCACTACGTTACGTGACATGACGTCACTTCCGGGGTCCTGCTCCGGGGTCCTGCCAATGGCCCCTGTCCGGGTACATGAGATACTACTACTATGGCCTGTCGGAATAAATAAGTCTAGAGGGCAATTCGAAAAACAGTCCATCATTCCATCCACTCTAACTTATAATAATTCAATTCAATTCTGTTTATTGTGCTTTTACACCTTTACGGCCAAGTGTACAGTATAACAAATAACATAGTAACAGTTGACAATAATATAATAATACATCAGAAATACAAGTTATGTCGTTTTGTCTATTGATTGGGTGCTAGAAGTCCATATTTGGCCCTCACTGTAAGGTATTGGAACCACAACTAAGAGTCTTCATGTTCTGTGGATATGTTTCAGACTCAGTTGAAACAAGAAAACATTTTGTCCATATGGAGTCGACCTGTTGCAATCCATTGCAGAGTGTTCACGGGGATTCTCCAATAAATTGCAACAAGACAAATCCACGTGAACAAACTTTGGCACTACAATTGGTTTGGCACTCTACCAGCGGACTCCTTGTTTGTGGAACAAAACGTTTAAGCGAAGTATGACTTTTCACTTTAGTACACCAATATACCATGTCTTGGAAAATGATAATGTAATCCTTTGTTCTTGCCCTATAGTGCAATATGTATATTTATTCACGGTAACTTCGGAAATTGAGTATTATATGAGACCGGTGTCGACGTGGTTTGTTTGCTCGGGGGATTGCCAGTTCCCTTTCTTTTTTAACCCATGGTATGTATAATGGGCGAGATTGTTTAGAAACCCGTTGTCGGTGGATTACATTAAAAGTTTAAATTTGTTTGTGTCGCTATAAGCCCCAAAATTGCTGTTACTAATAAAATTGTGTCCAAGAAGGTGTTTTCGTTCATCTGCCAGAATCTCACAATGGAGAATGAAATGTGTTTCGTTGTCTACAACCCTGCAACGTTCGCATACCCTAAATTCTTCTGCTAGTCCCATATACCTGCCCCTCTCAATGCCAAGATTAGGGCAACTTATTCTTAGTTTGGTTAGGGCATTGCGGTGTTTCGTGATGCTGCATTCATCTAGGTATGGCTCTTGGTTAAAAGTTTCCTTAAAATTTCGATACGTTCTTAATTTGTTTTTACCGTTTCGCTTTTCGTCATTGTCTAATTCGGAGCGAATAGCATTTTCAAATAACGAAACGACGGCATTATTTTCCAGTGGGTATTGATCGGAGGTGGTTGGCATGATAAGTTGTCTGCACTCGTTTAGTGACCGCAGCCAGGAGTTAGCCCCGATTATTCCCTGGTCATCATCTGTTTCCATGGCTTTTTGACAAGTCTCTCTGGTCCTAAGTTGTCTACATGTGTTTTATATTTTTGTAGCTTACCGATAATAGGTACGGTTAGGGGTAAAATTCCAAGTTCAAGCTTGCTGGCCAAATTGCTGGCATGTTTAGGTAAGTTTAGGAGCCGCTTTCAAAATTTGTCCTGCATTTGTTCGTACTCGAATTTTTGTAGAAAGTTAATTATGTTAAAACTCACTCCCCTTTTGTCTGATCTACTCTTGGAAGACATAATCTTTCTTATAATTTCCGGGAACCATATTTCAGAGTTGTATGTTATTATTGGGCTAAGTAGGCTATTCATCATTTTTATCCCTAGTCTAGGTGGTATTTGTTGCAGTGGGAGCGATTGAAGGAGAGCAACTGACGCTTTCGTTGCCTTTTTAGAACGTTCCTCTTCGTGCCAATCCGAGGGAACCTTTCCTGTCGATCTTCAACCATAGATACGTGTAGGAATCCACTGAGGAGCAGTGGCGTAGCGGAAAATCCTGCCCCCCCCCCCCCGCGAGATAGAGACGGGGGTCCTTTCATAATGGTGGTTGCCTTTAAAACGGGAGCAAATTTAGTGTTGTTATCGTGCACAGCATACAGGATTTCACGTAGTACATACGCCATAAATTAAATGAAGGTATAGCCTATAGGATCGATTCTAAAAGTACGACTCGGTAGATTTTTTCATCACGTTTTAAGTTTCACCCCCACGACCCAACGATACACACATGCACGCCCAACATGTGTGACTTGAGAGGCACCATGTATGTATATTGTTCATTTCTCACCCCTATCAGTTACAATGATGTAGCGTTCACTTAACCCTTTACCTAACCTGAAAAGCAGACGACACTTGCAAAAATAATTCTTGAATAACTAATCCTTTTCATTTTTTGTCTCAAAAACATAGGTTATGACCCCTCGTTGGAACGAGCTCGACGAGCTCGTTCCAACGAGGGGTCATAACCTATGTTTTTGAGACTAAAAATGAAAAAAATAATGAAAATTAAATGGCGATTTTTGAGAATAGCGCTGGCCGGCTTTGGCCGTTACGTTAGGTAAAGAGTTAAAAGAATAATACATAGACTACAAAGAGTACGTCGTGTGGAAGTGAGAGTTTGAAATTATGTGTATTTGGTACACAGTCTCGCTCTCTCTGCTTTCCCTCTTTCTTCCAGCGTTGGGACGTCCTTCAAGACGGGGGCCCCCTTTCTAGCCCTCCCCCCTCCCCGCAATGCGGGCCCATCCCCTACGCCACTGCTGAGGAGATATTACCTTTTTCATAGTGGAAACTGGTGGCAGGTGTACGTGTTTTTTGTGTGAATACCATTGTTTTTGTTTTGTTTATGTTCACTGAGAGTCGCCAGGCTTTTTTATAACAGAAATAATGGTAAAATTTCCAAAATACTAAAAGAGGAACTTAAAGTGGTGAATTCAAAATTGCCACTTCCACTAAATCGTAGAAAAAAAAAAAGCCTGCATGCGTAATCTCCTCGTTACGGCCAAACTTGAACCCATCGGGGAATAGTATAAACTTCAGTTTTTGCCAGTCAGGTTAATCGGGAGCGCGGTGGCTCAGTGGTAAACTGTTGGACTTCTATGCTAGAGGTCCCGTGTTCGATCCCCGACCGGGACGACCCGCGTTGTGTCCTTGGGGGCACGTTGACGCCGTGTACTAAGGCGTACTGCACGTCGATGGTGCAAATGTTTTCAACCGCTGTAACCCCGATTGAGCGGAGCTTGAACAACAGAGTTAGAATGTTGAGGAGCTGATTGTACTTGTCGTTGCTCGGTGGTTCTCTCCAGGTACTTCGGCTTCCTCCACCCGTAAAACTTTCACGGTCACGATTAGCCATTGTGCATAAGTATGTGCCCCTAAACCCCAATAAATAAATAAACAAATAAATATAGTCAGGTTATTTAACTCTGTAAAAAACTTTTCCAGGAGGCCAGGCTGGCCCATTTAAAACAAAACAAACAAAAAAATATATAAAAAACAAATAAAAAACTTTTCAGATGTTTTTGACCTAATGGGGACGCCGAAATCCTTATTAACTTTGTCCTGTCGATGCAGTTCCCGGCCAAGCTTTCGACTGGTCACTGCATGGACGGGAAGGGGCGGACGGGTGGATTGGACATTCAGTCCTTCGGCGTGGCTCATTGGTCGCAAAATACCACTATTATTAAGTGGCATATAAAAAGTAAAAAATGTTTTTCTGCAAACATCTGTGCCAGTGCGGTTTCTCGTTTTAAAATACTTAAGTAGTATGTAATGTGATTTTCACCTCTTATTTGGGGGACCTCGGTGGGGGACCTCGGAAGTTACGTCATGTCACGTGACATAGTGGCGCCATGTTGTGTTATCATCTTGTGGCGTCATCACCATAGTGATACGTGGTGTGGGTGCGCATGCGCAGCGCGTGTTGTTAAGGTGATACGTGTTTCCGTCGTCCATTTTGTATACTGGAGGCCGCCATCTTGGTTTCTATGCTAGCACGTGGTTGCTGTGTTACCTAAACCTTCTTATAGGACAGGGGTATGTACGGAGGGTATGTTCGATTGAATCGGAGTAGTTTTCTGGTTCGGATTTTCCTCAAATCCTCGTTTACTTCGTAGAATTTCCACAAACAACCCGACAAGTTGTATTATTTCGAATTTTTTCAGAATTCTCTGCTTCTGTCTATATATTTATGTTTACCTAGGCATGGTCCTTTGTTCTAGAGTATACTCCAGTAGCGTATTAGAGCCTATTAGTTGGAACAGCTTTGCTTATTGTTACTATATTTAGCTATTCTGGTCTATTCTTGTTAGTTCTGACCCTATTGCAAGTACTCTTGTTGTTTCATTTATCTAGAACATTTATATAACCAACCAATCAGATTGCTTGATTTCCCATAACCTGTACTTAATCGTATAGAGTTATCTTCCCTTATTACAACGAAGTTGTATCCGATTCTCATCACATCTATATCCAATGGCAATATCCCTGGGCACCCCAATTTCGGCCCCCCTTTTTTGAAAAATATATGATCTTCGGCACCCTTTTTTGTCATATGTGCTTATGTGAAAAAGCACAATGTGACACAATGTGCCCTAGCACAAATGCACATGTTTTATGTGCCGATATGTGCATATGTGAAAAGGCACAATGTGACACAATGTGCACTAGCACATAGGCACATACGGGTATTTGAGGATACCTATGGCCTGGTATTGTATTATTTGAGGATACCTACTGGTGAATCGCTGATTTGTCATATGTGCTTATGTGAAAAGGCACAATGTGACACGATGTGCCCTAGCACATAGGCACATACGGGTATTTGAGGATACCTATAGCCTGGTATTGTATTATTTGAGAATACCTGTCTAGGATACCTTCTGGAGAATCCCATTTTGTCATATGTGCTTATGTGAAAAAGCACAATGTGACACAATGTGCCCTAGCACATAAGCACATGCTTTATGTGCCGATATGTGATTATGTGAAAAGGCACAACGTGACACAATGTGCCCTAGCACGTAGGCACATACGACCAAAATGGGATTCCATAGCCACAGGTGTTTTCCAAAAGGGATTCTTTAAAAGGGATTCCGTAAAATGGAATTCCTATCCGACACCGTAAAATGCGCATTCGACGTTCGGGGAGGGTGTGTTGTTCGACACAAAGGGCATGGTCTGAAAGCGGCATATTTTACTTAGGTTAGTTTCGCATTCTAGGAACAGTCTAATGAAGGCTTTACAGAGTTTGAGTAGAACTTGTTTGCTTACTCTCCAGTAAAATGCAGAAAACCCCCGATGCAGGGGTACTGGGCATGGTGGGCAGGGGTTTCAAAGGGGAAGGGGACTCGGCTCTGGGTTTGAGTGTAGACCGGGAGAGTTTACAACATATCATCAATTTTAACACTTTGAGACTTTAATTATCCTGACGTTCAAACGGCGGAAGACCGGGAAATTTTCACTAAGCTTCGTATCAGCAATCATAAGTTAGCTACTGAGAAAGGGCGACATTATCAACCGCCGAAGCCTGTTATGGACAGGATATGTACTCACTGTGAAGCTAACTCTGAGAAAATAGAAAACGAATACCATTTTCTTATGGAATATTCACATTATTCAGAGCTTCGATCAGAAGTATTTGTTCTGATCAACAGTGAGAACGACAGTTTTATTGATCTGAGTAAATTTGAGAAATTCAAATTAATATTTGAAAATAGAACCCACAGTTTATGCCATAAAATCTGCAGCGTGATCCGGGATTTTTTCGCCAGACGATTATGATATGTTTATTGATGTGTATTGGAAATTTTAGTTCACATCTCCACGATCTTTTGCGTATCAAATTAATAAAAAATATAGTACTTTGATCATGGAAAATTGATGGATGAAATTGTAATGTTTTGAGTACTACTTTTGTTCATGTTACTTGTAGATTATCGCATACTGTCCTGTATAGGATGTTTTATGCTAATAAATGTTATGTTATGTTATGTTATGTTATGTTATGTTATGTTAGTTATGTTATGTTATGTTATGTTATGTTATGTTATGTTATTGTTATGTTATGTTATGTTATGTTATGTTATGTTATGTTATGTTATGTTATGTTATGTTATGTTATGTTATGTTATTGTTATGTTATGTTATGTTATGTTACTGGGAATTCAGTTTCTTGAACGTTTCACAAAGTACAAATAACAAGATATTTTTCACATTAGTGATTATGTGATTGAGGGCTAGATTATTTTTGATGATCTGAATTTGTCGTTCAAAACTTGTTTTATTACAAATTATTGGAGAGTGCCCTCAGGCACTCTCCAATAATGTGCAATAAAACCAATTTATATAAACAAAATATTATTTGTGTTTCACTGAATATGAAGTATAGGCAAGGAAGCTCTAATAGTGGCTTCTAGCACTCAACCAGTTAAGAAGTCTTGACATCAGGATTATATAAGTATTTTAAGCATCGATAACATTTGGCTCAACGTTTATCACTGAGCACTATTCTGGAGAAAACAGGAATTTGAGGTTAAAACTTTAAAAAATCGAAAGCACGTTGTTTGATTTCGAACGTCATGACACTTACAAAAGTATCAAAGGGTTAAATTAAACAAAAGATTTCGTACGTAATAACATGTAGAGAAGTATGAAAGGGTTAATGTCTTACTCAATAGTATTGACATTATGTATATAAATCTTTTGAACTCACCCCACCGAATGTTTAGTCTCTTGGCCGATTATCGAAATTGTGTGCACTAAATCTTGTGCATGAGGGCTTCCCCATGACATTTCTCGGAAAGTAAATTCTTTTCCACTAGGGCAGTCCAAGCGAAAAAGGGCACGCATTGTTCCCCTGCCCCCTAATACCAGGGCTCGACCCCCCCCCCCCCCCCCCCCCCACACACACACACACCGATACAAAAAAGCAAGCGCTTCTGGCGCCCTTGCATAACAAAATTTGAAGTTTTGGTCACTGAGTTGGAGTCTGATGCATTGGGGTAAAGTACCAGAGAAATTATGGGAAACTGTGACTTTAAAAAATTCAACCTTACAAAGCTCCAGCCCCGCAGAGAATCATACGCGGTTAATCGATACACGCTGATAAATTTTACAGTGACAGGCCGGCGTAATAAATTAATAATATACGCTTTGAAACCCATGGTCTCTTCCGGGAACAGACTAAGATATGCTCGCGATCAATTTTGTCTAGTCTGATATGCATGCTAGTCGCCTTTTCGGAGAGTAGGCTTGTAAACTTTTCTCTTGAAACGAATAAACAGTTGCAGTACAGTTGCAAACGTAATAGACGTACCTAATAGAAAAATTCACCCGTTCATGGAAGAGATGATCGGCGGATGGACTTATTTTTGGTTAGACCTGCCTTGCAAGTTACGAGCTATACACATGGATGTATGTTTGTCCAAGTCCTAACAAAAACTCGCTAGGTATTTGTGGTACTGTGATGTGAGATATCGAGGAAAACGTGTCTTAGGGGTCCAAAATCTGAAGAACTTACAGAGAGACTAAGACAGAACATAACGAAGATGATGTACGTCGGACTGGAATCAGCTACCCGAGGAGGAATTTTTCGAAGGCGCGCGTAAAACTTCTCCAAGGATCGTTGATTCCTGTATTTATAGTACGATTTTTTTCTGTTTTTATAGTACGATTAAACATGATTTAACCCTTTATTAACATGCAAAACAGACAACACGTGCAAAAAAAATTCTTGAAAAGCTAATTTTCTTCATTTTCTGTCTCACAAACATAGGTTATGACCCCTCATTGGAACGAGTTCGACGAGCTCGTTCTAATGAGGGGTCATAACCTATGTTTTTGAGACAAAAAATGAAAAAAATAATGAAAATTAATTTGCGATTTGTGAGAAAAGCGTCCGCCGGTTTTGGCCGTTACATTGAGTAAAAGGTTAAGTGAATGAAGCTGCTATTTTTGAAGAATATCACTTTCAGCGGTCTGATAACTTTCTTGATTGACACCGTTTTGTGACGAGGTATTTCATTCACGCCTCAACGGCACTGAGATGAGTAACATTCAACAAATTCGTTCTTAGCGTACATACCGTTCTTACACGTTATCCAGATTCCACGCGTGGTGTATCTATAACATATCCCAATGTCTGTTTAGTACCGCGTAACGTTGAATACGAACAGCACCCATGGTGCAAGTACACAGAACGACACGCATGTGTGAATGGGTTAATCGATATGGCACGGGTGCCTGCGCGTTAGGATAAAACGAGAGGCCGCAGGCCTCGCGTTTTATTTTTCCGCGATGGCACAAATGCCACATCGATTAACCCATTCACACGTGCGCGTCGTTCTGTGTTTATTACACGCCTCCACATCTTTAAAAACAACTAGGTATGACCTGTCCCGACTTGGGTCCAGGAAACTCCCCGCGACACGCTCTCTGATTAGTGGGCAACATAAATACCAAGTATCATTAATATCCTTTAAGGCTATCAAAAGTTCTGAGCCGGACACGACCTGTTATAGTTGGATTTGGATGTGGGGGTATGCGAACTTGAACTAAGTCAGTAACCTTGACCTTGTAGACAGGCATTCTAACTTTATTCGCGACACACCCTCTGGCCTCTGGTGGTGGGAAACGTTAATATCAAGTGTCATTAATATCCTTCGAGGCTATCAAAAGTCCTGAGCCGGACAGGACTTGCACGGACGGACGGACGGACAAAGTCATTCCTATGTACCCCCTGAACGTCATTCGCGGGGGGGGGGGGGTATAATTATTATATAGAAGGAAACTCAGCAATTCATTTGTTAACTATAAATAAGTTATTTCTCCGTCATTTCCGTTTCGGGTGATCAATCCGAATGTTTTTATTTAGTTTATTGTCTTTGCGATACCTTATTATAACGCAATCACTTCGTTTAAACTGCACGGCTTCCGTGGTTTTCGGTAAAACGGAAATTCCAAGTAGGCGGGGTTATATTAGGTTTTGACAATGACAGATGACGTGGTCGTCCAAAAATAGTCCGTCAACGATTTCTGTTCGGCACATATGTGCGGAACGGATTTTCATTTCCCACATGGTTTAATGTTGCTGTAGATAGGGACTTCATAGAACAGGCGTGTAATAAATACACAGGATGTCATGGCGTTCGCCAACGTGTTCGTCACGAGTAACAGCGCGGTAGGATAGAACGAGAGGCGACGCCTCGAGTTCTGTCCGTCTGCAATGGCATGAGTGTCGTATTAACGAAAGCATTCACACATCGTGGCGTTCTCAGTTTGTTGCACGCCTTTGTGATAATTATCATTTTCTATGTTCATCGTGAAAAATTTGGTCTCATTAGTAAAATTTTACAGTTCTGACAGTTCAAATCTTAGATGCGAATGGTAAACACGCCGTGTGAGAGATCGATACGTAAACAGAAAAATAGAAATGAAAATTGTGTCTAAGTAGGTTATTTGTGTGTATTTTGGGAGATTTAGTTATCTGAGAGATATTCGCTTCAAAGTCAAAATTTGAGTGTTATAAAATCGCTCCCCATTTGTAAAATAAGTTTAATTTCGTTAATTTTGGTGGCTTTAATGTTTTACCCAACATAACGGCCAAAACCGGCCATCGCCATTCACAAAAATCGCCAATTAATTTTCATGATTTTTTTTTTCATTTTTTGTCTCAAAAACATAGGTTATGACCCCTCGTTGGAACGAGCTCGTCGAGCTCGTTCCAATGAGGAGTCATAACATATGTTTTTTGACAAAAAATGAAAAATATTAGTTATTCAAGAATTTTTTTTGATAGTGTCGTCTGCTTTTCATGTTAGGTAAAGGGTTAAATAAAACTCTTTTCCAGTTGACCTTTGATTTATCGGATGGCACCACAGCGTCCGAACTGATCTGGATCAGAATGCTACGTTTCGATTGACCGCCTTAATTCTGTGATAGTGGGTTTGAGGGGATTCTTTCCCCAAGAAAATTTTGAAACCAGTTATTAAATGGAAACTTTTGGGGCTTGGAATTTAACATGAAACTCTCTGCATAATTTATTACTTGTTTCTTCAAACAAAATTGTCCATGCATATAACAAGACTGACATTTGTTCAAATGGGGCCCATTAGGCCGCATGGGACCTTTTGGGGTGGAGTGTGTGAGGTGAGTCAATTGAGTGAGGTTTTTTGGCTTTAAAATGAGTGTGTGAGGATTTCGAGTGATTTTATGCCCCCAAAATAAAAATTTTCGGCCAGTTGACCCCCATTGTGTGGGTGGGTGGGGTTGGTTCTATTTGGGTTTTCTTTTGTCTTGAAATGAGTTTTGAATGATTTGATATGAAAAAAACAATTATCATCCCCCCCCCCCCCCCCCGACCGAACCCACTCCATGACATTCCCAGTGGACGACCCGCCATTGAGACCGCGGTACGACGTCAATTCCGAGCTCGCACCCCCAAATGAGGGTCATCGGTCCCTCTCTATTGCGTTCATTTTCTGGTGGTTTAGGTTACTTTTCCTATCCCGGAATGTGTGATTGCAGCATGAACGTACTTCGTCTTACTGGTTTTAAACAGTTGGGCCATTGTATAGCTTCGTCCTAGTTCTGTTTGGGCAACTTGATCTCTGGTGAGCGTATAACTCCCACCTTGATCCTGTAGATTTGGTATTGTTTTCTTTACAGCAAAAGTGAGCGGTTTATCGGCTGTATTAAAGAAGCTGCAGGAGATTGTGGTGGGGATGTCAGCGATACGATTAAAAAAGATGAGGAATCAACAAGAGAATCGATGAAAGACACTGGATGTGGGGGTAAGTAATGTAAATACAGTGCTCCGATTTTGCCCTCTCACTGGCACAGAAACAATTTTCAACATGCTGTTTGGACCGGTTTTTATGCATAACAGGGTTATAGATTGTTATGATGCAGTCAGTGAACCCCACTTGCATTCCACCATCCTAACATATTAGGTAGCGAATTACCCGTGTAAACAAGCTTTGTTTATACACACTACAGAAATGTTGGTTCATCGAGAACCAATACTGGTTCTTCAGTTTGTCCTGGTAGGGGGACCAAATTTGGTTAAATGGAACCAAACATACAAATATTTTTGGTTCTTCAAAGGTTCACATTAACCCTTTGTCACTTTTGTATGTCTTAAGGTAAATTAATTTTCATCATTTTTTCATTTTTTTTTCTCTAAAACATACGTTAAGATCCCTCATTGGGACGAGCTCGTCGAGCCCGTTCCAGTGAGAGGTCATAACCTATGATTTTGAGACAAAAAATGAAGATAATAGTTATTCAAGAATTTTTTTTTGCAATTGTCGTCTGCTTTTCATGTTAGGTAAAAGGTTAAAAAACAAAAAACAATGAAGTCTCCATCACATCCACAGCAAATCGTCTTCGTTTGCGCGCAGGGATACATGACACAATTGTTGACTGCATAATTCACTTGTGAAGTTATCGTTTATAATCAAACCAGGAAATCCCAGTAAATCACAGTTTGGAAAGTAATAAATGGTTTTATTTCAAAATACTGCTGAGCACAAAAAATACCGTGGGTAGGGGGTGTTATTTTTTCGCTTCCCGACAGATAACGATAGGCAAGTTGACAGAATTACAGCACACTCAATTTAAAGCGTTCTGGGTAGTGTTCAACCGATTACCAAAAATGGTCACTGACCGATTACCGGTTTCCACTATTGACGACGTTTTGATACTTTGTGGTCATTTGTTTTGTTATTATTTTTCGATTTTTTAGAGTTTTAACCTCAATTCCTATTTTCCTCCGAATAGTCCTTAGCGACAACCGTTGAGCCGCCAAATGTTATCACAGCTAAATACTAATATAATCCTGCCGTCAAGACTTCTTAACTGGTTGAGTGCTAGAAGCCACTATCAGAGCTAAAGCCAACACTTTCCTTGCTTATATTTCATATTCAGTCAAACACAAATAATATTTTGTTTATATTAATTTGTTTTATAACACATTATTGGAGAGTGCTGTGGGCACTCTCCAATAATGTGTAATAAAACAAGTTTTGAATAACAAATTCAGACCACCAAACATAATCTATCCCTCAACCAGATAATCACCAATGTGAAAAATATCTTATTTTTTGAACTTTGAACTTTTATTTCCAGCTCGTCACAAACAATAAAGTTACATTTTTCTGTGACAATACATATACAATTTAATTCGTTGTATTTATGATGATGGAAATACGTTGATGATAATAAATGGATGATTGTATGGATGATGAGTGATTATTAGTATTAGCTGTTTGTGTGTCTGTCCGTCCGTCCGTCCGTCCGTCCGTCTGTCCGCCCGAAGCCCGCCCGCCCGCCCGCCCGCCCGCCCGCCTGCCTGCCTGTAGGAGTACTTTTTTATGGCGGAGGTCATCGTCAGGTTTAAAAAAGTGTGTGGGGTGGGGGGTCGGGGGCATCAAAAGTTATGACCAAATTTTTTTTACCGATAGATGTCTCCAAAGGGGTCTGCTAGGGGTACGTTTTGATCAGGAATCTAATGGTGAGATTTAAAAAAGTATCGGGGTAGGGTGGGGGTGTAGAGGGGCACCAAAAGTTATGACCAAAATCTTTCTCACCGATATGGGTCTTCAAAGGGGTCTACTAGGGGAATTTTTTTTACCAGGAATCTAATGGTAAGGTTTAAAAAAGTGCCGGGATGGGGTGGGGTGGGGTGGGGTGGGGGAGTAGAGGAGCACCAACAGTTATGACCGGCAAAATATAGTATAGATTAAGGGAGAATACTCTCCTCAGCCCGAGAAACGCTGGGTAACCCTGCTAGTGGTATAATATGATGAAAAAAGTTGTTAAGGGTGGAAAACACTTTCAGTTAAAAACAATTAATAAAAGTTAAGTTACCTTCAGCTACATCATAGTACATACATTTATTATACGTTAAACGATAGATTATCGAAATATTGCGGAAAGATAGAAATCGTATCCCCCACTGTGGAGATATATAAATTTTCACTTTCACAGTATCATTCAAAATGGCGGGTTTCAAAGCATCACTTCAAGGTGAATACGAGTCAAACGATCATTGTTTTTCTAGAAACGTATAATGAAAAGAAGATCTAGTGTTTTTGAGTGGATACCGATCATTTCCAGCAATAATTCAACGCGTATTCACCTTGCATTGATGCTTGAAACCCGCTAGTCCAAACATGGCCTAAAAGTCCGTAATATACAAAAAAACTTATATTACGGACTTTTAGGCCATGTTTGGACAAGAAACCCGCCTGCTGAACCAGATTGCAGGAGGCTGTCTGTTCCGATTATCGATCAAATCACTTCCGCGTATCAATGATTCAATGCGCTGTTCGCTGTCGACACCAAAAATTATCTCACTTGTGAGCGAAGTAAATTGCTATATTCGCTCGCGCCACCGATCGCGAAAAAATAAACATTTGTCTCGGTCACTCATGAGATAATTTTCGGTATCCACTCAAAAACTCTAGATATCCTCTTTGTATACAAATTGCTGTCCAGGGTAGTGATGAAGGATGAAGTGATGAAAGATGATATTCCTGAAAAATGAGATAAACAAATGAGTTGGTGATGGTGTGTGTATCATTAAAAGGTGATATTTTGATGTAACAGAGAACATATTTTCAGATACAGATAACCGTATCTACAATCTGATATATAAATGCGAATGTCTGTATCTCTCTCTCTATCTTTGTTCTGGATGAACTCCTCCGTTTCTCGACCGATCGATCTCAAATTTTCTACACGGGGGTAATTCGTCCCTGCGAGTAACATGGGGTGGGTGTCGTGCCCGTGAGGGGTGACCTTGACCTTGAAATTGATGACCATGACCTTTTATTTTGAAAACGGCTGGGCCGATCGGGCTAAAATTTCATATGTGTGGGTATATTGGCCCATCGATCATTTTGACTTTATCGGGGTGCCCGTGCGGGGTGACTTTGACCTTGAAATTGGTGACCTTGACCTTTTATTTCGAAAACGGCTGCGCCGATCAGGCTAAAATTTCATATGTGTGGGTATATTGACCCATCGATCATTTTGACTTCTTCGGGTTGCCCGTGCGGGGTGACCTTGACCTTCACCTTCTATCTCGAAAACGGGTGATATAACCATCTTCTCCCGTGCAACGCCGGATACCACCCGCTAGTAATGTATAACTGTAAAGGAGTTTGGTGGCAGTGAAATAGTTGTAGTGTCCGACGTTTGACGTCGCATTTTAAAAAAAAAAAAACGTTGAAGAAGCTGAATTCCCAGTGATGTTTGAACGTCAGGATAATTAAAGTCTCAGAGGGTTAACTGAACTGAACTGTCAAGGTCACCGCGCCAAGTAGAAGTTTTAAAATGACGACGAAGCAACGTCAGAAACACGTTTTCACTCATTCCACCACGCACGCTTTAACTCTTTACCCAACGCACACAATATCAATTTTTTTTATTTTAATTTTTGTTTTTGGGGTGGGAGGTCTAGTCCTAACTAGAAAGCTCCGGCTTCTACCCCTCCTCCCACTTCCCTTCCTTTCAGGGAAGTGAGAGGAGGTAACAACCGGAGAGTCCTAGATAAGAATAGGAGAGATCTCTACCTCTCCCCAACGATCTTCCAAATATCATGCCCCCCCCCCCAAAAAAAAAAGAAAATGGCTAGTACACCCCCATTATAGAATCCTGGCTACGCGCATGTCTGTCTGGTTGTTACTCACGCACTCCCAATTTTTAAGAGATGAAATGTGGCACTTGGACGTTGTTTTTTTTTAGCGGAGGTAACATGGGCAGAGCGAATTTTACATTGTCGTCGCGTTACCATTCAGCGATAAGACATATAAGAGCATAATGAAAAACGTGTGATAATGGCAACATGCAGGGCATCTATGCAGCAGCATGTCAGGAGGGGAGTCGGAAAGATGACGGGGGGGGAGGGGGGGGGGGGGTGTAAACCTGATTTGTGCCGACTGTGGTGGCTCAAGTTCCGACATGCCTTGATGATGCAATTGGAATATTAGTCAGTGGGGATTAATTATAATTAAGAAAAACCTCAGAGTTATTGGAAATTTATTAATGAATAAATAAAACATATATGTATAGTAATCGTGACGTAGCTTCTTACAAAATTAACACGCACCGTATCGGTACTCCCATTTGGTCATGCCGGCCCCAACAGTTCGCATAGGGTACAACAAACCTTCATTGTATGACCGACTGTCAGGGCCGGGGAGAGGAAATTCAGGCCCATAGGTTAAGTCTGTGATAGGGGGTTGGGGGGGGGGTGGTTTTTTCCCCAAGAAAATTTTGAAATCAGTTATTAAATGGAGACTTCTGGCGGCTTTTGGGATAACTGTATTACGTCAAGCTGATCTAATAAAGTTATTACTTCAAGAATCATGCGATCAAAAATTACAACCGTTGATCAAGTGCAGAGCTCCATTCACGATACAACCCCCTTCTTAACTTTTGGCAAAGCAGGCATGACCGTGGGTGGGAGTGGGATCTAGTCAAAACATGACCTGAAAGCTCTATAATACGGTATTTTGATATTTAATTAATACTAAAATAACCCAAGAGTTCTAGATTCCTGGGCTAAACTCGGGTCCCCAAAGTTCCGGGCCCAACCCTCTCCCCGGCCCTACCATATCCCCGGCCTGCCGACTGTGTGTGTGACACAAGTCCAATTATCAAAAATCTCATTCCTTAAGAAGTGCATGATTATTCCCCACTGGAAAGTTATATGGGGGGGGGGGGCGGACATCCTACCCTTTGCACCCCGCCCCCATAGTTACGCCCCTATCCATGTACAAACAGATGCTAGACAATACAAGAGACTAAAAAGAATGAAGAGAAGATCGAACACAATTAAGATAACAGAATTAACAGAACAAATATTGAACTATATAACAGACAGTGTACAGAAAAGGCAATAAAGTTTTAAAATATAACAAAAGTTCTTGTTTTTTTTTACTAGGAGGGAAGGGGAATACCATCGGGTGTTTATGTAAAAACACGGAATCCAACTTTACGGAATCGGCTAGGAATCTCAATTAAGGAATCTCTTATATGTATACAGGGAAAATCTGATTGAACATTTTGAAGGCTTGGACGAAATACAAGTCAATATTAATGGATGGTAGTTTAGTCAATAATACTGGTACAAGGCCGCAGTGGAATTAGACTGCTGTAGAAGCTAATGATAGGACAGATAGACCATAGACCAGTAGTGGCCCTTGAGCTTTGGCGACAAGATGGAAGCGGTTGGTAAGACTACATTAGACCTCATTGAGGGATTACTCATGGTCCTCATGGCCTCATACGACAAAAAAGGGGTGCCGAAGGCCATGTTTTCCAAAAAGGCGTGCCGAAATTGGGGTGCCAGGGATATGGCTGTTAAATACTGAAATGAGGCTAAGAGTCGTTGTAAATTATACCTCATTGAGGGATTTTTCATGGTCCTCATTGTTATGTTATGATGTTCATCATAATTACTTAACCCTTTACCCAACGTAACGGCCAAAACCGGCCAGCGCTATTCTCAAAAATCGCCAATTAATTTTCAAAATATTTTTATTTTTTGTCTCAAAAACATAGGTTATGACCCCTCGTTGGAACGAGCTCGTCGAGCTCGTTCCAACGAGGGGTCATAACCTATGTTTTTGAGACAAAAAAATGAAAAAAATTAGTTATTCAAGAATTTTTTTGCAAGTGTCGTCTGCTTTTCATGTTTGGTAAAGGGTTAATGAGAACTCCATATTATATTTTATATATATATGTATTTGAATTCACTACACTAAAATACATGTCTACTTTTCGACTACACGTTTAATACTGTTCTACTGCCAGATGTATTAGTGCTATAATCGAGTAATAGGATACTCGATGATATTTGTGTCAGATAAGTTGTTTTCTACAAACACTGGGAATGGCACTGCATTCATAATATCATTACAACCCCCTTCTAAAATGTTTTTGGTTCTGATGTATGTCTCGAAAAAATAGAATGCCTCGGCAGAAGAATGGTCAATATCTTGAGGAAGTTCAGTCTCTGGAATTTGTAATACTCTCTGGATTTTGTAATAGAGATCTGATAACATATGCATAGTTCAAAGTGACTCAGTTTCATTCAGAATAATATATGTCAACTGTTCATTGCTGGAAATCAAAACATTACATTCTTCAAATTTCACCAGGTGTGGGACTTTGTGAAATGTTATTACCTGATAAGAGTTCTAAAAGTTTCTGTTGAAACTATTTGTTGCAGGAGTCAAAAAATACATCCGGCTAGTATGTCAATGTCAACTAAGTCTTGATATTTGCACTACTTGCAGTCATATGTATTCATCAGCCCTTTTCGGCTTATTAACACTTCTCCACTACGGGTAACGTACGGCTGTACACAGTTTTCTTGGTTATTAGTGTGTAAAGTTTTACTAACATTGTCTCTGTGCTGGTTTTCTCTTACACTATTATCACCGGCTTTGCTTACATTGTCTCTGTGCTGGTGTTCTCTTACACTATTATCACCGGCATCTGTTGTAATCTCTGTTAACGTTTCCGGTGTTTGAATTATGTGTTTTCTGTTTCTATGATACGTTCCGCTGTCCGTTTGGACGCGATATGAACGAGGTGTGTCTTCTGTTTCAATTATCACGCCACGTTCCCACTTGTTGTTATTTTGTAAACGAACTGAGTCTCCTTTATTTAACGCATTCATGTCCTTGCTCGAATTGTCGTAGTAAAACTTTTGATTATTCTGATTGTTTGCCAATTTCGCCTTAATTGATTCCCGTGGTATTACCTTCGATTGTAAAAGTTGTTGTGTTTGCGGTAATTTTGATCTAAGACGACGGTTCATTAAGAGTTGTGCAGGTGAACCAAGATTAGGTACTGGGGTGTTTCTATAGTTCAAAATACTAATATATGGGTCTGTGCGCTCAGATTTACATTTTTCCAAAATTTTCTTCACAGTTTGTACAGTTCTTTCAGCCATTCCGTTTGACTGGGGGTGGTAAGGGCTTGATGTTGTGTGTTTAAAACACCAATCAATTGAAAACTTTCTAAATTCTTCACATGAATATTGTGGTCCATTGTCTGACCTCACTTCAATTGGAATTCCATGTCTTGCAAAAATAGACTTCATGTGCAGAATAACTGTGGTGGCTTTCAGGGCCGGCGGAAGAAGGGGGGCGACGGGGGCGGTCGCCCCCCTTGCCCTCGCCCACGGGGGCGAGCGGGGGCGAAAGTGTCCGAAAATAAAAAATTAGCATTGTTATTGATCAACCATCAGAAAAAAACAGGATCATACTGATCAGCCTATTATTCAGTTGTATCTTTGAAGAACCAATTCTCCGGCATGGATGTATATGTATACATTAACCCTTTACCCAACGTAACGGCCAAAACCGGCCAGCGCTATTCTCAAAAATAGCCAATTAATTTTTAAAATATTTTCATTTTTTGTCTCAAAAACATAGGTTATGACCCCTCGTTGGAACGAGCTCGTCGAGCTCGTTCCAACGAGGGGTCATAACCTATGTTTTTGAGACAAAAAATGAAAAAATTAGTTATTCAAGAATTTTTTTTGCAAGTGTCGTCTGCTTTTCATGTTAGGTAAAGGGTTAATTGCCCATGGGCATGGCATTCAATGGATAGTAGGCCTATGAATCAGCAAATTTTGCCTACCTGCTCAGCCTGACTGTTTTATTAGTTAGATGGCCAAAAGCCGAGTTTGTCGACAACAAAACTGGTTCGAAGCCTATGGCACTAGATAATCCGAGACTTATACTAGCACCGAGAGGGGGTAGGTAAACAGGGCAACTGCTCCAGGGTCCGGCCTCCGGCTGTAAAAAAATCATTTTCTTTCTATTATAAAAATACAAGAGGAATTTCAGGCCAAAGGCCACCAGAATGCACAATTTGAGAGCTCCATTAAAAATTTCCTGGGGGAAAACCCCTCCACCCCCCCCCCCCCCTTCTAATACCTCGTGTCTTCGGCACTCGGTGCAGATGCCTTCAGCATCTGAGGCGTCCCCTCCCAATTTTTAGGCAATATACGTGCACTTGCCCTCATCAGAAAGTTTCTCCCCCCTTGCCCTTTGCTGCTTCCGCCGGCCCTGGTGGCTTTGGTGTTTTCTAACTTCGCTATTTCAAAGTATTTCGACTGATAGTCCACCACTAATAGATAGTTATGTCCATTCCACATAAATAAATCTGTACCAACTACTTGCCATGGTTGATCCGAAATAGTGGAAGAAATCATAGTTTCTTTTTGATTCGATCTACGGTTTTCTAAACAAGTGTCACATTTCGACACATAGTCATGAATCTGAGAGTTCATGTTCGGCCAAAACATTATATCCCTTGCTAATTGCTTTGTTTTTTCGATTCCCATATGTCCCTCGTGAAGTTTAAGTAGCATTTGCTTTCGAAGTGAGTGTGGAATAATAACCTGTTCCCCTTTCAAGACCATTCCATCAATTTCAGAAAGTTCATCACGATGAGACCAAAACTCCCGGGTCGACATGGGTGCATTTGCTTTGTTTTCCGGCCATCCGTGTCGAATAACTTCAATTAGAGATTTCATGTCAGAGTCTTGTTTTGTAGCATTTGCAATTTCACTGAGTTTGCTGTCTGATATAGGCAAATTATTCACAACAAGATGTATTTGACAGTCCAGTTCAGAGTGCAAATTACCGTTATCATTTTCATTGAGAAATGCCCTAGTCAGCATGTCTGCAATGTACATTTGTGATCCTGACTTATACTTAAGTATGAAGTTGTACTTTTGTAAGCGCAAGAGCATTCGTTGAAGTCTGGGTGGTGCGTTTGTCAGCGGTTTCTTGATTATTGACTCTAATGGTTTGTGGTCAGTTTCGACAGTTACATTTTTGCCATATGTGTACTGATTGAAACGTCCTAAAGCAAACAAAACAGCTAACAGTTCTTTTTCTATTTGTGCATATCTTGTCTCAGCATCTATCATCGATCTTGAGGCATACGCTACAGGCTGATTGTCTTGCAGTATCACGGCACCGAGTCCAGATTTACTGGCGTCACAACTAACAGTTATTTGTTTACTGACGTCAAAATATTTCAATAACGGATCTTTTGTCAGAACTTCTTTTATTTTGGAGAAGGCGTTTTCCTGTTCGGCTTCCCATACAAATTCTACATTTTTTCTCAAAAGACTTCTGATAGGTTCTGTTATTTCTGACATGTCCGGAATAAACTTAGATAAAAAATTGACAGATTGACAGTGCTCAAGAGCCTTTGGACACCATTCTTATCAGTTGGCGAAGGCATCTCCGTAATTGCTTTCACTTTTTCGTTGTCCGGTTGTATGCCTTTGGCTGTTAATATATGTCCCAAGTATGTTATGGTAGTTGCACCGATTACACATTTTTCTTTATTTAGCGTGAGCCCTATGTCTTCACAGCGTTTCAAAGTTGATTTTAGCCGCTTGTCGTGTTCTTCCTGTGTCCTACCCCACACCAAAATGTCATCAATGTCAGTCTCAACACCTCCAATATCATCAAAAAGCTGAGATATTCTTTTCTGGAAAACCTCTTGAGCACTTTTGATACCAAAAGGGGTTCTTTGATAACAGTATCTTCCAAATGGTGTGTTGAAAGTTGTGAGAAGCTGACTTTCCGAGCTCAGTTTCAGCTGCCAATAGCCATGGTTTGCATCGAGCTTAGAGAATATTTTTGCTCCTGATATTCTGCTAGTAATTTCATCTATTGTAGGTAATTGGAAGTGTTCTCTTTTTATTGCTTCGTTTAGATGCCAGGGGTCTAGACAGATTCGTAACTTCTTGTTTGGTTTTTCCACGACAACCAGTGAGCTCACCCAATCTGTGGGTTCATCTACTTTTCGGATTACCCCTTTGTGTTCCATTTCCTTCAAACTTTTTTTGAGTCTGCTTCTTAAGGATACGGGTATTTTTCTTGGTGGATTTACGACAGGTCGAATGTTCTCATCAATTTCTATTTTGTATAGCTTGTGCAGACAACCAAGACCGTTGAATACTTTGGGATGTTCTCTAATTAACGTATTTAAATCGCACATTTTCACTGATAAAACAACTTGTATCAGTCCAAGGTCCTGCGACGCTCGGAATCCCAGTAGTGATGGCTGTTTTGATTTTGTTACGTAGAAGTCCAAATCTTTTCCCATACACTTAAGCTTAGCTTTTCCAAGTACTTTCAGTGTATCTCCAGTGTAGCTGGTTAAACGTGTACTTGTCCTTTTGAGCTTTGAGTTGTCTCCACGTACTTTATCGTAAACGTCCTTTAAAATGATATTGGCTTGAGAACCTGTGTCAATTTTGAACGTGACTGGCGTATTGTTCAAACTAACAGTGCAGTGACATTCATTGTCTTTAACTTCCGTTTTACTGGCTTGTTTATCCACAGCGCCAATGAATATGTCATCAGAATCACTTTCTGAATTGTCTTCCACATTGTGAATGTTTTTACGTGGCTTTGTTCTACAACACTTGGCAAAATGGTTTTGTCCCTTACATTTGTGGCAGGTTTTTCCGTATGCTGGGCAATTTCTAAATTCATGTAAAGTTCCACATTTTCTACAGTTGAATTTCTGAGGACTTGTAGTCTTGGGTGGAAACTTAGGTTTCACAGCTCTCTCCATTGAAGTTTTTGCGTAATATTTCTTTTTCAGTGCATGTATCGCAGAAGTACTCTGATCGTCATTGATTATTTGAATCTGCCTTTTAGATTCCTCTTCCGCGCGACATACTGATATTGCCTTATTCAGGGTTAAATCATCTTCTCTGAGGAGCCTCTGTTTTACTCGCTCTGAATTTGTCCCACACACAATTCTATCTCGTATCAGTTCATCTTTAATGTCACCAAATTCACAGTTTTTAGACATATTTCTCAAGTCTGTGACAAACTGGTCAATGGGTTCTGTTTTACCCTGTATTCTAGTGTTGAATTTGTGTCTTTCCATCGTGATATTCTTCTTGGGAATGCAGTATTTTTCAAATTTCTGCATTAATGGTTCCAATTTATCTTTGTCTTCGTCGCGTATATCCATAGTATTGTATATATCTCGACCTTCCTGTCCAATGATGTAAAGAATCGCCTTACATTTTTCCTTTTCGGCCTTCTTTGACATTGCGACATCAATGTACAAGTTCATGGCCTGTTTCCACCTTTTCCATCTCTCCGAAATATTGCCTTCGGTAGAAAAGTCCATTTCAGGTGGTTGCTTCAGTTGTTCCATACCGAAATGTTCTCACAAATTTATTTCTTAATGACAAAAATGTGACACTGAACGATCCTCGGGACGGAGTGGGTTCACTGCGAACTGTCCGTTTACGTGCTATTCTGACACCATGTTATGTTATGATGTTCATCATAATTACTTAATACACAGGGGAGATAACTCTGTATACAGATTATGGGAAAGCAAGCAATCTGATTGGTTATAATTGATCTAGATAAATGAAACAACAGGAGTACTTGGAATAGGGTCAGAACTAACAAGAATAGACCAGAAAAGCTAAATATAGTAATAATAAGATAAACTGTTCCAACTAATAGGCTCTTCTACGCTACTGGAGTATACTCCAGAACAAAGGAACATGGCCAGATAAACGAAAGCTATTGCATACATAGATAGAAGTAGAGAATTCTGAAAGAATTCGAAATAGTAAGTAAAAACTGGGATAGATTTTGGTGATTTGGAGGGATTGTCGGGTTGTTTGTGGTAATTAGTTTTACTCCGATTCAATCGAACACACCCTCCGAACATACCCCGTCTTATTGCAGAAAAATTGGGTAACATAGCAATCACGTGCTACCATAGAACCAAGATGGAGGCCTCCAGTATACAAAATGGACGACGGAAACACATATCACCCTAACAACACGAGCTGCGCATGCGCACTCACACCACGTATCACTATGGATATGACGTCACAACATGGCCGCCCACGCGGGTTACCATGACAACACAACATGGCGCCACTAGGTCACGTGACTATGACGTCACATGAGATCACCCGATGAGATCCCCCAAATAAGGCCCGTCCGGGTACATGACATACTACTTACGCACCCCATAAAATGTAAAGATCTATCCACGTGCAAAATGTCATGGAAATCGGAAGGGTAAGCACCCTTTTCGAGGCGGTGAAAAATGGGACAATTTTCGGAAAAGTCGTTTCACGACATCTCAAGTGCGCATGTCTCGGAACTTGTAAGAGAAAAGCTGTCTGCAAATTCCAGCAACACTACTGGTAGATAATTTTGTGATCTATGATGAGACTATATTCATCAATTTACATGTAAATCTAATGACTTTTGCATACCCCACCCCCTCCCGCTTTCTTTGGGTGGGGGAGTGAGTTGGTAATAAATTTCCAAATAAATAGGCCTGGCAATCAAGAAAATCAAGGAGTGCAAAACAATTACCCTCCTCAAATTGCTTGGGAGTGCAATTTGCACCTTGAATTTTCAATGCAAAAACTTGTATGCTATTTTGGTTATATTCACTTCAAGGTATTAAAATTGTGACTGACAAATAGTACTACATTCAGCTACATAGTGGAAAAACTGGCACACACATCTTCTCATTACTCAAAATGTTGCATTCAATTCTTATATATGACTGTCTTCTACACTCAAAATGTATTGAAATGTGACACAGAATGGGTCATGAATTATTGCGAATCAATGCAACATTGACAAATCGTCCCCTGAGTTTCAATGTGTTCTATGTGCCAGTGGAATGATAATAGATTTTAAAGGCAATCCTAAACAGGTGTGGCATTCCAGAAAATCAAGGGGTGTAAAAAATTGCCCTCCTCAATTTGTTCTAGGCGTGCAGTAGGCGTGCAGCACTCATGCACTCCTAAAGAATGCCAGGCCTGAATAAACCGAAATTGATTCGCTTTTGGCCCATCCAGTTTGGGATATGAAGCAGTAAAACGGTGTTGGGTTTTAGGTTCCAAAAGAAAATACTAACCCTAAAATCTTGAGAAAACCCCCAAAGGCTCACTAGCTTGTAACTTCACTCAAAATTTCAAACCAAATGTTGTGTGGGATAAATGTTATAGTGTACTCAAAATTAGGGACATGCGAATCACACATCTTCGATTCGAATCGTACTGTGACGGCTCAAGTCCCGGCTCTTATTCCAGCTACATCATCAAGGCGAGCCCCCCCCCCCCCCCCCCCCCCCTCTTCCAAAAGTGTCGATGCAAATGCAGTAAGCATCTGCCACGAGTACCGAAGGCACGAGCTATGAAAGCTGGGGGAGTCTCCCAACAAGAAAACTTTGATCAGTAACAAGTTAAATTGGAGACTTCTGGCGGCTTTTTGGATGAAAATTCACGCTTTTTTGACCGTCAAAATAACGTTTTTGAGCAGCATTTTTCAAATTGTTTATCAATGAGTATCCAGTGACCAAAAGAGTTATAGATTTTGTTTGCACAAAGATTCTTGAAGTGATAACTTTATTACGTCAAGTTGATTTAAAAGAGTTATATATTCATGAATCATGCAATCCAAAATGACAATGGTCAAGTGCAGAGATCCATTCACGACACAGCCCTCCACCCTCCCCTCTTAACTGTTTGCACTGGAGTCAGAACCTTAGGGGGTTCTAGTCCAAACATGCCCTGAGAGCCCGTATTTAACGGTTTTGGTTTGGTACGTTCTTTTAGAAAAAAAAGTGTGGTGGCCTCACCCTAGAATCCTGGACTCCTGGGCCAAACCCTGATCCCCAAAGTTCCGGGCCCCAAGTTGCTATCCCGGGCCCCCACCTTCTTCCCGGTCCTGGGAATTGGGAATTAGCATGGGAGGTGGCATGGGTCAGATCCTATTTATGTTAACCCTTTACTCAACGTAACGGCCAAAACCGGCCAGCGCTATTCTCAAAAATCGCCAATTAATTTTCAGTATTTTTTCATATTTTGTCTCAAAAACATAGGTTATGACCCCTCCAACGAGGGGTCATAATCTATGTTTTTGAGACAAAAAATGAAAAAAATTAGTTATTCAACAATTTTTTTTTGCAAGTGTCGTCTGCTTTTCATGTTAGGTTAAGGGTTAAAAAAAGCTCGGACCAATGTTGAAGACAACTCGAATATAAACAGAGTTAAAATACTGTTAAAATGCCAATATTCACAAATGAAACGTACAGGTTGGTATTAATGATACAAATCTGCAAAGGTGACACAAAACTATAGTATTGGTTGACTACAGTGTTCAGTATTTAGTAGGTAGCTTTGTAATTAATAGGCTACCTCGGTGCCTGGATGAAGTGTGTAAGTTCTTTTGATGTTAGGTAAAGGGGAAATATAGATGAAATTACACGCTGTCTTTATTTTTAGCGTTATTTTACGTACAAATTCCATCTGAACTTTTCGTTTTATGAGATGACGACAGTGACTAATACCAAGTTATATTTCCGTGTAAAGATTCGAAGGGAAACGAACCGGGCAGCTGATTTCGAATCGAATCGAATATTAACTTAAGATTCGAAATCGAACCAAATCTTGAAGCTTCGAAGGACCCAAGTCAAAATTTTCATATTCATGTCATTTATACCCTAAAATATCAAGGGAGATGACTCAGAAACTATTGGGAATATCCAACATAAAAATACGAATTCAGCATTTCATGGAAAATAAAACATTTCAAAGCGATTGGACATTTTTAAAAAGTTTCTAAATTTTCGATTCTCACCAGGGGTTAATAACCCTTTACCCAACGCAGACGATATCAAAATTTATTATTTTAAATATAATTTTTTAAAATTTTTCAAAAAATTTCAACAAAATCATATCAAGTGACTCCTCGTTGGAACGAGCTCGACGAGCTCGTTCCAACGAGGGGTCACATGATATGGTTTTGTTGAAATTTTTTGAAAACTAATGTTTTTTCAACTGCTGAATTTGCATATTATGCTGGCGGATGCGGTCGATTTGTTGGGTAAAGGGTTAAAGTTATTTGTGCATGAGATGCATTTCCTTTATTGCCGTTGTTAGAGTGCAGTTGCGTGTTAATCAGGGACGTGCCGACGGCGTAGTGTGTGTGTGTGTGGGGGGTCACCCCATCCCGGTCCCTCACCCTAGTTGGAAATTCACTACCCTACACCCCCCCCCCCCCCCCCCCCCCCACACACACACACACACACAACAATCGGAAACCTCTAGCCACGTCCCTGGTGTTAATATTCAAATTAACTTCCATGAAAATGTTAAAAAGCTGTTTTCAAGAGAATGGAGCTAAAGGACTGAACTGGTTGGGAATTTTCACAGTCGAAAATCGTCACAATGAGCAGCCACAAAGTCCTTACATACACGTGTACGCTAGTGTTTGTACGTTTAAATCTTTACCTAACACGAAAGGCAAACGACACGTGAAAATATAGCTTATGTCCCCATCACTGGAACAAGCTAAACGAGCTCGTACCAATGAAGTGGCATAAGCTATACGTTTCAAACAAAAAATTTAAAAAAATTAAAATTGAATGGCGATTTTCATTGGGTAAAAGATTAACAACCCTTTGCACACTGATGGCAAAATGTATAAAAAATCAACCTGCAAATCCACCCCACCCCCATAATTGAACTAGAAATTTAAAAAATTACGCTTGGTTTCACTGAGCTTATTGATCTCTGACAAACAAGACTAACCTGATTAAATTCGAAGTTGCATCACGCTAAAAACTAAAGTGTTAAAAACTATACTTGAAGTGCTGCATTTAACACTTACTGAGTGCTGAACTAGCACTTTGTTCAAGTGTAGATATCCCAGAACTTGACAGGTGTTACAATAATACCACTTAACAAGTGTAATGTCGCGACACTTAAAAGGAAACAACGCAGATGACGCGGATCAGGCTCGAACTCTCGAGCCTGATCCGCGTCATCTGCGTTGTGTCCTTTTAATCATGTACCCACCAAGCGCAAATCAAATTATGGACGATTCTGGAAGAACTACCAATGCTAGACACATGGGAAGTGCCATCCATTCAAGTTTCAGATGTCTGACGATTGTAATGCATGTCTAAGTGCTCAAAGCATTGCACTTTGAATGTTAAAATCAAACCCTAAGAGTTAGAATGGGTTTAACACCTTGAAAGTGTCAGTTTTAACACTTTAGTTTTTAGTGTGATGATGGGAAAAAATTGTTTTGACATAGGTATGCAGAGGGATAATTTTTTGTTGCTTTTTATCATTTCAGCTGATTTCATTCATGGTTCAGGATTCTTGTGCCTCATCATGTCCATCATTATCCGAATCTTATGCAGAGACTAACTTAGTATCTTTTCGAACCTTCCATTTTATGCATGATAGTGTGTGCACATATGTTTGTGTATATTTTACATTTCCACAGATTAAAGAAAAATATTTACCAACATAACTCAATGAAACCCAGTCTGTGAATGCTTATGAGATACTTTATAATCAATACATTTTCTTGTTAATAAACATACAAAGCACAACACACATACTCACTCGCTACTTTCGCACTCTCATAGTACTTGAGAATCTCCCTCTCTGTCTTTCCCCTCCTCCCTTGCGTGCACCGGCAACCCCATGCATGTATCTTCAAGCACCGGGGTTTACAAAATAATTGAAGTATGCACGTTGAATATCACAGTTATCCGTCCCACAATCCTCGCAGTATCCAAAACTATCGCCGGTCGCAGGTCCCGCACATAGACGTATTCCACGCACCCAAACACACCTGCAACCCCTTACTCATACACCCCAGTTTTGTTTAACTCTTTACCAACATTACTGCCAAAATTGACCAGCGCTATTCAAAATGTGCCTAATTAATTTTAAGGGTTAACCGCTTTTGTGGAGACTTTTTTTCTTTCTTTGGTCTGTGTGGCAAACGAAGTCAAACAAGTCCCCACAAAAACTGGGAAGACAAGCCTTAACCTATTGTTTTATTTGTGAGGACTCAAAATAGACACAGCACATTCACACACAAAGGAAAACACCCCAATACACATATGAACACAAATATATAGCCTGTATTTGCAGGCGTATCCCTGATATTTGGAACGCCGTTGACGAGCCTACCCTAGTCCTAACTACCCCCCCCCCCCCCCCCCAGATGGTTACCCTCGCCTCCCACTTCCCTTCACATCCGCTATAACATAACAACATGGCTTCCTGCATGCAAAGTGCACTATGGCGACCAATATGCACCGCGACTATGCCATCACTTTCTTTTTAACACAACTAGTAGCCCATGGTAACGGTATCAGGACAATTTGTACCCACGGAACTCGTACCAGTCAAGTCCTATCCAAAATTGCACGACTCGTACCCATTTTTGTCTGGGCAACTCGTACCCATGATTGGACAACTCGTACCCGCAACGGGACAACTCGTTTCTGATATTATTTACAGGGGGGGGGGGGAGGAGAGGGGGGGGGGGGGGCAGATAGTAACACAAAAATAACAGGCCAATGGTTCATTGATATCGCTTACATGAGCGAGGGCTGGTAGTGCAGAGGCTGCAGAGACGGGGTTGGATGCTTTCTCTAAAACATCCCACCCCCTTTCCCATCAAAAATTTACCCCAAACATGCAATTACTACGGGATTGTAATTTCGATATTTTAAGACACAGTCATACAGAGCGAGATAAACGCAATAGAGGTAGGCCTACTAGGTGTCATGTTTTAAAGGATATATGCGTTCGACTCCCTAGACTTATCTATAAGCACATGTGGCCAATATAACAACCTGTTTCTTTTCACCTCCATTAATGACTTTTGCAGGAGAAAATTAGGTTCATTCTGTAAGTCTGACTTTGAGAAGTGACTATACATATAATTGTCTGAATAATCTTGAATAATAATACATGATTATTAGCAGGCTTTTGGTTGTTCGTCTTTCGGGAAAATGTGTTTAACCCTTTACCCAACGCAGACGATATGAAAATTTATTGTTTTAAATATCATTTTTTTTAAAAATTCAAACAATTTCGACAAAACCATATCATGTAACCCCTCATTGGAACGAACACGACGAGCTCGTTCCAAAGAGGTATCACATGATATGGTTTTGTTGAATTTTTTGAAAAATAATATTTTTTCTTCTGCTGAATTTGCATATTACGCGGGCGGATGCGGCCTATTCGTTGGGTAAAGGGTTAACAGAAGAAATTATGGATGTTCTATGTCTTCTCTTTATGGTTTGTCAGAGATAATTTCTGGCCATACAATTTTGTTTTGTGGCAGAACAAAATAATTTTCAGTGCCCAGAATGCAGGAAATAGCATTCTGGGGCGTTTTTTCCGGGGATCACGCCCCTTACCCTCTTGTTTTCCCGGGCTCTCGCGGCATTTAGCCCCCCCCCCCCCCCTCCACACACACACATACACACACTTCCAAAATTGTCCCACAGCCCATGTAGTGACAGAAAAATAACAGACCAATGTTTCAGTTCCATATGATATTTATTAATTTGTAGTCAGAGCACAGGGATGAAAAAAAAAACACTATTAACTGATCTTGTCTAGCTATTTATATTGAGCACAGGGGTGGTCTGATATTAACAAATACTTATAGCACAGAGAACGAAAGAGCAAAATGCTCTATTAATTGATCTTGTCAATTAGCTTGCGTTAATGATACTTACAATGGTAAGGCTGTGAAATGATACAGCAGTAGAGAAATATATAATTAGAAAAAACGACATTCCCGCAACACTTTGTTAGCTTACTCTTTTATGAAGTGGAAAATTTGATCTCTTTTACTGAAGGCTACTTGCAAACCAAACAATTAAGATTTAACCCTTTACCCAACGTAACGTTCAAAACCGGCCAGCGCTATTCTCAAAAATCGCCAATTAATTTTCATGATTTTTTCATTTTTTGTCTCTAAAACATAGGTTATGACCCCTCGTTGGAACGAGCTCGTTCCAACGAGGGGTCATAACCTATGTTTTAGAGAGAAAAAAAAAAATAAAATTAGTTATTCAAGAATTTTTTTTGCAAGTGTCGTCTGCTTTTCATGCTAGGTAAAAGGGTTTTAACTATCACAACAAAGTAGAAATACAAAGCAAATAATTATCAAAACATAAATACAACATGTGCTGACAGCAACTTACAGAGCAAATCATTCTTTAAACACGTGCGACATTTGCCAACAGCAAGTTTTCATTGCATAAACTTATAGAAGTGTATGTTCCAAATGTCAAATCAATAAAGTTTCTAAAAAAATAATGATAGCATTTCCATTGTCCAGTCTGTTATTTTTGTGTTACTATCCCCTTGTAAATAATATCAGGTTCGAGTTGTCCAGCTGTGGGTACGAGTTATCCAATCGTGGGTACGACTTGTCCACATAAAATGGGTACAAGTCGTCCAATTTGGGGTACGACTTGACTGGTACGAGTTGCCGTGGGTGCGAGTTGTCTATAAACCATGGTAACTATCCTCCAAAAGGTAGCCCCCAAACGGTCTCCTCAAGTAGTATATCCCCTTATTACTCTTTTAAAATTATCCATGCTTCCTGATTGGTCAGTAACCAATGCATCCAGTGCGGTACATTTAACTCCAACTGGGTGTACGAAGTTCAGCGGGGTGTATGGAAATGTCTGATTGTCATGTGACATCTAAACGGGCTGTACAGACATTCTGTTATACACTTCACCGATTTCCCTTTCACCCATCGCCTCAAACGTTTTCGTCAGTAATAATAAACATTCATGACTCATGCATTGTTTCATGGGAATATTGCTAACACTTGAAATAAAGCATGTGTACATACCCTCAACGTCTGATTTTACTGTCGAGAAGAGGAATTCTGTTGTGGTGTTTCTACACTATACTTCACAGATCGATGAGGATTATATGAATTGTCTCTTCCGTGAAACGTATTAACCCTTTACCCAACGTAACGGCCAAAACCGGCCAGCGTTATTCTTAAAAATCGCCAATTAATTTTCAATATTTTTTCATTTTTTGTCTCAAAAACATAGCAAATGACTCCTCGTTGGAACGAGCTCGTCGAGCTCGTTCCAACCAGGGGTCATAATCTATGTTTTTGAGACAAAAAATGAAAAAAATTAGTTATTCAAGATTTTTTTTGCAAGTGTCGTCTGCTTTTCATGTTAGGTAAAGGGTTAAAGCACTTGTACAAGTGTGAATATAGTGTCCACATTCTCCAAGACGCACAATGCGCTACTCTATCGAATAAAACACTAATAATCAACTTGTGTCCCACAATAAAAATGACGCGTCATTTCCCAATCTCCTCGAACTGCAGGTTCCCAAATGTTTGAGTTCAATCAAAGGGAAATAACTCCAAATCAAATAAAATTCTTTCGTCTGCTTGTCAAAATGTCTCTTAAACGCTTTGCTTGTCATTCCGGCGAAGAGATATTAATAAAAAGTTTACCGGTTGGCATTTTCAAGTTGTTTTAGGTTTCAACTATTCTTTTTCAAAGTTCGTGTTGAATAATAAAGAAACATGTGTTTCTTTTAGTTTCTCAATTTTTTAATAATTTTTTTCGTCACTGGAATGTCGTTTGTGGATTATATAATAAAACACACCTCGACACACTGAAAGGGCACGGTAATAAATTCGTCACACTGTGTTAAACTGTTTCAGCTGAAAGCCGAAGGAAATACGAATCTCAGAAGGGTAGTAGTGCCGTACACCCTGCTGAAACACCGTGTCTACAGGGGTGGCGGGGCGATTTTCAAAGCAGGGGTGGGGCTGAATCGGGCGATGGATGGTCGTCGGTAGGATGGTTCGGCCCGTCGTACGAAAATTGTAAATTCCAGGGTTCCAAAACTCCCATTTCCATACATCTGAGTGGATATTTTGAGATTTTTTTGTTGATGTATTTGAAAGATTTCACACTTTGAGAGCCGTTAAAAAACGTCGGGAAAGCACACAGGTGAGGTCTATTTATCAGCTGATAAATAGACCTCACCTGTATGCTTTACCAGACGTTAACAGCAATTATACTGTATGTGGATTATCTTGTCTGGGGTGGATTTGGTACTTGTATGTCTGTAAGATTACGATCTACTTCAGTTAACCGATTTTTTAACAGATTGTATACATTTTAGAATTTGCTGCCACTTTCTGCAAGAAATGATCCGAAATTCATCGAAACTGAACCAGTACGAGAGAAACATAGTTGGCGAAAATATTGGGAGGCTCTGGATCCGCCCCTTGTTTCACCAGTCATTGGTTGTGTTAAAATATATGCATACAAAAAAATATAGCCCGGCAAAAAAGTAGAGGGGCTGAATCCCCCTCCCCCCCCCCCCACCACCCCGGTTCCGCCGCCTCTGAACTAATAATGTCGTAGTATCCTCATATAGCGAGATGAGTCGAGGAGTCGTAGTGGAGCCACTTGTTCACTCCATAGCTCATTTGCTCGATGAGATTCTAGTCGTCCGAGCACTGCCAGTAGTAGGAGAGCGTCCCTCATCAGCCGGACCTCGGATGTGACGTCATAGTCACGTGATCCAGTTACGTCATGTTTGGTTGTGATGGTAGCCCGCGTGAGCGGCCATCTTGTAACTATCCATAAAGTGATACGTGGTCTTAGTGCGTATGCACAGCGGGTGACACGTGTTTCCTCTGTCCATTTTGTTTCTATGTTTCCATCTTGGCTTCTATGGCAGCATGTTGCTGCTATGTGATCCAAAGGCCTATAATAGGGCGTGGGTATATCCGGAGGGTGCGTTTGACTGAATAGAGGTAAGACTAATTACCCAAGTACAGACCCGACAATTTCCCCCAAATAACCAAAACCCACCCAAAATAACTTTATTTGGTACGGATTTCCCCGCAATCCTCCTTATAATAATAGCACCTAGTGCTATATAGCGCGTTCCTTTGTATGGGAGTGAATCTAATTACCCCAAACAACCTGTAAGGACCACTAATCACAAAATCACCCAAAACTACTACCGAAACGGACTTGGTGAAGCTACCACCAAGGGCTAAAAATAGTAGCACGTAGTGCTGTAGGGCGCGTTCGTACTTTAAGCCCGTCTAACCTTAAGCCCCTTTTGTTTTCATCCAAGGAATAATGGAGCGATCCCTTCCTCTACAGGAGGGCCATGAAGTCCTTGGGCGTGTTCGATTGTTCAGGCACATACTCCAGTAATGTAGAAAAACTTTTAATTGGCTCAGTTTTGGCTTATTTTGTACTATTTTATATGCTTTTCTGTTCTGGCACTTCTGACCCTATTCCGGGTATTCTTCTTGATCCGAACACCCTAAGATATGTTTCATCTAGCCGGATGTCACTTTACTTCACCATCACGTCCAGTGGCACCCCACCTCCAGCACCCTTAACTAACGAACGACTAGCCAACGGCACCCCTTTTCTGTCACAAGAAGCCACGAGGAAGTCCCTCAATGAGGTATAATCTACCACCCCTCTTATCCTCATCCGTCCCGTGACACCAAACTTCCTTTTTGGGAAAAGTCTGTGGTCAGAGAATCACCTTCTATTCAAGAAAGACAGATTGCGATGACTTGTTTAAACTGCATTTTGTGTAGTAGACACTCAGTCTGGTAGCACTACCAGACAATTGCCTCCCGCATGTAGAGAAAACACGGTCCAAATCTCGTGATAAACTTCCTTTATACACCGCTCCGAAACTTTGGAACGCTCTCGACGACATAACTCGAAATACCAGTAACAGAAACGAGTTTAAGAAAAACTTGACCTCCAAATTTCTTTCATCATATTCCACCTTTGTCAATTGTGATAATCCCAATTATCCTGGCTTCACTTAGTAAATTTGTAATCAAGAATAACCTTAACAGGTGATTACATAACACAACAGACGTACTCTCTGTTTTTTTCTGGAACCCATTCCTGGTCAAATTTGCTGCTCACTCCGAATACCCAAACATGTACACCAAAGAATACGTTTAACACCCAAAAGAAGTCTGTTGTCAGTAATATCGACTCAACTATATTGTTAATCCGGAGAACACGTAACTCCTAGCAGCCATCTGCCCAACGGGCTGAGGACATAGAGAATAATGATATGCATCACTGCTAGTGCTCAGTAAGTGACAGTTTTGGCGCCAGGGGTGGGGGTGGGGTGGGGACTATACCCCCCCCCCCCCCCGAGAGGTCCAGTCCCCCCTCCCCCGTCGGAGATTTTTAGTCAGTCCGTCGGAGAGTCTCGTAAACCCGACTTCACGAGAAATTTCCGACATTCGAATGTAGATATCTCGTCTTGTCAGTCTCGAACCCGCACAGCACTGGAACTTTGATAGAGAATAGTGATTCTCACGAAATTCCTTAATGTCGTCCGTCAAACTGGCTTTATAGATGAAATATTTCCCGACCTTATTATAATATGTTTACTTTAACCCTTTACCTAAGGTAACGGAAAAAACCGGCCAGCGCTATTCTTAAAAATCGCCAATTAATTTTCATTATTTTTTTCATTTTTTGTCTCAAAAACATAGGTTATGACCCCGCGTTGGAACGAGCTCGTCGAGCTCGTTCCAACGAGGGCTCATAACCTATGTTTTTGAAACAAAAAATGAAAAAAATTAGTTATTCAAGAATTATTTTTTTAAGTGTCGACTGCTTTTCAGGTTAGGTAAAGGGTTAAATAATCAAGACACATACTCAATTTGCTTCTGTTTTGGTTCTCCAATTTACCAATTTTCACTCATTTTCCTTCGTTTGGGAGGTCAAATGTTATAACCCTCCTGTCGGAGAGATCAACCCCCCTGGCGCCACCCCTGGTAAGTGATCCAATCACAATAAAGATGCGTGACTTGTCTGCAGGCGCAATCGTTGAACACCTCCAACATGATGCCCTCCGAATGCGCTGGCCGACATGGACGATCAGTTCACATAGATTTATCCTTTCTTTGCTCTCCGAACGATATCGGGTGCTTGATGGGACTTGTTACCGAGTAATGGAGTGGTCTCGAGGTGCAGCTTGTTTCGAACCAATGTATCAATTCCTAACCATCAATCCCCCATCGGCTTTTGTGCTGGAAAACATCCCGCAAATGCATCTTGGCAATGAAAAAAATCGAGCCCAAGTCCCAACTTAGTAACACATACTTTTTTTCCTAAATCTGAACCATTTGGTCACAGTCTGTTTGCAACTACACTTCCTTCCAGGGTGTGACAGGTAGTAGACAGCCAATCTGGCTATGCCACCCCACTACAGTATACTATTAACTAAACTTATGAAATATATGTGTTTGTAACCATTATTGTATTTGTAACCATTTGTGTAAACTGTGAATAAATTATCTGAATCTGAATCACTTTTTCTGTCGTATGAGAGTCATGAGGGAATCCCATCTGCAAGTGTCCACCTGGATACACCTCTTGACTGTAAATTATCCAACTGAGGTTCTAGGTAGTCACAGATTCCAACCAAAAATCAATAGTGGTGGTGGGGGGGGGGGGGGGGGGGGGAGTTCTAGTAGGCCTGCACGGTATATCGATAAACCGATATATACCCGTATTCAAACCAGTATCGATTATATATCGTCATTATTTCTTTACCCACAATTTAATTTTCAAGATGTCTTTAACTGTAGATTAGAATGAATAATATTACCGCTTTATCGCGTAATATACAAATTCAGCAGTTGAAAAAATAATTTTCAAAAATTTCGACAAAAATATATCATTAACGACACTGGTAATCTACCATATTTCCAGTCAAAGACGAACGCCAAACCATGCAGTTTAAACAAGTCATCGTAATCTGTCTTTCTTGAATAGAGGGTGATTCTCTGACCACAGACGTTTCCCAAAAAGGAAGTATGGTGCCACGGGACGGATGAGGATAAGAGGTGTGGTAGATCATAACTCATTGAGGGACTTCCTCGTGGCCTCTTGTGATAGAAAATGGGTACCGTTGGCTAGTCGTTCGTTAGTTAACTGGTAGAGTGCTGAACTATTTTTGATGGTGAAAATTTGTTCACATGTCTTTGCCTTGTTACAATTTATGGGAGAGTGCCTACAGGCACTCTCCCATAAATTCTAACAAGGCAACTCCACACAGACTAAATAATTTTACTTCAAAGATGAAATGAAGCACATCCACAGAATACGAAGCCTTGAAATTGAGGCACCTGCACTTCAGAATAAAGCCCAAATATGGGCTTCCAGCACTCTACCAGTTAAGGGTGCTGGAAGTGGGGTGCCACTGGACGTGGCGGGGAAGTAAAGTGTACGCAAATAATGCTGAAAATAAAGACTGACTTTATTTCCATCTATATTAGCATAAATAGCACCTGGCCGATGCTATCTCCCATGCTAATTCTCAGGACCGGACCGGGAAGAGAGTGGGGGCCCGGAGTAGCAACCTCGGGGCACTTAACTTTGGCTGTCAGGGTTTGGCCCAGGAATCCAGGATTTGTTGGGTTAGGCCTGCCACCCCCCCCTTTTTTTTTTAAAGAACGTGCCAAACCCAAAACATTAAATACGGGCTTTCGGGCCAAGTTCGGACTAGGGCCCTCTAAGGTTCTGACGCCTGTGCCAACAGTTAAGAAGTGGGGTTGTATCGTGAATGGAGCTCTGCACTTAACCAACGGTTGTAATTTCGGATTGCACGATTCATGAAGTGAAACAAACGAAAGCTACAACACTAGGCCACTGGATACTTATTGATGAACAATTTGAAACATGCTGCTCAAAAACATCATTTTGACGGTCAAACAAAAGCATGATTTTTTATCCAAAAAGCCGCCAGAAGTCTCCACTTCAATAACTTGTTACTGACCAAAGCTTTCTTGTGGGAGAACTCCCCCCCCCCCCCTCCTCCCCCAGCTCTCATAGCTCGTCCTTCGGCACTCGCGACAGGTGAGTAGTAGGAGATGTATGAAACGGGCCACATTGGCAGGACCCCGGGCAGGACCCCGGAAGTGACGTCATAGTCACGTGACCTGGTGACATCATGTTGTGTTGTCATGGTAACCCGCGTGAGCGGCCATCTTGTGACGTCATCTCCACAGTGATACGTGGTCCAAGTGCGCATGCGCAGCGCGTGTTGTTAGGGTGACACGTGTTTCCGTCGACCATTTTGTATACTGGAGGCCGCCATCTTGGTTTCTATGGTAGCACGTGGTTGCTATGTGACCCAAAACCTTCTAACAAGACAGGGGTATGTTCGGAGGGTGTGTTCGATTGAATCGGAGTATTACGAATTACCACAAACAACCCGACAATCCCTCCAAATCACCAAAATCCACCCAAAATCACCGAAATTGACTTTATTTCCCCAATTTATCGGCTTAGCACGTAGTGCTATAGTACTAGGGGGTACAAGGGGTGCGTTCCTTTGTAGAAGAGTAATTTCTCCCAGAATCCTCGTTTAATTACCCAAATAAACTCGACAAGTTGTACTATTTCGAATTCTTTCAGAATCCTATTTAGGATCGCGAAACATTTGGTTTATAATAGTAACCCATAGTGCTATAGTACCATGGGGATACAAGGGGGGGGGGTGCGTTCCTTTGTAGAAGAGTAATTGTCTGGTTTTGTATTTGCCCCATTTTATCTGTATAGCACGTAGCGCTATAGTACCGAGAGGGCCCCGTGGGTACGTTCCTTTGGACTAGAGTAATGTTTTTTTTCTCCCAATAAATTGTATAAGAATAGTGCTATAGGACAAATTTACCCAGAATCCTTTATTTTTTTTATATAGTTTCTATTTTTAGTAACATCCTTAAATGACCTCCATCACTATTTTAATAAGTTTTTAATAACTTTATTTTTTTTTAATGTGAGGATCAAGATTCCTTTTTCGATCTCCAAACTGACCAATGAAATAACAGAATTATCGACCAACCAGATTTCTGGATTCCCAGTGTGTTTCTTTCCCATTACTTTCTATACTAATTTTCTAAATTTCCCAACTTTAACCTATAATCCTATAGGAAACAAACACAAACGCCCATCGAGAAAGAAAATATCGATGAAAAAACGTTGTGACGTCGTGACGTTTTCAAAAACGTCCGTCACGTCGAAATAAATTCAGCGACTTTGTGGAGTCGGCTTCATTCCATTTTCATCTCTTGACGGAAAAGGATCATCTCTGTGTACTCAGATTATTCAATTGTTTTGTGCTATTTTTGTGCATTCATTATTCTAAGGATTATGGAGACTTCTGGATTTTCATGTGAGGATTGTGGGAAAATATTCACGGATCAGGAATAGACATCAACGGACAGCTCACGGACAAGGTAAGACATTTGACTGTAACAACTGCTATAAAACATTTACTAGGAAAGAATATTTAGACAACCATAAAAAAAACCTGCTTAGATGTATATACATGTTTGGAATGTGGACAGGAATTTAAACAACTTTTACATTTTAATAGGCATAAAAACACTGCTCATCTCCCTGTTACTCTCCCCAAGAAACGGAATTCTGAACGACCGGCAACAACCCTGAAAAAAACCCGTACTGTTTTGGACATTGACCCCATTGAATTTGATCAAGAACTTTTGGCAGAAACAAGTGATGAAATTTCAGAAATTTATTGTAGAAATTGGAATACTATTCGGACCCATCACATAACTAATAGGAAAATACAGGATATTTTTAATTACAGGCTAGATACAACTGATTTATCCACCATGAATTATGAACTAAATAAAACAATCTTTCAATCTCAAAAAAATAAATTCAAAATTAATTTAAGCTACGGCTTCATTTTACGAAATAATGAAACAGAAGAACTAAAATTTTATCACCCATCACAAAATAATGCCCGGGTTCTTGATAGGCCACCTCTTATTGAAAATACTGTAGATTTTGGGAATTTTCTTGAAGACATTGAACAGGAAGATATTTTGGAATGGGCTAGGCAGCAAAGACCCAACTCTAAATGGATCGTCCATCAATTAACCAATGTAACTTTTTATGTAAACAAAATTAAAAATCATCCAGTTGGTGGGGTCCCTGAAAATCTTCCCAAGTATATTATGGAAAATCATTCGATTGTTGCCCTTGTCAGTGATGGCACCACCATTTTGTTTATAATGACAATCTCTGTTTATTCCGGTGTTTAGCCCTGTGGAGCGGTTCTACTTACCATTCTTTGAATACTACTACTCAGACCCTGTATAGTAAATACACAAATGAACCAAAAAATAACTTTCCTGGTGTGAAATTAGATGAACTGCCCAAAATAGAAAAAGTATTTGAAGTGAATATTGAAGTATTTGAACTCTTATTGGAAGATGATGAAGTTTTGGCTAAAATTGTACGTAGGTCTAATAGGAATTTTGAGAATACCATGTATGTCAATTTGTATGAGAACCATTTTAGTTATATCACTGACATTAATCAATATTCTAAATCCTTTGCTTGTCGTAAATGTGGTAAACTGTGGAAAACAGGGTTTGGACTGAATCGCCATGAGCTCTCTTGTACTGATGATGTGTCTTATAAGTATGTTGGTGGTATGTATCACACCCCAAAGACCATTTTTGAAAAGTTACTTGAAGAAGGTATTGTTATTCCAGAACACTTACGATCATATCCCTATAGGGCTACATTTGATTTTGAATGTTATTTTGATAAAACTTCTCTCCCCACTTCAACTAATACTCTTGTCTGGGAAGCTCAACACAAACCCCTCAGTGTTAGTGTATGTAGTAATGTCCCGGGTTTTGTTAATCCCAAATGTTTTATTACTGATGGTGACACACAGACATTGGTTGAAAATATGATGAATTATTTAATGGAAATTTCTCAGAAAAGTTACTCTCTCATGCAAGAGATTCACATGGCCACCTTATTATCCCTCAGGCAAATGATTCAAGATGCTTTGACACAGGAAGGTACAGATGATTCTAAACCCCACCCATTTGAAAAATTAGCTGCCGAATTTGATCGTTACATGAAGGAAATGCCCGTCTTAGGTTTTAATTCTGGAAAATATGATGTGAACGTGATTAAACGAGGACTGATGGAGTATCTGAAAAAGTATGACCCACTGTCTTTTGTTGTGAAAAAAAGTAACAACTTTATGGTTCTGAAAACAGATCATTTGAAATTTTTAGATATTTGCAATTACTTAGCCCCTGGATTTAGTTATGATAAATTTCTCAAGGCCTTTGGATGTTCCATTACTAAAGGATTTTTTCCCTACGAATGGATTGACTGTATTGATAAATTGGACACTACTGAATTACCTCCCCATGTTTCCTTTTATAGCTCTTTAAAAAAGGAAAACATTACCGAAGAAGAATATGCTTACTGCCAGCAAGTTTGGGGGGAAAATGGGATGAGGACATTTAGGGACTTCCTGATTTGGTATAATAATAGAGATGTCCAGCCATTCCTAGAGGCTATTGAGAAACAATCACAATTTTACTTGGAAAGGGGGATCGATATGTTTAAGGATGGTATTAGCGTTCCAGGCCTGACGCTAAAATATTTATTCAGTACCGTCGACGAAGGTATATCCTTCGAGAACATCAACGAGAAGAACAAGGATCTACATCATTTCATCAAGGACAATATTGTAGGGGGGCCTTCTATTATATTCAATCGTTATCATGAGAAGAATATTACCAACATAAGAGAATTTAAGTATGGCGCAGAAGCAAAGGGATGTGGGGGTGTTGTAGGTTATGATGCCAATGCCTTGTACTTATGGTCATTAATGCAGGAAATGCCAACAGGTTGCTACATTAGACGCAAGGAAGAGACAGGCTTTAAACCAGAATATTCCCACAAGTACGGTAGGATGGCCCATCAGTGGTTGGAATATATGTCTACCAGGGACGGTGTCCACATCCGACACGAATACAATGATACTGAAAAAAAAGATTGGTAAACGTCAAGTGCCCGTAGATGGTTGGTGTAAAGACACCAAAACTGTTTATCAGTTTCACGGATGTTTCTGGCACGGTCATGAATGTTATCTGAATATGAAGGACGGTACATTGGCCACTCACAATGCAGTTCGGGGTAAGTCCATGTCTGAGCTTAGGGAAAACACCAAGAGAACCACCCAGTACCTACAGAGCCTTGGGTATGATGTTATAGAAATCTGGGAATGTGAGTGGCATCAGCAGAAGAAGACCGATGCAGACTTAAAGACCTTTCTCCGGGAAAAGTTTGGGACTTCGGTGGATGGTTCAATGACATCCAGCGAACTTCTCGAGAAGATCCGCACAGGCAATATCTTTGGCCTAGTGGAGTGCGACATTTCTGTACCCGACCAACTCAAGCCCTATTTTGAAGAAATGACACCAATCTTCAAAAATACAAATATTTCTCGGGAAGATATCGGGCCACACATGAAGGCTTACTCTGAAGCCAACAACATTATGCGCCAACCTCGCCGTAGTCTCATTGGTAGCTACTTTGGCGAAAAAATCTTGCTGGCTACACCATTATTGAAATGGTATTTGGAGCACGGACTGGTAGTCAGTCGGGTGTATCAAGTCATCCAGTACCAGCCCAAGGCGTGCTTCCAAACATTTGGTGATCAAGTATCACAGGCCCGACGGGAAGGGGACTCTGACCCAAGTAAAGCCATCGTAGCTGACACGATGAAGCTATTAGGTAATTCGGGCTATGGGAAGACAGTCACTAATAAGGCAAAACATAGAAATGTAGTGTATTGTGATGAAGATAATGTGTCCAACCTCATCAATAATCTGGCCTTTCGGAAATTGAACACCCTCACTGAAGAACTTAATGAAATTGAAATTAATAAAAGCAGAATCAAACTTGACTTGCCCCACCACATTGGTTTTTTCGTGTATCAATATGCCAAGTTGCGTATGCTCCAGTTCTACTATGGTTTTTTGGATTTTTTTGTTGATCGTAAGGATTTTGAACTTTGTGAATCGGACACAGACAGCTTATACATAGCCCTTTCTGGATCTTCCCTTGATGAAGTAATCAGAACAGAGAAAAAAGAATCATTCTATCACCAAGTCCATAAATGGTTACCCTCAGAAGCCTGTGATGCCCATATGGAAGATTATGTAAACACTAAATTAAGGGGAGATAACTGGATACCATCTCAATGCTGCAGGGACAGGAAAGCTTTTGATAAAAGAACCCCGGGTCTTTTTAAAATTGAATGGGAGGGAGAGGGGGTTATTGGATTGTGCAGCAAAACTTACTATTGTTTCGGCCCATCAAACAAACTGAGTTGTAAAGGAATAAATAAAAGACAAAATGATTTAACAAAAGGAACATATTTAAAAGTGATCAAAAACAAACAAACAGGAACAGGAAAAAATAAAGGCTTTAGACTTAATGGAAATGACATGTTTACTTACGTACAGACGAAAGACGGCTTATCTTATTTTTATCCAAAACGACTAGTTCAAGATGACGGTGTATCGACTTTACCATTGACAATATAATTTTTTCTACAACCAGTGAATATTCTTCCACAATCTTTACAGAAATCCAGAGGTAAGCATAATTCTTATATTCAAATTATCCCAATCAATATTATTTTTTATATTTACAGAGATGGTTATCCAAGATGAAAATTTTCTTTTTTCTCAAGGGGTTGGGTGAAAATAATTACTTGTACATATTTGTAAATAGTTTATGGAAGGAAATTTATTCTTCAACAATTATCATTCATGTTGTACACTCCTCGTGTAGGCTAAGTATAACCAAAAAAATTTATTTTTTTGTTTCAAAAGTTGATTCCTGGTATCCTTTAGGTTACCCCTATTGGAACCGGATGATATCTAATTATATTTATTTTCAAAATACTCAAAACATTTATGTTTAGTTTCATTCCATATATTTTTTTTTTTAAAGTTGATTCCTGGTATCCTTTAGGTTACCCCTATTGGAACCGGATGATATCCAATTATTTTCAAAATACTCAAAACATTTATGTTTAGTTTCATTCCATTTATTTTGTTTTTAATGTTGATTCTTGGTATCCTTTAGGTTACCCCTATTGGAACCAGATGATACCCAATTATATTTAGTTAAAAAAAAATGTTTTAGGTTATCCTACCAATGGAGTAATTCATGTTGTCAATTGATCATCATCATCATCATTTTCTGTTGAATAAATTTCCTTCTACCTTTTTTATAAAAAAAAAAAAAAAAAAAAAAAAAATTTCCTGTTGTGGGGTGGTAATGCTCTCAAGTTATTTGATGTTTATCTTCTTGACAAATATCAGACAAACTTGACCTGTTCCAAGTTCAGTACAAAATGCAGAGGGACACTTCTTACAGGATTGAAATAGAAAAAAAAAAAGTACGAACTGTAGGGGGTGGGAATGCACTCGAGCTATTTGACTTATCTCCATAGGACAGAGGTTTGTAGCTTGACCTGTCCCAAGCCAGTATAAAATGCAGAGGGCCATATCCTACAGTTTAAGGATCAAGATTGCAGTTTGATCGCCAAACTGACCAATCAGATCGAAGTTCATTAACCAATCAGATTAATGTATTCCTATTGTGTTTCTTTCCCATTACTTTCTATACTAATTTTCTAATTTTTCTAACTTTAACCTATAATCCTATAGGAAACAAACACAAACCCCAACCAAGAATCAAAAACTCAATCAAAATTTGCTGAACTGGTGTGATGTTTTCAATCACGTCCGTCAAAGATATATAAGATTAGACGAAGAATGGACTTGGCATCATTCATGATCGAACCATTGACCAGAGAAGATGTTCCGACTTGGTAGCAAGCAGACTTACACTAATGTCACCCAGTACCAGGGTGAACTGAAGATACATGTTCGAAGATACTTTGAGGGTAAAGACCAGAAACCTTATCCAACGAAGACTGGGATTGCACTATCTTTGGAAGAATGGAATGCACTGAAATCCCAAATAGATGAAATAGATGCAGCCATCAACACCCAACACAGAGCTTTAACTGAAGACACTAGACCTACTAACCATGAAGACTTCAAAAAGCCAAGGGAACCACCTTTGAAGAAGAAGAAGATCACAGTAAGAAGAACCAAACCACTACCATTGATCGTTGATGAAATTGATAGTGAGCTTAGGCAAGTTCGCTTGCAACATGAACTTTGTTTAGCATATGCTCATTATGTGGAAGAGAATATCGACGCCGTAGTAAAAGAAAAATGTTATGGATGTACAGTCGATCATCCAAGTCAGATTCAGCATAATGTATGCCTCATGATGTCTGAAGAAGAGAAGATTACTACATGTTTTAGTGAAGCACTTGAAAGAGTTAACAAGAATGATGTTCATCTACTGTGGCACCATAATACTTCTGGAATGAATCCACCACCAGTACAGAAAGAATATGAAGATATGTTTGAGAAACCTCTCACAAATGAACAGAGACGTTGTATTATGGATTTGGTGATTGAATTTATGACCATCAAGAAACCTGTTACAATTGGATTCTAATTGAAGATGTAAATAGATGATTTTTATAAAAAAAGAAGAAAAAAAGTATAAAATGAAGAAACAAGAAAAAAAAGGTGGTAATGACGCTTAAGTTATTTGATGTTTATCTTCTTGACAAATATCAAACAAACTTAAACTGTCCCCAGCCAGTAAGTCAGAGGGCCACCAATTTTAAATATTTTTTGGATGACGGTTCATATTGACCACCTCTCCAAAAGGTATAAAAGGGGGAGTAGTCCCCACGTTCAGTGGGGGCCACCTCCCCAAAAGGTATAAAAGGGAAGTAGTACCCACATAGAACAACAAAGATGGATCCTCGTTGGAAGCATCCATTCACTTGTTTATTGTGTGGTCCCACGGGTAGTGGTAAATCATCCTTTGTAAATCGAGTTATTCAAAACATTCAAAATATTATATCACCTGTCCCAAGTCACATCATTTGGTGTTATAGTGAATGGCAACCATTATACAATACTTTACCCCCAGTAGAATTCGTAGAGGGTCTCCCTCAAGAATTAAAATCTGATAGTTTAGTCATATTGGATGATCTGATGCTCGATGCAGATGTTCGAGTGTCTAGATTATTTACTAAAGGTAGTCATCACCGTAACATTAGTGTGATCTACATTGTTCAAAATTTTTTCGATAAAAATAAAGTCCATAGGACTGTAGCTCTCAATAGTCATTACATGATCTTGTTTAAAAATCCTAGGGATCGTTCTCAGATCTCACACTTGGCAGCACAGATGTATCCTGGTCATTCCAAGTTTCTGAGAGAAGTTTTCGAAGATGCCACTTCGACACCATATGGTTACCTTTTAATAGATCTCAAACAAGATACTCCTGAACACATGAGATTAAGAAGTCAATTTTTTCCTGGGGAAACCCAATATGTGTACCTCCGAAAAGTATAAAAGGGGAGCAACAAGTCTGACTCGAGTCAGAAGCATGTCTGACCGTCTCAAGCGCAACATCGCTCTTCTCAAGGTTCTTATTAAATCGAAACCCGCACTCGTCAAATCCATACTAAAACATACAGACAAAGAATTGATAACTTGTTTGTGTGACTGTGCCTCGAATATACTGAAGGGAGCAGTACCTCTGACCAAAGCTCAGAGAACCAAACTCGTTCGTCAGAAACAACTAGTGAGGGCAGTGGCAAACAAAGGTACCTCTGACAAAAAGAGGAGACAAATTTTGCAGAAAGGGGGATTCTTGGGGGCATTGCTACCTCCTGTACTATTGGGTGCTGTTAAAGGTATTTTTGGATAATGATGGAATATGCAAAGAAGATGGCTTTGGTAGAACCAAGGTTATTGGAACGTCTACAAGAGACTCCAAGACAACCGAATGAACTGGCTGTTTCATCACTGGATAGAGAAATGAGAGATATTCTTGATGCCCCTTTTCTTTCGGCTGATGAAAAGATGACTCAATATAATCAAATTTTACAAAGATACTTGACATTTCAACAAAAGGTAATGGCTCCTCGACCAATTAAAGTCGAATTCGAGAAAGATAATAAAGACGAAGACATTCTCGATTCTGTACCTATGACAATGAAGAGAAAGGGCAAATTGTTGTTGAATCGTATTAGAAGTGACACAAATATATCTTGGAATGAGAAGGGTGAATTAGTCTACAAAGATCAAACAGTGGTAGGGTCGAATGTAACAGATCTTCTAAACGATTTACTTAGAAGACGAAAATCTTTCCAACCAAAGGGATGGGAAATGTTGGCCGAAGCTTTGAGAGATAGTAACATACCCCAAGAATTAATTGGTCATAAAGAACGTTGGGATTTTATGAAACAGGCACCGATAAAGTCGGAACCAAAACAACCAAAGAAAACAGAAACGCCAAAGTGGACCGAAAAAAGTATAAATAGAGTTGACACTTGAACAAGGCAGTCATGGAAGCATTGTACTATGATTCTGAAGTACCTGGTAGTTTTGGTGGTGTAGACGCTCTTCGTAGAGCGTCCAAGAAAAAAACAAAACAAGTTGTAAAATGGTTAGAGACTCAAGACACATACGCTCTTCTCAAACCTGTTCGTCGTACATTTCCTAGAAGAAAAGTAATAGTTAGTGGTATAGATGCACAATGGCAAGCTGACTTGGTAGATGTTTCAAACATAAGTAAATTCAACAAAAACATCAAATTTTTGTTGACATGTATAGATGTGTTTAGTAAATATGCTTGGGTGATACCATTACAAAACAAACTTGGTGATTCCATCGTGAAAGCTTTTAGTAAAATTTTCAAACAAGGTCGTAAACCAGAAAAATTACAAACTGATCAAGGCAAAGAATTTCTAAACAGAAAATTTCAGAATTTTCTCAAAGATCACAAAGTCGACTTTTTCACTACACAAAATGTGGAAACAAAATGTTCCATAGTAGAAAGATTCAATAGAACTTTGAAAACCAAAATGTGGAAATATTTTACCAAGAACAATACACTAACTTTTCCACTTCAAAACTTGGTGAAATCATATAATCATTCTCATCATCGCAGTATAGGTATGGCCCCCATCGCAGTGAACTTTGAAAATCAAGAAGAGGTTTGGCAAAGGTTGTATGGACAACCCATAAAACACAAGACACCAAAGTACAAAGTAGGAGACAGAGTGCGAATCAATAAAGTTAAGAAAACTTTTGAGAAAGGTTATTTGCCCAATTGGACTGAAGAGTTATTCACAGTAGTAGCCATCAAGAAAGGGCATCCAGTCACATCCATGTTACAAGATGATAATGGAGAAATATTGAAAGGGTCATTCTACACTGAAGAGCTTCAGCGAGTTTCACATAAAACTATTTACAAAATCGAACACGTACTCAAGAAACGTGGTCGAGGTAAGAAAAGGGAATTGTTCGTAAAGTGGTTGGGATATCCAACTTCGTTCAATTCGTGGATCAAACAGAGTCAGCTCACCTATAAAAGGAAGTGAACCTCTGAAGTTTCTTCAAAATGGAAGAAGGATCGAACGGTTCTTGGCCTCTGTTTGGTAAAAGAATTCCAAGGAGCGAGATCACTTATTTTTCACAAATAATCATTTTGTATATCATCATCATTACCAGTGTCGTTAATCTCACTCTCGAAAACACAGACAGCAAGTTGTGGACTGCTCTCTTAAGTAGTAGCATAGGATATTTGTTACCAAATCCAACCATTAAGAAAAAGTAATGTTTTATTTGACTCTACCAAGTAATAGTTCTATGAACGTGTTTCCAGAAAACACGTTGACTACGTACACCACTCAGTTATCACAACCAGTGAATCTCACGGGAGAATGGGAAGTAGGTCTGGCAGAGATTCAGTATCCAAATACTTGGTTCAATATTCGTGGAGAAGAAGCTTTCGTTACAGTGTTCTGGTCTTCGAAAAAGAATTACCGACTTACTCTCAAGGAAGGTCGTTATTCGGATCCCATTGATGTGATACGAGCTATCAATGGTGTTAAAGAATTACTCTTGCCTCGTCACGATAAGGTAGCTTTTGAACTAGATAGAGTGACTGGTAAAGTTCGTATCACGGTACGTGATGGAGTCGTGGTCACATTGAGCCCTACTCTTCAGAATATTTTGGGATTTAATGAGTGTGTTTTTAAATCAGGAACTTACAATTCTTCCAGAGTTGCCGATGTCAACCAAGGATTTTATTCACTCTATGTATATTGTGACTTGGTTCGTGACCAAGTCGTAGGAGATACAAGAATACCACTTCTTCGTATCGTACCCGTGCGTGGGAAATATGGGGATATCATCTCTAAAACATTTGAGAATGTGTATTATGTACCAGTAGAACGAAAAAATTTCAGTACCGTCCAGGTGTATATAAGGGGTGACACAGGAGCCATAGTACCATTCGAGTTCGGGAAAGTGACAGTGACACTTCATTTCAGAAATCGTAGATCTCTTCATTTCACATAAACATGACTTACTGTTGTAAGTCCAAATTATACGAAGAATATTACACGAAACAAGCTGGGAATGGTCTACCGGCTTTTTCTGGAGCTCAAATACAGAGAGGATATGGTTTGGGAAGTATATTGGGAGGACTGAAGAATATGGTGTTACCTTTATTGAAAACTACAGCCAGGACCGTGGGAAAACAGTTATTGAGAAAAGGAGCAGCCTTTGCCGAAGATGTCATTGAAGGAAAAAATATTAAAAAGGCAGCAATCAAAAGAGTCAAAGAGGCTGGTGCGGGAACTTGGAATGAAGTGGTTGGTGGTTCAAAACCACCCGGCAGGAAAAGTATAAAAAGGCCTGCACCACGCAAAACTGGCAAATCGACAAAACGAAGAACTGTTCAGACCCAAGACCATCTCGGTGCATGATGTCTCTCATTAATGAAAAATCTTGTGAGTGTGTCAACAGCGAACTCGACTTATTTTCCATACCACCATCATAGACTAGTGTGGAGCATGGGCAATGGGTAGAACACAGGCCTTTGGCGACTATAGGAAACAGTGGCCCAATAGAATTCCACATTGCAGGATTAGGAGATGATTATTTGAATTTGGCACAGACATACTTGTATGTTAAAGCAACGGTTGTAGATTCCAATGGGGCATCAATTGCACCCGATGCCAAAGTGGGCCCAGTCAATTTATGGATGCATTCCTTATTTAATCAAATCGATATCAGCTTGAATGAAAAACTGGTATCTCCTTCCAACAACACTTATCATTACAGAGCTTTCATAGAAACTTTGTTGAGTTATTGACCAGCTGCCAAGAAGTCACAACTGACAAATGCATTATGGTACAAGGATACGGCCGGACACATGGAAGATTTGACAGATGATAACAAGGGATTTCTTCTTCGAAAGAAATTTATAGAGAAAAGTAAAATCGTGGACATGACTGGGAGATTACATTTGGACATGTTTTTCCAAACTCGTTACTTGCTGAATGGAGTTAATGTTCATGTTAAAATGAATAGAGCCAAAGATGCTTTCGCATTGATGGCCGATGCCGCTACATACAAGATCAAAATTCTAGATGTATCCATGTTTGTACGCAAAGAGAAACTCCAATCATTCGTGAGAATGGCTCACGAGAAAGCACTAACAAAAGCAACTGCAAAATATCCTATCGACCGTGTGGAAACCAAGGTGTTTTCAGTGCCGAAAGGAAATCTGAGCATTACACAAGAAAACTTATTTTTAGGCCAACTACCTAAACGCATCGTAGTGGGATGTGTAGACAACGATGCTTTCAATGGAAACTTTTCAAAGAATCCATATAATTTCAAGAACTACAAAATCAATTACTTGGCATTGTACGTGGATGGCCAACAGATTCCAGCCAAACCATTACAACCTCGATTCGAACAACAAGAAGTGGCCCGATGTTATGCAACTCTGTTCCAAGGAACTGGACAAATGTATGAGAATGAAGGAAACCACATCAGCCGAGAAGAGTACATAAATGGATACACCCTATTCGTATTCGACCTGACTCCAGATCTATCACATGGACAACACTTCGATCTGGTGAAGAGAGGAAACTTGAGACTTGAAGTCCATTTCGAAAATCCATTACCAACCACAATCAACGTACTGGTTTATGCAGAATTCCAGAATATCATAGATGTGGATAAGAATAGACAAGTAATCTTCGATTACTCAACATGAACACGTTGCAGTTAGAGAATGCACTTCGATCAGATAGTTGTTTGAAGAGAATATGTTTGGGTGTATTTGCAAGAAACAAATTACCAAGAAAATTACCAGATCACAGACCAGTGGCTTTGATAGCCAACACGGATCCAGGCCACAGAAAAGGAGAACATTGGGTGGCTCTCTTTGTGAGTCACCACAACGCAGAATACTTTGATTCCTATGGATTACCACCACAACACAGACCATTCGAGAATTTCCTGAAGAAGAATTCCAGATATTGGAAGTATAATACGAAACGCCTTCAAGGACCATTACCAGTGTGTGGACAATACTGTCTGTTTTACTTGAAACATCGCTGTCGCGGTGTACCGATGGAAACCATATCCAACATGTTTACCACTGATCTAACGGATAATGATCTGTTGGTTAATGACGTCATAGAGGAAACCAGCCACTAGATGTCGCTGCATTGAAGGAAAACTATAAAAAACTGGTGCACTTGGTGTTCAGCTCATTTGTGTTTCGACAGCCAAAGAAGAAGGATGTCTACTAATGTGACCGTCTTCAAACTTAACAACGATTTACAGATTCAACTGTTCAAGAACGACGTTGGGTTCCAGTTTACCACCAGAGATTGGGAACAAGTGACCAAAGCAGTGGATATTGCAAAGAAGAGAAGTCTTGAAATAGGAGAACCCAAACCAAAAAGAGAAAGAAAACCAAAGAAGAATGAAGATAAAAAGGATTGAAGAATGTTCACTATTCCATGTTTGATCAGGATGGCACTGAATGATTATCAATCAAGAAACCAAGAAACAAGAAATCCAAGAGACTTTGTAGAGAGAATGAGCGTTTCATTCGAAACGTATTTTCGTGATGTTCCGCCACCAGTACTGGAGCAGTTATTACGTGGAGAAGATAAAATAAGAAAGAAAACAGAACAAAGACCACCAAAACACATCAAGTATGCATTGGAGGAAAATCGTCTCAAGACATTTCAATTCATGTTACAAAGTGAAAGTGTGAAAACCCCGAATGAACTGACAAAAGCTGGATTCTTTTATTTGGGGACAGGGGACAGAACTCAATGTTTTCATTGTGGTATTATTGTTCGTTTCTGGGAAACAGAAGATGATGTTATAGAAGAACACAGAAAATATTCTCCAGACTGTTATTACACTCATAATTTACCACCTGAATTCATGGACGTTGAAAAAGAAGAAGAAATGGTCATCAGAGAAGAAATGGACACATCATTTCAAGAAGAAGATTCACGTAGGACAAAATGTAGTGTGTGTTTATTAGCTGAAGCCAATGTCGCTCCGCGACCATGTAACCATTTGTGCCTGTGCAAAGATTGCTGTAAACCACTCAGAAGATGTCCAATCTGCAGAAAGACTGTTTATGAATATCTGACAATCTACATACCATAAAAAGATGTATTTTTGTTGTTGAATAAAAGAAATTTAAATTTATATTTAGTGTTATTATTTTTTTAACTTTCCATCGAAGTACAAAGAAAAATCAAAATGAGGTATAGTAAATTAGACCTCGTACGACACATCTGTTGGGTAGATCCTCATATGAGTATATGGTGGAACTTAGCTTCATGGCCTTCATGTACACATATGGGTCCTACTTATAATTTTAATAATGGATTCTGGGTAAATTTGTCCTATAGCACTATTCTTATACAATTTATTGGGAGAAAAAAACATTACTCTAGTCCAAAGGAACGTACCCACGGGGCCCTCTCGGTACTATAGCACTACGTGCTATACAGATAAAATGGGGCAAATACAAAACCAGACAATTACTCTTCTACAAAGGAACGCACCCCCCTCCCCTTGTATCCTCTTGGTACTATGGCACTATGTGTTACTATTATAAACCAAATGTTTCGCGATCCTAAATAGGATTCTGAAAGAATTCGAAATAGTACAACTTGTCGAGTTTATTTGGGTAATTAAACGAGGATTCTGGGAGAAATTACTCTTCTACAAAGGAACGCACCCCTTGTACCCCTTAGTACTATTGCACTACACCGATAAATTGGGGAAATAAAGTCAATTTCGGTGATTTTGGGTGGATTTTGGTGATTTGGAAGGCTTTTCGGGTTGTTTGTGGTAATTCGTAATACTCCGATTCAATCGAACACACCCTCCGAACATACCCCTGTCGTGTTAGAAGGTTTTGGGTCACATAGCAACCACGTGCTACCATAGAAACCAAGATGGCGGCCTCCAGTATACAAAATGGCCGACGGAAACACGTGTCACCCTAACAACACGCGCTGCGCATGCGCACTTGGACCACGTATCACTATGGAGATGACGTCACAAGATGGCCGCTCACGCGGGTTACCATGACAACACAACATGACGTCACCAGGTCACGTGACTATGACGTCACTTCCGGGGTCCTGCCCGGGGTCCTTCCAATGTGGCCCGTTTCATACATCTCCTACTACTCAGGTGCCTTCTGCATTTGCATCGACACTTTTGAAAAAAGGGGCTCGTCAGTGAATTAACCTTGTACCCGGAATTTCCTCTCGAAGGCCCTGCTAATTCCAGTCTCACCTCTCTCTACCACTGCTGAAAACAAAGTTAATGTTTCCAAGCAATGTTGATGGTGAGCTGTTTCTAGCGGCGTGTCCTGTGCATGTGCTTAGTGTTGGTAAGTCTAGCTCACGTTCGTAGGTAATATTGAAACTACATCATCAAGGCATGCATGAAAATCTAATGACTTTCGCTTTCCCCGCCCCCTTTCTTCGTGTGTGTGCACTCTAAAATCAGTTGGGTTAAAAATTAACCCAAATCGACTGGGTTGAGTGAATATGAACCCAATTGGGTTCATATTCACTCAACCCAGTCGATTTGGGTTAATTTTTAACCCAACTGATTTTAGAGTGTGTGTGTGTGGGGGGGGGGGGGGGGGGGCCCTTTCTTCGTGTGTGTGCACTCTAAAATCAGTTGGGTTAAAAATTAACCCAAATCGACAGGGTTGAGTGAATATGAACCCAATTGGGTTCATATTCACTCAACACAGTCGATTTGGGTTAATTTTTAACCCAACTGATTTTAGAGTGTGTGTGTGTGGGGGGGGGGGGGGGGGGGGGTGCTATAAGTTAATAAATTTCCGAAAATTGATTCGCTTTTGGGATATGAAGCAGTAAAATGGTGTCGGGTTTTAGGTTCCGAAAAAAAAATACTAACCCCCAAATCTTTATAAAACCCCCAAGGATTACTAGTTTGTAACTGCATTCAGAATTTCAAACGTAAATGTTTTGTGGGATTATATAGAACAGGCGTGTAATAAAAGATCAGACAACATGAAATTTATTGTGAAAAACACTAAGATAAGGCAGATTACAAGATACGGATACAACAACAAATAAGACACATAGAAGTATCACAAAATCGTAAACTATACATTTATAGGAAATCATTAGTTGTAATATGGTGGTTTAAACCACCTGCTGAAGCTTAAACATCTATTTTTCTCCCTTTTGATATTCGTGGAACATACGTCATGGATTGCAGTTTTGGGGAATAATACAATTGTTTAAACTGTAGAAGTATTTATCAGAGGCGGTGGAACCGGGTGAGAGCACATGGGAACGTGACTTTTTTTCCACAGACATCGTCACCTGAGTTCCAATGTGTTCTATGTGCCAGTAGGCTGCCAGTAGGCACATAGAACACATTGGGACTCAGGGGACGACATATTGCGCGGTTACACGGTGACTTAATATGGGCGCACGCAAACGTGTCAATAATATACATATCACGTTATCTAATCTCATTTCAGCTCATCCTACCTCGCTTCATCTCTACTTTCCTAACACATCTTCATTCAGTGTCGTGCTTTCTTTTCTCACCGCACTATGAACACGCTCTTGACGAGATGGTGATGGTGCGGAGGTGAGTGAGTCTATGGTGGGGTAATGAAGATAGTCATAACGCTGAAGAGGAATACAACAAACTTTCCTATCTTCATTTCCTTGTCTTATTTCAGTCTTTGTCCAGTTGCCATGTCGCCGAGAGCATGTTCAACTCCGATACCTTTGTCCGGAAGCGATACGCTTGAACAGACTGATGTAAGACTGATCTGCCACGGGACAAAACAGAATTTAAGTACAACGAATAAATATACGTGTTTGATCTTACAACTTCCCATGGAAAATAAAATCACTTCTAACACACATACCTCCATTTTTATACGGATGGGGGCGGCAGGAAGACGGTCAATCTGCCCATGCTGCTTCCCAACAGAATATCATTATTTCCTTATTAATTATTGTCACTTTGTACTCTTATATTCTGCTGCTTCGGTCCGTTTCATCCACTTCAGCCATCTTCCAACCCAAAGGCAAACCTTCGGGGTTTGAAGATGACTGAAGTTGAAGAAATTGACCAAAAAAGTGACCTCACCGCGTCATGCTCATCCAAACGAGACACTATATAATGTGTCATGGTACATTTACCAATATTCGACTGAAACTTTTCTCACACTGGGCCGAACCGCGGTGGTCGCGATAATTTGTGACCCCCTACTTGTATCGTTCTTCCGCCGCCCCTGAAATTCATTTATCATCTACACACTGGTGCCAAAACATTTTTTCAGGATCTGTTTTCCCACCAGGCAACTAGCAATTTAACCATTTCAAACTTGTTTGGCACAGCTCGCTGAACTCTGTCAAACAAGATTGGAATATTTAAATTCCCAAAGTTAGATGCTAGCTAGAAATTTCGGTTACTGTGACATCGGTGTATTGAAGGGTAACAGCCATACTATTACAGACTTATAAAATAATCAGAAATTATTTCCATATAGGAATTGCTTTTAACCCTTTACCCACCGCAGAGGATATCAACATTTATTATTTTAATTTTGTTTTTCAAATTTAAAAAAAAAAAATCGACAAAACCATATCATATGTCAGGGCAAAGCCAGCCTAAATATAGGGGCAAGGGGCCTCATATGTAAAGATATTGTAAGTTCAAAATATATTCCGCATCAAGGCGAAAAACCCACGTGAATTTCACTTCTCTGTAAAGCTGGACATAGAAAAAACACACGTGGTGTATATCCAGCTTTAGCGCAGGGACCCAGGGGAGAAACGGTATGTTAGATAAGGTCTAATCTCGTTTAGTTTCTGCAGTAGTCGGAGTCTTACGAGACGTAATCGGTTTTCGTCACGGCTAATTGAGAAACGAGATTCTAAAAGATAGAAATGTCGTGTCATCATAAGTTATAACAATCATGGCAAGAACGAATCGGTTTTCTAGACAAGTGAAGTCAGCGTTAAGTCACGCGTGAGATAACTTGTATTGATTCTGCCTCGATACACGTCATCTCCCACCGTTTTGACAGGTGGACAGATGAGCGTCGGTCCACCTGACAGTTTAGGGTAAAAAGTATATATACCTGGAAGAGCAGAGCATTAGACACACACTTGGGGTCACACACGCGTTGGTGAAGTCCAGGACAGGCGGACTCTGTTTCCTGGCATAAGGGTACCTTCGATCACAGGACCCTGAAACGGCTGGAATCGCCAGAGAGGGCATTCCATGATTGATTTAGCTTAAAGTTGATAGGCGGCTACGGGGCCGAATTCGTGAGAAGGAACACCCCAGGTGGAACGTTAAAGTTTAGATTGTCGAGTAGCAGGTATCGTCCTGCAATAGTCAGAAGTGTAGGTTAATTGTATTGTGCGTATTAACCCTTTGAAGCGTCAGCCTGATTGCGTTCTGAGTAGTTTATTTTGCTGTCGGAACATCGTAATACCGACTGGAGATCGGTGTGAGTGACAATTTCGCCCTAGCACAAAAAAGGGGCATCTGTGAATCGTGAATTCAACCAGGAACGGTGGATATTTCAATAGGACTTTCACGGAGGACTTTCAAAAGGCACATAAGGTATGAGTAGACAATATCTGAGCCAAATCAGAAGTACGGTGGTTTATAGATGACGAACATTGCTGGTCGGAACCCTCCGACAGCCAGAGGTACAGTTACGCGCAGACGTTGACATTTGAGCCTAAGCGGGTGAAGCTCTTATGGCGAGCTCACAGTAATAACATTTCAGATTTGTGAAGCTCTTATGGCGAGCTCACGGTAGTAACATTTCCAGTGTGTAGACTATAGTGCCAGTACAGGGCTATAGAATGACTATATGATTTTTTTAGAATTATTTAACCGTAGTGACCCATTTTCTGTGAAAAGAATTGAATTGTTGATTGTTGAAATATTGAAACGGATTTATTTTTATGTGTAAATAAAAGAATCGTTGTTACTTTAAATCATTCTTTCCATTATACAGCCTGAAGTGATTAGGAATCACACCTAACGGAAATCGAACCTATTTCAGGACAATTTGGCAGAGAAGGAATCACGGCGTCGGTCTAACTCAGCTCTCTGCGCCGAGTTCGCGACACTTGGATTCCGACCCTCCACGTTGGTCTAATTTTCCCGCAACTTCATCAGCGGGACTAAATAACCCCACGTCAGCCCAGGCCTTACGGGGCCTTAGGTGTTCCCTGACATTGATTGGCGAGCGCTAACCAGGATATTTCTAAAAAGGTAAAAAATGGCTATATGGAAATTTTGTTTTATTTTAACGGCGGTTCTGTTTAGGGTTTGACGCGTTCGGTCAGTCGATGCCGTTCGAGGGTTTAATATCGCAATACAGTAGTCCCCAAAAGGATACTTAATAGCCACTATAACTGCGGTAGGTTTCAGAATATTTGGTGCGTTTAATTACGTTAAATTACAGAGGTAAATTAGGATCAATTGCCATATATTTTTTTTTTTCTTTCTTTCTTTTCCTTCTTCATTCTTTCTGACGAGTGTTGAAGATAGAAAGAAAAAATCAAAATGGATGTTGTTACACCCCTCGCCCAACTGGTATCATTAGGCAAGGAAATGGGCCTTGAGGGAGCTGAACTTCAGAAGTTCGTTAAAGATGAGCAGAAACGTGAGGCCAAGGAGATTGCCTTACGTAATGAGGCAAAAGAGCGGGAGATTCAGTTAGAAAGGGAGAGAGAGAATGAGACGAGAGAGAGGGAAGCCCAATTAGCAAGGGAGGCAAGGGAGGCAGAACGGGAGCTCGAACAACAGAGGCACGAGAGAGAATTAGAGCTCCTCAGAGCAAGGGCCGATGTGGAGAATGAAAGTCGGCGCTCAGGGGATGGGAGTGCAGGGGTAGCAATTCATGCCCCACGCCCCCATCTCGCTCATTTCAATGAAAACACAGATGACTTGGACTCGTACTTGGAGAGGTTCGAGCGTTTTGCCTCCAGTCAAATGTGGCCAGAAGACACATGGGCTATGTGCTTGAGCCCTTTGTTGTCAGGTAAAGCCCTCGAGGCTTATACCAGTATGCCTCCTGCACTTCTTAACGACTACAGTGAGCTGAAGAATGCCATCCTTCGGAGATACCAGCTCACTGAAGAAGGATTCCGGACCAAGTTCCGAGAGATTAAGCAGGAGAAGGGAGAAACAGTGCCTCAGTATTTTGCCCGGGCTAGGCGGTACTTTGACCGCTGGACTGATCTCGCAGAAGTGAATGAGTCATATGGAGCCCTGCGAGATCTATTTCTCCGGGAGCAGTTTTTAACTACATGCTCCAAGGAGTTGGGCCTGTTCATCAAGGAAAGGGGTCCGCCCACCTATGATGAGATGGCAACTGTGGCAGAACGCTACATCGAGGCCCACGGTGGGAGTGTAAACGCACCCAAATCGGCTAGGGGTGGGGCAAACGGGTTGGCAATGGCACCCGTAAGGCAACACCACCCCGACCCTCCTGCGTCGCAGACCAGCCGGAAGGGGAGCGCTCCCAAGGACACCACTTGTTTTATCTGCAACAAGCGGGGTCATATTGCCAGGGACTGCTGGCAGAAGCAGGTAAGGACCACTGGGAACATTAGACCACCTCAGCAGGGGGCCGGGAACGCAGCGCCAAGGGGTTGGAAGTACGGTGACCGCGTAGATCCAGGGCCCAGTAGGCAGACGGCAGCGTTCTGTCAAACTATCGGTCCAGAACACAGTCCCCTCCGGGAATGTATACAAAAGGGAGAATTAAGGCTGGAAGGCGGGAAGGTTGTCCCGATAATAAGTGGCATGTGTGAGAGGCTCACAACTTCGCAGGAGAAGGTTGATATGCCAGTGTACCCAGGGTATGTGGGACAAAGGGAGATCCGTCTGCTCCGGGATTCTGGGTGCTCCTCTGCAGCGGTTAGAAGGCAACTGGTTGACGACAAGCAATTGTTGGGTCGTGACCATTTGTGTATTTTGATAGATGGGACCGTTAGAAGGTTCCCCATCGCGAGGATAACGGTGGATACCCCATTTTATTGTGGCGAAGTGGAAGCCATGTGCATTGAATCACCTGTGTATGACCTGGTCATAGGTAATATCCCAAGGGCGAGGGCAAGCCCTGATGAGTTATGGTCCAGGGATAGGGGGCCAAGTGAAGGCCCAACGAGTAAGGAAGGGAAGGTTCCCAGGGGGAACCAATCCGATGGTCCGGGGGATGGCCCCTACACGACGAAATGTCGGGAAGTTTCAGGAGGGACGACTCCTGTCCAATTAGGGAGAAGGGGCCGCAGGCGGTCCAGGCGAAACGCCAAACAGCGAGGGAACCCAAGGGGATCATTGGGGAAAGACCCTCAAGCAAATTTATGTGGGGGAGTTGAGCGCCCCAAGAAGTCGGTGTCACCCGTGTGGAGAGGGGAGGCCAGACCCACGCAAATGGCTGGGCAAACTTCCCCAGAATTGAGAGGGCACGGGTCAACACAAGTTGAGTATGTTAAAGTGGATGGGACCGCTAAGGTGGGCGTCCAGGGGACCGAGAAAAGGGTCCACAAATCAAAGGAGAAGCATCCTAGGTGGCGGAGACCACGTAGAGAGTGCCGGGGGCGCACAGCGCCCAATGGGCGCAAGAAGTCGTCGCAATGGACCGGGGGGTCGACGGCACAAGGGCCAAGGACGGCCAGTGTCGTCCGAACGACGGTAATCGCCGGGACGAGTGAGCCTGGGGGATATAGCGCCAAGGGAAGCTCTTGGGAATGCGACAACGACAGGGTATGGGGACCCTGGTGGAATACCCGTAGAAATGGCGGGGCGAGAAGTAGGGGTGTGTCAAGGGTTACCCAAGGGGATACTGGGAACCGGGCCCCTACCAATGGTCGGTGGTTATAAAGAAGCAATGGTTGGGTGGCTGTGGGCCTGGTGTCTGGGACGGGGGCTCCAGTCGCAAATATTTTTGTGGGTGAGGTGATGAGTTTCGTAAACCCGGTGTTAAGGCCCGGAAGAAATTTTCTTATTTTTTTAGTATTTTTATTGCTCTGACTGCTGACTAGAGTTGGTTGTGAGTACGAATGTGAGATACACTGCCCTGTCTGTCGCGTGTGCGTGGATGGGGAGCATGTGTGTCGAGTTTTGTAAGTGTGGGATACACTAACCCCGTCTGTCGCAACGGCGCGGTCGGGAAATCTGTGTGTTGAATGTGTGAGTGTGTGAGGCACAATTTTAACCCCCTGGTCGAGCTTTGCGAGGGTGAGGCTCAACATAATGCAGGGGTCGTTTACCCCTTCACAAGACATAGGGGAACGGGAGGCGAAGTTACACTCCGTTGGAATTAACCCATCTGACGCAAAGGCGCGGACGGTGTTACTCGTCGGAGTGAGTGCCAAGTGAACTGTTTGCAAAATGGGCGAACGTGTATAAAAATGTGTATGTTTGGGTGTAAATATATAGTATTACAGAGAGAGAGAGTGCTGCAAATCTAAGAATAAGGCTACTCTCCATATGTAAACCCGCAAGACGGGAGCATCACTTCAGGCTGTATAATGGAAAGAATGATTTAAAGTAACAACGATTCTTTTATTTACACATAAAAATAAATCCGTTTCAATATTTCAACAATCAACAATTCAATTCCTTTTCACAGAAAATGGGTCACTACGGTTAAATAATTCTAAAAAAATCATATAGTCATTCTATAGCCCTGTACTGGCACTATAGTCTACACACTGGAAATGTTACTACCGTGAGCTCGCCATAAGAGCTTCACAAATCTGAAATGTTATTACTGTGAGCTCGCCATAAGAGCTTCACCCGCTTAGGCTCAAATGTCAACGTCTGCGCGTAACTGTACCTCTGGCTGTCGGAGGGTTCCGACCAGCAATGTTCGTCATCTATAAACCACCGTACTTCTGATTTGGCTCAGATATTGTCTACTCATACCTTATGTGCCTTTTGAAAGTCCTCCGTGAAAGTCCTATTGAAATATCCACCGTTCCTGGTTGAATTCACGATTCACAGATGCCCCTTTTTTGTGCTAGGGCGAAATTGTCACTCACACCGATCTCCAGTCGGTATTACGATGTTCCGACAGCAAAATAAACTACTCAGAACGCGATCAGGCTGACGCTTCAAAGGGTTAATACGCACAATACAATTAACCTACACTTCTGACTATTGCAGGACGATACCTGCTACTCGACAATCTAAACTTTAACGTTCCACCTGGGGTGTTCCTTCTCACGAATTCGGCCCCGTAGCCGCCTATCAACTTTAAGCTAAATCAATCATGGAATGCCCTCTCTGGCGATTCCAGCCGTTTCAGGGTCCTGTGATCGAAGGTACCCTTATGCCAGGAAACAGAGTCCGCCTGTCCTGGACTTCACCAACGCGTGTGTGACCCCAAGTGTGTGTCTAATGCTCTGCTCTTCCAGGTATATATACTTTTTACCCTAAACTGTCAGGTGGACCGACGCTCATCTGTCCACCTGTCAAAACGGTGGGAGATGACGTGTATCGAGGCAGAATCAATACAAGTTATCTCACGCGTGACTTAACGCTGACTTCACTTGTCTAGAAAACCGATTCGTTCTTGCCATGATTGTTATAACTTATGATGACACGACATTTCTATCTTTTAGAATCTCGTTTCTCAATTAGCCGTGACGAAAACCGATTACGTCTCGTAAGACTCCGACTACTGCAGAAACTAAACGAGATTAGACCTTATCTAACATACCGTTTCTCCCCTGGGTCCCTGCGCTAAAGCTGGATATACACCACGTGTGTTTTTTCTATGTCCAGCTTTACAGAGAAGTGAAATTCACGTGGGTTTTTCGCCTTGATGCGGAATATATTTTGAACTTACAATATCTTTACATATGAGGCCCCTTGCCCCTATATTTAGGCTGGCTTTGCCCTGACATCATATGACCCCTCATTGGAACGAGCTAGACGAGCTCGTTCCATTGAGGGGTCACATGACATGGTTTCGTTAAATTAAAAAAAAAAAACTCATTTCTTTCTTCTGCTTAACCCTTTACCCAACGTAACGGCCAAAACCGGCCAGCGCTATTCACAGAAATCGCCATTTAATTTTTAGTATTTTTTTTCATTTTTTATCTCAAAAACATAGGTTATGACCCCTCGTTGGAACGAACTCGTCGAGCTCGTTCCAACGAGAGGTCATAACCTATGTTTTTGAGACAAAAAATTAAAAAAATTAGTTACTCAAGAATTTGTTTTGCAAGTGTCGTCTGCTTTTCATATTAGGTAAAGGGTTAATTTGTAAATTACGAGGCTGGATACAGCCGATTTGTTGGATAAAGGGTTAAATTAAGCCTGTTTTTTTTAAAAAAAACAACAAAAAACGCTGTGGGGAAAATTCTATTTATATGACATTTGTCTGGATACCCTTTTTGTGAATACACATCCAGATAGATAAAAAGTAAATGGTCCTGTAACAAACTAATATCCGATAAAAAAAAACACGAAAAATCTCATCTGACCCTGGAAAACAATATACAAATTTTATCTCATCTCAAAATGCCCCCAAATTTGGGAGTATGATATTTTATCAAACTGTTACTATATTTAGCTCCTGGGGTTCCCAGGTGCACGGTGAAAAAGGTTTTCAGTCAAAAATCAAGTTCATATCCCCTAACACCACTGAATACCAAATTTGTTCCGAATTGGTCAACTGGATCGGAAATTGGAAATTGTGGGCAGGGCCCAAAATATCGCCACTACTAGCACGAGCACAAATGTTGTCCGGGGATGTTGCTTTGAATAAACTTGAATCTTGAGCATTTAAGGAAGCGGCACAGGAAAGTCCAAAGGACCGTGACTGGTGGTTTTTGAGAAAAAGATGTTTGAAAATTTTCGGGGTTTCGGCGTATTGCTCACAACACATTAGGCTTAGTTTCTTCTATTGAACAAATTTGGAAGGTCATCCCTCAAAGATAATTCATGCCATGTTTGGTTGGGTTTGGTCCAATGAATCGGACGAAGAAGACTCGCGGATGACGGACGCCAAGTGATGGCAATAACTCACCACGATTTTTAGTCAGGTGAGCAACAAATGACCAATAATATAATTTCGGGAGGCATTGCATTGTCCCTTCAAAACATCAGAGCATCTGGTCCCCAATTATGAGATAAGATCATATTTATTCTGCATAAACTCCAATATAAGGCAGGCTGTGAGATTCAGAGGCGTAGCAAGGATAAATGAACGATTTGTGCAGGGCTGGGGGGGGGGGGGGGGAGTCGGCAAATAGTTTCCCTCCAAAGAATCCCATCATAGGATGCAAGGGGTGTATTTTTCCTCCCCACTTCCCCCCACCTCATGCAAGGTTAAAAATGCGTATCCTCCATAGGATGAAGATCCGAGAAGTCTTCCCTGGGGCATGAGAAAATGAGATCTTGACGGAGTTAGAGGACCAAACAGCATTCAAATAAGTATATATGTGAATTAGTCAACAGTGAAAGCCGCTTAGAAGGGAGTAATCTCCCGAGCATGATGGCAATTTGACAAAATTATAGTATTTTAGGCCAAATAAAAAAAATGAATTGATTCTCAGGCAATTTTTTTTTCAAATCAGTGAGGGAGGGAGGATTTTATTTTTATTTTTTAATTTTTTTTTTTTTTTTTCGTGTAAATGGTCAAGTATACTCAGTAAATCTTTTTGCTGTCTTTCCACTTGAAAAAGAGAAAAGTTTGTATTTTAGTGTAATTATTGTATACCTCTTATAACTAACTGCCGTAACAACAGCCAAAAGGATTTGTATTTTATTGTTCTTTTTAATGGTATAGATCTGTCAAGCATCATGATCCATTAGAAGAGGCCCCAGTATCCAATGCTTGGGGTAGGAGTCCTTTAAAATGGGAAACATGGCTCTAAATGATTGGTTAAATTTGAGTTTATATCGGTGTTGCGGCCATTATTAGCCATTGTGCAGAAATATCTGACCTTAAACACCTGCAAATAAATAAATCATGATCCAGTATATCAGAATTTGCCTTGTTACAGTTTATGGGAGAGTGCCTCTGGGCACTCTCCCATAAACTGCAACAAGAAAAACCAATTTACTGCAAACACAGCTAAATAATTATATGTCGAGAAATGTGAAAAAATGACCATTCCAAGTTTTCACAAATTCTTTATAAAACATGACAAAATAAAAATGTCTAATGAGGAGGTTCAAATCCAACGAGGGAAGGCCTGAGAATCAAAACATTATTTTTTTAGCCTAATATATATAGTATAACTATAGTAAAATCAACCAAAATCAACTGGTTTGAGTGAATATGAACCCAATTGGGTTCATATTCACTCAACCCCGTTGATTTGGGTGGATTTTGAATCCAACTGATTTTAGTGTGTACATGAAATAGTTTTAGGGATTTTGGTCACGAATTTAAGGTTGGCCTTTTTAGGAAAACTGGGGAGGAGAGAGAGTCACCACCTGGCTACGCCGCTGCATAGGTATAATTAACGATAAGATACAAGTGATTACAACTATATAAAATGGAAGATCTTTTCAGTCTCTGTGTAAAAGCCAAATCAAGGTGGACATGAAGATGCACAAGAATCCAGAACCATTAATGAAATTACTTCCAGAAACTGAAATGAAAAAAGCAACAATAAATTATCCCTTTAATAAGTCCTCACACAGCCGCAGATTGCCACCTTTATATTGCACTGAAAAAGTTGCCCCCAAGTGTATTCTTCCGTGAGAACTCTCCTGGTAAGTGCATACTTAAAACTAAAGTGTTAAAACTGACACTTCCAATGTGTTAAACCCATTCTTACGCTTAGGGTTTGATTTTAACACTCAAAGTGGAATGCTTTAAGCACTTAGACATTACAATCGTCAGATATGTGAAACTTGAATGGATGGTACTTCCCATGTGACTAGCATTGGTGGTTCTTCCAGAATCGTCCATAATTTGATTTGCGCTTGGTGGGTACATAATTAAAAGGACACAACGCAGATGACGCGGATCAGGCTCGAGAGTTCGAGCTTGATCCGCGTCATCTGCGTTGTTTCCTTTCAAGTGTCGCGACATTACACTTGTCAAGTGGTATTATTGTAACACCTGTCAAGTTCTGGGATATCTACACTTGAACAAAGTGCTAGTTCAGCACTTAGTAAGTGTTAAATACAGCACTTCAAGTGTAGTTTTTAAAACTTTAGTTTTTAGCGTGTGGGAGGTTGAATTTTTCTTGGTAACGATTTCATATCAACGACGCAGTTCCTAACATGTGTATACGGTTGTAGTTATTGTAAAATTAATCTGAAGCTTTGAGTATTTTCAAAATATTTTTCAGCAAATCTTGTCATGGCTGCTGTTAAGCAGCCATGACTAGATTTGACGAAAAATTCATCTAAAGTTATCTAAAGAAAATTGGTCGAAAAGTTCGTTCATTCAATTTACGGGGGAGAAATTTGGTGAGATTTGCCCAAATTTCACTTATTTCAGTAGCAATGCAGTTTGCATCCTGGACACCTGCAGCATGCAAAGAGTTAAGCGTTATAAACCCAAAATGATAGCGTACACTTACGCACATCTTTTCTTATCTTATCTCATATTATCTTATCTTTTTCATATTGTTAAGCAGACCCTTTGAGATGAGGCACTGGACTGGATGAGGCGTAAGTTATACGTTACACAATGAACTTAAATAAACTGCAATTTTGTCTGCAATGAAGCCAGATATATTGCTATCCTGTAAAAATAATATAAACACTGCGTTAGTCTTTTTTTTAAAATTACATTAAAATGATTTGAAAGACAAATTTCTTATTAATTTTAGGAAAACGAAACGAAAATTGAGCATTTCTATAAAAAAAATGAACAGGAAAAACCAGATATAATATGGGAGACGGAAACACCCGTCATCCTAACAACACGCTCTGCACATGCGCACCTAAACCACGTATCACTAGGGGAATTCGTCACAAGATGGCTGCTCACGCGGGCTACCATAGCAACCAAACATGACGTATTTTGGTCACTTGGCTATGACGTCACATATGGGATCCCCATGAGATCCCCCAATGAGGCACGATCCATCGGCATGATTGCTCTCCAATTACTCCTGCCATTGGTCCATTGGATGAAGCACCGTTTCTTTCAGATTTTGTAATATATGTGTATATAGGCCCATCTATTTTATTTGGTCTAATTTATAAACTTCGAATATCTGAGCCATTTCGCCTCTATTTCCCCCAAACCTGATATATTAGCCGGAGATCGTTCATGCTGTTAACCCTTTGCTATCTTCCATTTCAGTACAACTTCAGCAATTGGAAGAGTCCATATTCATTATTTGGGGGTAGACCAATGTAGGTGGGCACGTTGAAAATATTCATTGGTCTACCCTATACATTCACCACGAAGCCATCCTACTTAATGAAATTACGAAGACTCATTTGTCCAGTCCAGAATAGCGGCCTCCTGTGTTCACAGGGTTATGGTAGGCCTACTATACAGGTAAAAAAAAAATAGTTTACTTTTAAATTCTCAAGCCTGATATTACATAAATGTAAATTAAAGCAGCGCGTGTACCGTTTTCAAGGGTTAACGCGACGTTGCACGTACATTTTCCCCTACTTCGCCAAAACAATAATCCCAAGGTGCAAAATTTCCTATCGACATCTCTGAAAAGGTGATAGCTCATCACGACATTGCTACGGTTGGAGGGTTAACGCGACGTCGCACGTGCAGTGCACTCTGCTCATGTTACTCTTGATAAGAAATAGCGCTATGAGCTTATTTTCAGTTCTATATGATATCTCTAAAATGTAGGAATGCATCCCCGTGTTGCTGTTGTTGAAGGGTTAACGCTATGCCGGTCGCAAAGGGAACCCGTCCCACGTATCATTCGTGCATGGTCAAATTACCCATAGATGCTATTTTTCAGCTCAACATCGCTGTCAATGTCGGAGTACGCCCCCATTGCTCAAAGCGATGATGGCTTAACCATTTACCTAACACGAAAAGCAGACGACACTTCCAAAACAAATTCTCGAATAACTATTTTTTTTCATTGCATTGTTTGTCTCAAAAACGAGCTCGTTCCATTGAGGGGCCATAATCTATGTTTTTGAGACAAAATATGAAAATATAATGAAAATTAACTGGCGATATTTGAGAATAGCGCTGACCGGTTTTGGCCGTTACGTTGGGTAAAAGGTTAATATATATAACTTTGTCTGTGAAAATCACTGCGCATGTTACTCCTGATAAAAGAAATTATTTATTATTATTTATTTATTTATTGGTGTTTAAGGTCACATATTTATGCACAATGGCTAATCATGGCCGTGACAGTTTTACGGGTGGAGGAAGCCGGAGTACCCGGAGAGAACCACCGAGCAACGGCGAGCAACTGTCAGCTCCCCAACATACTAACTCCACACAAGCAGTGTTAGCATTGGTTGAAAGAGTAGTGCACCATCGACGTGCAGTACGCCTTAGTACACAACGCCACCGTGCCCCCACGCGGGCAATGGAGATGAAGTGTCTTGCCCAAGGACGCAACGCGGCAGCCGCAGGTGGGATTCGAACCGAGGACCTCTCGGCTTGCAGCCTGCACCTCTACCTACTGAGCCACCGCGCTCCCGATAAAAGAAATTACCCCTTGTGCAAATTGCAGCTCTGTATCTCTGAAAATGTTGCCCTGTTGAAGTGTTATCAGAATGTCGCAAGTACAATTTACCCTGTCTGTTTAATTCCTGATAAAAAATTAAATCTGAGTAATAATTCAAGCTCGACATCTCTGAAAATTTAGAAATGAATCCCAGCATTGCTCTAGTTGAAAGGTTAAATGGTTGATGGGATAATGCGACATCTCGCAGACAACCCAACCCGTGTTACTTCTGATAATAAATTACCCCAAGTTGCAGAATTTCAGCTCAGTATCACCGAAAATGTAGGAGTGCGCCCCCACGTTGATATGGTTGAAGGAATAACGCGATGTTGCATGTGGCAGTCACCTTGCCCATGTTAGTCCTGATAGATAATTACCCCAAGCTGTCAATTTTACCTCTATATCTCTGAAAATGTAGTAGTACATAGCAGTGTTGCCTTGGTTCGGGGGCGTATTCAGGATATCAAAGTTAAGGGGGCAAGAGTAATATCTAGGGGGGGGGGGGGCATACAGAATATGATTCGTTGCATCATCAGAGCACGGCAGCAGCAAGATGTGGGCGAGCCAGGCCTGGCGTTTTATAGGAGAGCGATTTATTCGCTCGCCTACTGCTCGCCTTAAAAAATTGTGGAGGGCGAAAAATAGCCCTCTCAGCCTTAGAAAATAATGATTACCACAACAGTTTATTCCTAAAACCCACAGGTTTTCAGATCTCTGATATGTTAGTGGTCTCTGCAATATGGTCACACTGCTCCTCCCACACCTCCGGGCCTTACAAAGGCCCGGAGGTGTGGGAGGGGCAGTGTAGCCGTCTCACATGAACTACCTGGTTAGCAGCACCAAATAAAATGTACAAAGCCCACTAGGCAGAATTCATTAATAGTACAACTTCATTTTGCCACTTTTAGCTTTTGTAAGTTTGAGGAGAGCTAATCGCTCCCCTAGGCCATGTGAGGCGAGCGATTTTTAGCCCTCCTGCATTTTTAAGAATGCCAGGCCTGGCGAGCACAAGATGGGGTGTCCCCCTCTCATTGGGCCTTTCCCCGGGGAAAATTTTGAAATTCGAGACAAAAAACCCACAATTTCTTTGACTATGAGTCCGTTTGTGTCCACAATTTATAAGTTGTGAACGGCATCAATAATAAGGCCACCATGTGGACAAACAAGTTGTGAAAGCCATCAATAATTAGGCCAGATTCTGATGTCTTTCACGAATTGTTAGTCCGCATTGGGGACTTATTATTGATGCCTTTCATAAATGTAGAGACGTAGTTGGATAGGTTAAAATGGGTAACCTATTGTGACTTATCCAATGTCCTTTTCCTAATCAAATTACTCTAGGATGTCAAATTGTGTCTCCATCGGACGAGGCACGGCGGTGTTGAAAGCGCACAGATAAACGTAGGCGTACAAAGTCAGACATAAAGAGGGAGTCAAACATTCGCTTTTACATCTCAACTCTTTGAACAATGGTATCGTCCATGTCAGGTCAATGGCAGCAGTTGGAAGAGTCCATATTCATTATTTGGGGGGAGACCAATTAATATTTTCAACGTGCAGCCTTGAGGCTGCAGGTCGAAAATATTGATAGTGTGCCCCACACATTCATTTAGCAGCCATCCAACTTAATGAAATGATGACGTATAATGTTCCTGGGCCGTTAAAGCGGCCTCTCGTGTTCAAAGGGTTAAGTAAGATATACACAAATTATACATCAAAATGAAGAAATGAAGATATACTGGACCACGAGTTGTTCTCAAGAAATATTTGATTATTAATTCTAGTACGAATACGGTAGCAGACTGCCAGGAACTATTGATTCCTGCTATCGATTCTGAGAGTCGAATGCATATATGTTCGTGTTTTATGCATCACAACCTTCATTTTGATGTATAATTTGTGTAATGAGGGCGCCACTCCCCTACAGTTTCAAGATCCGAGATGGTTTGATCTTCACGAATATTCGACACAGCGAGAACTCAATCCTTTTGCTAGCCGTATTTAACCCATTTTAATTGTTTTTTGTCACCAGTAGTTCTAAGTTTTTGGTCAGTGCACACTTTCTGTCTTGATCAACTCTCGAACTGAAACCGAGACAGTTTCCTGAAACCGAACCGAAACCGAATCTGAAAAATCTACCCAATTAGTTTAGTTTAACCCTTTACCCAACGCAGACGACATCAAAATTTATTATTTTAAATATCCTTTTTCTTTGAGGGGGGGGGGGGGGGGGGCGGTGGCTCAGTAGATAGAGGTAGATAGAGGTAGATAGAGGTGCAGGCTGCAAGCCGAGAGGTCCTCGGTTCGAGTCCCACCTGCGGCAACCGCGTTGTGTCCTTGGGCAAGACACTTCATCTCCATTGCCCGCGTGGGGGCACGATGACGCCGTGTACTAAGGCGTATTGCACGTCGATGGTACCCATGTCTTCAACCAATCTAACCCTGCCTGTGCTGCAGTGCAGAGTTACGATGTTGGGGAGCTGGCAGCTGCTCGTCGTTGCTCGGTGGTTCTCTCCGGGTACTCCAGCTTCATCCACCCGTAAAACTGCCACGGTCATGATTAGCCATTGTGCATAAATATGTGACCTTAAACATCAATAAATAAATAAATAAATAAATAAATAAATAAATATCCTTTTTTTAAATTTTTCAAAAAATTTCAACAAAACCATATCATGTGACCCCTCGTTGGAACGAGCTCGACGAGCTCGTTCCAACGAGGGATCACATTGTCAAGCTGATAGCCAAAAGTTGCGATTTTGTTGTATAAAAGTGTAAATATTTTCGATAATATTTCTGCCTGGGTTAAATGTAAAGCAAGATAGATATGGGACGGACCCCGAAAACAGATCGGCAATAATACAAATTTTGCTAATTAGGCATGAAATGTAACGTCCATTATGGCGCACGTGTTCAACGCCACGTGGGCTAAATTATAACAGATCAATAGTAAGAGAGACAATATTCTCTTCTGAATAGTTATCTGGGTAATTAAGGCCAGTTAAATTGTAATTGTTGAAAACCAATGCATCACACATGTTCTGGACACACACCCATATTACGCATCTATCCTGTCTCCGAAATGTCAAAAGATACCAAAATGCGAGTCTTTCAAAGGAACTTTAAAGCGAGTGTTAAATTAAGATAGATCTAAGCGGCCAAGTTCAAGAGAAGCGATTAACTTAGAATAAATGTTCTGGCTATCTAAATAAAAATCGGGGAATTTCTCGAAAAATTCATTCCAGCCAATTGCAGTCGGAAGGTGTGTAAGGCTGTGGGTCGTTGCGAGTAGATGGGGAGGTCCCATTCTATAGGTTAGATGAGGTGCCGCATCGGTGCGAAAGTAAAGGCACACTGTAGTGTAGGGGGAGCCCCAGGGCTCATATTGAGAATAGGAGCAGTCGCGGGCCAAGTCGATGGCCATACATGAGAATAGGAACAGGAACGGGAAGTACGAGCTCGGGGAGCTATATGCATTTAGGTAAACGGCATTACCTGTTTTAGAAGCAGAATTCTGAGAGGCAGTTGAACTGAGGGCACTCAGAGAAGGTCCGAATTTAGCCTTGGCCGTCGAGGGTCATAGGCACCGAGATTGAAAGTCCGCGTATTGTCGTAACCCTGTGAGGGTTGTAAGGAACCGATTGTAGTTGCGAACCGTAGTGGCACAGTAGCCAAAGAAGTAAAAGCGGTGACGTTGAGATCTAGAAACCGTGTTAAGAGCTTGAGTAAGCGCTGGAATAGCTCGCTAGATAAGATAGTTGTAGGCGGTGCGAGAATGGGTGATGTTGAGAACACTTTGCAGAAAATTATCGTGTAAGCTTTGTTAACCCTTTACCTAACATGAAAAGCAGACGACACTTGCAAAAAAATTCTTGAATAACTAATTTTTTTCATTTTTTGTCTCAAAAACATAGGTTATGACCCCTCGTTGGAACGAGCTCGACGAGCTCGTTCCAACGAGGGGTCATAACCTATGTTTTTGAGACAAAAAATGAAAAAATAATGAAAATTAATTGGCGATTTTTGAGAATAGCGCTGGCCGGTTTTGGCAGTTACGTTGGGTAAAGGGTTAAGAATATGTCTGAAGGCGAAGAATAACTTAGCCCCGTGAGAGCCAGGCAAGGCGCAAAGTGATCGTGAACTTTGGTAGACGCCGATTGAATTGTGATTGAACTGTGAGAACGCTGATAGACTCACACAAGCAGAACATTATATGAGTTAAACCCGACTGACGGCGAAGTTAGCCCTGCGAGGAGGAAGCAACGAGAAGTGAATAGACACTTTGTATTTGTCACAAACGATGCTAGGATGAAGATGATGTGAGGTTGATCCAGCGGACACTGCTAGCTGCGGGAGACGTCGAGGGCCCTAAAGAATAAACTTTTATTCGCGTAATTAGTGTATTCATATGGATAATTTTGTGAGTAATTTGTTTCATATTATATTTCTTCGCACATGTAAATAAATAATCTTTTCAGTGAATTATCGTTGATCACCCTTTGGCGTTGTAAGCCGCAGGCACCTTCAGGAATCCTAAGAGTCCCAAGCGGAGAGGGTATTGATAAGGTCGCAAGGTTTACGTTCGAACTGGAGTTCAGACGACAGTCACTGGCTGTCGACTGAGCACTGATAAGAACATAAATTTTCCTCCATCAATTTAACCCCGTAATCCTGCGACACACATGATATGGTTTTCTTGAAATTTTTTGAAAAATAATATTTTTTCAAATGCTGAATTTACATATTACGCGGGCGGATGCGGGTGATTCGTTGGGTAAAGGGTTAATAGTTTAATACTTTACACCATAATGGCAGTTACACAATACAAACATAACAAATAAGAAGAATTAGTAAGCATGATGTATAATATAAAGTACTAATGACTTTTTTCTTTAACAAGATGATCTCACTTACAGAAGAATGACCAGATCATGTTAGAAATAATATTAGTAGATTTACTATCACAGTTTTTCACAGTTAAACCACCTTTCGTGCTCACCAATGCGACAGTCAAGTGATCCATAAATGAACTGTGGCGCCCCTCCCTCACCCCACAAAGCCCAAAGCCTTGGATCCACTTATGTTTGTTGTTTTGTCCAACAAGACGAACCAAGCAGCAGTTCTGCAACTAATGACAAGATTATCATTATGGTCATTCTATTGAATCAAAATAACACTTAGCAGCATTATCCGTTTACCTAACTCGAAAGGCAGACGACACTTGCAAATAAATTCTCCAATAACTAATTTTTTTTTCATTTTTTGCGTCAAAAACATAGGTCGTTCCAATGAGGGGTCATAAACTATGTTTTTGAGAGAGAGAAAATGAATAGAATAATGAGAATTGAATGGTAAAGTTTGTGAATAGCGTTGGCCGGTTTTGGACGTTTCGTAGGGTAAAAGGCTAACCCTATCAGGGATTCTTCGGACCTCTTTAGAAAATGGTCCGCGGCCCATGCCATTGAGAAAATTTGCGTCACAGGTGCTCCAATTGGGAATTTTTGTTTTGTTTTGGCGAGGAAAACGTTCAGACTAAGAAATTTTACATTCGAGTTGAGCAGAGAACATTAAGACCGATACTTTTTATAAGCAACTGTATGTATACTAAGTACGTTTTATAACAACTATCACGTGGAACCATGTTCATGTAGTCTCTGTAGTCACTATTAAAATGTTATTATACTATTAAAGAAGAACTTGTCATTTGTCTTTGAATTTGGAGACTTCTTTATTCAAGCGATTTAATGGTTTTCTGGGGCATTATGGCTACCCTGAACTTTGGACACCAGTTGTGCATAAATGTTTTGTTTGGGCGGGAACTGAGATTGGGGAATTTGGGGCTAAGCATTTGGGAAAAAAAATCATTCCCAAATGTTATTGGGAAAGGGTCCAATAAACGGCCTCTGCAGATACCCCAAAGAATCGCTCCATATCCAATTAACCCTTTACCTTACGTAACGGCCAAAACCGGTAAACGCTATTCACAAAAATCACCAGTTAATTTTCATTCTTTTTTTATATTTTTTTGTCTCAAAAACATAGGTTATGACCCTTCTTTGGAACGAGCTCGTCGAGCTCGTTCCAAAGAGGGGTCATAACCTATGTTTTTGAGACAAAAAATTAAAAAAATTAGTTATTTAAGAATTTTGTTTGCAACTGTCGTCTGCTTTTCATGTTAGGTAAAGGGTTAATACATCAGACTTAATTGGAAGAATAGAGACGATACGCCTCAGATACCCCTAAGTATATATATTAGATCAAATAAAAAACCCGGGCTTCTGAATACATGTACATTACAAACTTTGAAAGAAACATAGGCTTCGTCTTATGGAGCCAAGGGAACAAGTGAAAGTCACTTATATCTGTGGACAAAATACAATACAAACTAGAGAAACAGAATTTACTGCACCCAGTAAATTCAAGTCTGTGTGAAAAGGGTTAAAGTATCAGGAATAAACTATACAGAAGGAGAATTTATGGAGGCTTATTTTCAGGAGTAAATTATTTTCAAACAAATCAGAAATGGATTTTCGTTAATAGTATTTACAGATATTCATACAGCAATCAGAACATTTTTTTATAAGAAACCAGAAAAGGCATATGCGTGACCAGCATTCAAAGGGTTCGATACACGAATCAGAAGTGGAAATTTTTGGCTCTGCCCACCAAGCTGATTGATGAAATACGTTCATGAACTTTTGAAATGCATTAAGGTGTAATGAAATGCATTCCCCAGTCTTTCGGAATAATATGCACTGGATGACCTTGGTGACCTCTTTCAGGCGGACCATATATTGAACCTCCAGCAATTTTTAAATCAGTCGGTATAGTCCCATGTATACACCTACTTTAAAGAAATGGCTCCACCAACTACAGATCTGTCATTTTTGGGCGATGATAGCAAATATTTATTATGATTTAGAAGCCTCTAAGGCAGTCAGCCTACTGTATCATACACAAGGCCTCAAACTAGCTGAAAAACAAAGATGAGTGCAAACTGGTTGTTGGTAACCAGCATGCCAAAGCGAATAGAGATAGGACGATTCGTATTTGAGTTATCGAGCCGACAAAGGGTGCATAGACTCTATATTGGGGATAGTGCCATAAAAAACTTAAAAGCCCTAAGAGCTCGTTTAAAGGCCTACTCTTAAGAGCATCTAGTGCCCTAAACAAGGTATACATAAAATAAGATGGTGGAATCTTGAATCATGGCATTTGCGTAAAGAGTGGCAATGTGGCAGGAAGCGTGCAAAAGGTTCTACCGTCATAAGTTAAATGATGTTGTTTGATCATCGCGGTGAAGTATGAAGAGGGTTAAAGACAGACCATTTAAATATTCCATTTCATTAATTCATAATTGTGATAAGTGTTTCGAGAGAGCCGCTTACCACTCGGCCCAAAACCTGTTGATCTTGAGTTATAATTGAGAATGAAAAAAAAAAAAATGCAATGAAAGGTGAAGGGTTATTTATTCAACTACAATTAATCAAGTGTTGTAAGATAAATCTGTATAATAAACAAATTTTCTTGCCACTCAAAAGGTTTTTTTCAACTTGGTTTGGGGATGGAATTTAATTCTGATCTGACAGCTGATAAGAGTAAATATGTGTCAGGCTGTCATCTATAGCAACTTCTCTCTAATTTGATTGTTTACATTATTCTCTTGTCTATATAAATATAAACAGCTATTTCTTTATGATGCTTTTCTGTTACAAAGAAATTAGGGGGGTATAAAAAACTCTGTGGCCCAACAGACCACTCCCAAAGGTTCCCTGATAACATAGCTGGGCCAGTAATTGTGACAGGCTACCAGTATGCCAAACAGCCCCAGGACAGATTATTTATTTATTTATTGGTGTGTAAGGTCACATATTTCTGCATAATGGCTAATCAGGACCACGACAGTTTTACGGGTGGGGGAAGCCGTAGTACCCGGAGAGAACCACCAAGCAACGGCGAGCAACTGTCAGATCCCCAACATACTAATTCCACACAAGCAGGGTTAGCATTGGTTGAAGACAGGTGCACCATCGACGTGCAGTACGCCTTAATACACAGCGTCACCGTGCCCCCACGTGGGCAATGGGGGTGAATTGTCTTGCCCAAGGACACAACGTGGTTGCCGCAGTGGGATTCGAACCGAGGACCTCTCGGCTTGCAGCCTGCACCTCTACCAACTCAGCCACCGCGCCCCCAGGACAGATGATTTGTTTTTGAGCTATCGTCAAGACAAAATGAAGGGGATAGAAAATATTCATACAGGAATCAGAACATTCTTATAAGAAACCAGAAATGGCATATATGTGACCAGCATTCAAAGGGTTTGATACACGAATCAGAAATGGATATTTTTGTCTCTGCCCACTAATTTTAGTGATGAAATACACTCATAAACTTTAGAAATGCCTTAAGGTGTAATAAAATGCATTTCCTAGTCTTTCTGAATAATGCCCCCATACTAAGATCTTCAGAGGGTTAAAATATTCCCTTTAAATACTCCATTTTAATCCTTTAAATGGGGGCGCATTGGCTCAGTTGGCAGAGGTGCAGGCTGCAAGGCGTGAGGTCCTCACTCTGTCCTTGGGCAAGCCACTTCACCCCATTGCCCACGTGGGTGCATGGTGGCGATGTGTTCTAAAGCGTACTGCCCATCGATTGTGCACCCGTCTTCAACCAATGCTAACCCTGCTTGTGTGGAGTTAGTATGTGGGGGATCTGACAGTTGCTCGTTGTTGCCCGGTGGTTCTTCCCGGGTACTCCGACTTCCTCCACCTAAAAAACTGTCGTGGTCATGATTAGCCACTGTGCAGAAATATGTGACATTAAACGCCAATAAATAAATAATCCTTTAAAAAATGAGCTCAATCCAATAAAGGGTCATAAGCTATGTTTTTTCAAGCAAAAATGAAAAGGTAATTAAAACTGAATAGACGTTTCTGTGAATAATGTTGACCGGTTTTCGCTGTTATGTTCGCTAAAGGGTTAAGAATCCCTTACTTTGGAAGGCACACTGAAAAGGTGTCCCATTCCACATAGAATTAAATGTTAAGAAAATAAAGCGAAAAACATTAAGTTTCTCAGCTGACAGTACCTGCTTTTGCACTCCGGAGGGATGGAACGGCACAAATCAGAGACATTCTCTTAATGGCACTTTGACACCAAAGGTTTCTGCACTCTCGGTGAGGCCGAGATGAGCGCAGTGAAAGACTATAGAACTCCTCTAACAAATTAGTTTTAAACAGTCATAGCACTAACACAGTTAACAGTACAGTCGACCATGCCAGTATTGCATTGTTACCGGCACCCTGACAGTTTTGTGATAGGTTTCAACAATTATTCAGTGCAGTTTTATTAAAAGGGTTAACTTTATTCTGCCTGAAATAAAATATGTGCAATCCACATTGAAGTCTTGAGAGGGGTTAAAAGCATTGAACTGAATAAGATAGGTTTCAACAATTATTCAGTACAGTTTTATGGAAAGGGTTAACTTTATTCTGCCTGAAATAAAATATGTGCAATCCACATAGAAGTCTGGAGAGGGTTAAAAGCAGTGAACTGAATAATTTACAATTTATTTCCTTGCAAGGCAAAGGGTTTCTCTCAATTTAGTTTCAGGAACTAACATCCCATAATGATGACAAGGTCAGATTTCATTTTGACAGCTTACACCACAATTGTTTACATAGTCTCTAGTGTGAACATAACATCGTATTGCTTGGGGAGAATTTACTGTATCAGGAAATTGGAGGCTGTGAAAACCCTGTGGCCTACTGGGCCATACTGAAAAAATGTGATTTCCAGCAATTCTGAAAAATGCACTCAATGACCCCTAGTTGACCTCCGTGACCTTGACCCATATTTTGAACCTCCATCGAGTATCGACTCATTTGGTGTTGGTCCCAGGTCTGTTGGACATACCATGCCTGAGATATGGGAGTGACCCATGTTCAAAATTTTGGTCACGCCCACTTTTTTTTACGTAAATATGCATGTGTGTATGTCAGGAATACTTTAAGGGTCAAAAAATGTGATTTTCAGCAATTCTAAAAAAATGCACTTAATGACCCCTAGGTGACCTCTGTGACCTTGACCCATATTTTGAACCTCCATCAAGTGTCAACTCATTTGGTGTTGGTCCCAGGTCCATACGTCATACCACGCCTGAGATATGGGCATGACCCACTTTCAAAAATTTTGGCCACGCACACTTTTTGTTAAGTCAAAATGCATGTGTGTACGTCAGAAATAGTTCAGGGGTCAACAAATGTGATTTCCAGCAATTCTGAAAAATGCACTGAATGACCCCTAGTTGACCTCCGTGACCTTGACCCATATTTTGAACCTCCATCGAGTGTCGACTCATTTGGTGTTGGTCCCAGGTCCGTAGGTCATACCACGCTTGAGATATGGGCGTGACCCACTTTCAAAAAATTTGGCCACGCCCACTTTTTTTACATCAAAAAGCATGTGTGTACGTCAGGAATGCTTTAGGGGGTAAAAAAATATGGTTTCCAGCAATTCTGAAAAATGCACTCAATGACCTCTAGGTGACCTCTGTGACCTTGACCCATATTTTGAATCTCCATCAAGTGTCGACTCATTTCGTGTTGGTCCCAGGTCCATACGTCATGCCATGCCTGAGATATGGGCGTGACCCACTTTCAAAAAAATTGGCCACGCCCACTTTTTTCACGTCAAAATGCCTGTGTGTCCGTCAGGAATGCTTTATGGGGTCAAAAAATGTGATTTCCAGCAATTCTGAAAAATGCACTCAATGACCCCTAGATGACCTCCGTGACCTTGACCCATATTTTGAACCTCCATCGAGTGTCGACTCATTTGGTGTTGGTCCCAGGTCTGTAGGTCATACCACGCCTGAGATATGGGCGTGACCCACTTTCAAAACACCCCTACAGGCACCCCTGATACCCCAGGAATCTGAAAAACATAGGTGACCGAGAACTTGTGGCTGTCTATCAGCATGCCAAAAATCAACGAGATAGGGCAATTCGTTTTCGAGTTATCTTGCGGACAAAAAAGTGATGAGAAGACAGAAGACAGGAGAAGAAGAAGAAGAAGAAGAAGAAGAAGAAGAAAAAGAAAAAAAAAAAAAAAAAAGAAGAAAAAAAAAAAAAGAAAAAGAAACCGTGCAAAAACAATAGTCTGTGTGTTTCACACAGACTAATTATGCCTTTTTTCTTATTGGCATCTCACGTTATACACACCTAGAAATTAATTCAGCACCCCGTTTTTTTTCGCAGTGGTGTTAATAGAAACTGTCATTACTTTCATGCTGTATTTAAGATGGCCAAAAGTGATTGTTTGCGGAAAGAATGGTGTATTGACAAATGAAAGACAACACAATGATCAAAATATGTAGCATTTCAATAGCGCTAATTACACATATCTGTCACTGACGTTTTTGATGGAAAATGATCTTCTTGACAAGTGTGGTGCTGGAACGGTCCATGATGAAACAATGCCAGTAATTACTAACAAAAATGTAACTTGTGATCTCCTGAAGCAGAGTCTTACGTCAGCAGCGAGTGTATCCACCACGTGCCCGGATGACAGCCTGAACTCTCCTCCTAATACTACCAGTGAGCCTTCTGATACGGTTCAGAGGCAACTGCCCCCCCCCCCCCCCCTCCATGCAATGCAGCTTTCAAATCGGCCAAATTCGGTACAGGTGGATCCCTTGCTTGCACGCGACGTCCAAGAAAGTCCCAGATGTGTTGTGGGGGATTCAAATCGGGGTTCATTGCAGGCCAAGGTAGTGTTGTAATAGCGTTGTTCGTTCTGAAGGAATGCTCTCACAGCTTGGGAACGATGTGGCCTTGCATTGTCGTTCATGAATACATGGCGAGTAGCCAATGGGTGGTTGTCAAAATGAAGCACGACAACCGGATTGAGAATGATCAGTGAGGCATCCTCAGATCATTACCGATCCTCCATTATAAGGAACAGTAGGTCTGATGTTCCCAGGCACATGAGCAGTGTCGTGCCATACACCACTCCAAACGTCGTCCTTGATGCTGATCGGACAGAGCTGGACGTTCGATGGCCTTTCTGGACCTCATATACAGTGCTTTGAGTCAGCTTCGGACAGTTCCGTTGCATGCCTGTTGGGGTGCCAAAGGAGTTTCAAAACCCAACTTGAAGCAAAGGGGTCACGCCTAACGAGGCGTGCCAGAATCCGATCTTCCGAGAAAATGTCTTTTTGGGGTTGTCCAGGCACTGGTCGGTTCTTAGCACGTTGGTTTGTTGATTTTTTCGGATAAGTTTGCTGATGACAGAATGACTATAGCCAAGTTACCTTCCAATAGCTTTGAATGGCATGCCTGGTGCCTCTGACAGTCTCCCCCTTGCCATGTGAACATTTACGGATAATAGAAGTGACACGTGTTCTTGTTTTGTATGCAGATATTGCATGTGGCTGATAGTGTTTTTTGTGACATTCGTGGGTAGGGTGATTCCCATGGACGAGGGGATGTGTTTGGGATGCGCTATCAACCAGAAACATGTTTCACGAGATGAAATGTACTACAAGAAAGAGCAATCATTCAAACATAATAATCAGTAACAGCAACTTCACTGTCATGAAACATTTTAGGGGTGCTTAATTAAGTTCCAGGTGTATATATAAAGACTAGTTATCCAGGATATCTGAAATATATTACAGATTAAAAGTCCTTCCTGTTTTGTGGGTTGGGTTGAGAGTAAGAGTGAGGATCCATTGGGTCTCCTTTTGGCGATGACACTCGGTGCTGAAGGTGTTGCCCGGGACTGAGCTGAGGACCTACATTATTCTATACTACTCAAAGTTTGCTAAGCACCAAATATTTGACACATCATTGTGAAATTTGCTTGTGACATATTTGCGATATTTTTGGTGGATATGATTGAGGAATGTATTGAGATGGTCCCCAGTGTTTACATTAGCTCTCTTGACAGGCAGACTTTTTGTGACAGTCATGGAAAGCATGCACCCCTTGATTTTCATGATGTTTTCGTGTACTGTCTACATGTACATGACATGTATAGGGTATTCAATCTTCATTTCAACACAAACCCTGTGATTTAATGTTTGAATATGGCAAATGCAAATGTAAGAAGACATTTGTCTGAAGCAGAAATGTGGCGGGCTGTAGGGATGGTGGAGCAAGGGGCTACCCATAGTCAGGTTGGTGAAGCCCTTGGTATGTACCATACGGTGATCACCAGAGCCTGGGCAAGATTATTGCAGTATGGCACACCAGTAAGACGGCATGGCGGTGGCAGAGACAGGGCAACATCTGCAGCTGAAGACCGGTTTTTGATCATTCACGCCCGTAGGAACCGCTTTGCCAAAGCAACCCAGCTTCGCAGTGACCTTCAGAATGCATCTCCGGGGTAAATGTTTCGACGCAGACTATCCGGGCAAGGTCGGACGAAGGTGGTCTCCGATCGAGAAGACCATGTATTCGCATTCCGCTGTCACAGAACCACCGCCAGGTACGATATGAATGGGCCATGGACCATGTTGGATGGACCAGAGAAGATTGGCGACCTGTCCTTTTTACAGATGAGTCAAGGTACTGCCTAGACCACACAGGTAGGCGTTCTAAGGTAGGAGACCAGGAGAGAGATTCCATGCAGCCAACATTGACTGCACAGCGGTATTCTGATGAGATCCTAGATGTCCACTTCAGATTGTATGCAGGTGCAGTGGGTGATAGATTCATTCTGATGGACGATAATGCCCGTCCTCATGTTGTCTATGCTGTCGGAGAGTACAGACAGAGGGAGGGGATTGAGCGTATGGACTGGCCAGCAAGATCCTCTGACCTCAATCCGATCGAACATGTCGGGAATGAGTTGCAGCTTGCAATTTCAGCCCGTCCAGTCCAGCCAAGAAGTGTCCAGGAGCTTGGTGCCATGCGGTCCAAGAATGGAACAACATCCCACAAAGGACCACCAGGAACCTGACTGGGAGCATGAGAAGGCGTTGTCAAGCGGTAATTAACCGTAATGGGTCTCAAACACGATATTGAACCCATACCAGTTCGCTCCGTCAAATTTTTGGCAAATTGAAAAATTTCCTCTTTTACCAATAATATCCATTTTCCATGGTTATCGTATTCAAAAGCGGAACAAGAGGCCCCACGGGGCCTGAAGCGCTCATCTTGAACAGAACACAATATAAACAGAGTCCAAGAATGAGTCGACATTAAGCAATCCATCTCCATAGGATACACTGTCAATCCTTGAGTCCCTCAGGAGTGACAAAAATAATCCGGGCATCATGCCTTTTCTTCAGTTGATCATAATGTGAAATGTAGAGCTTCCCTATGAAGCCCCTTGATACAACCTATGTGGATTAATCTTAGTTACACACCTCTAGAGGGTACTGAATACAAAATGTTTAATTCTTCACCAACATGGCCAATTCCGGCTCTCATAGGGGAGCCCAAATATCAACCCAGGCTCTCAATTTGAACACAGTTGAATCTGACTTCCATAGAGATGTTGTGTACCAAATATGAAAGCATTCTGACTGTTGGATCTGAAGAAGAGAAATTTAAAGAAATTTCTTCATATTGCACGATTTGAACAAACTTGAATCTGACCCCCCCCCCCCCCCCCCCCCCCCCCCCCCCCAGAGATGTTGTATACCAAATATGAAAGCATTCTGACTGGTGGATCTGAAGAAGAAGATTTTTTAAAATTAGCTCCCATATTGAACAAGGTTAAAACTTGGGCTCAAATATTAACCTAGGGACTTGGTTTGGGCAATCTTGAATCTGACCCTCATAACAATGACGTATAGCAAACATTAAAAGATTCTGACTGGTGGCTCTGAAGAAGAAGATTTTTAAAAAATATTCCCCATATTACCCTATGTTAAAAATTCTGGCTCCTGTATTGAGCTCAAATATGAACCAATGGGCTTTATTTTAACAAACTTGTATCTGACCCCCCCCCCCCCCCCCCCCTATGAATGCTGTATTCCGAATATCAAAAGATTCTGACGATTGGTTCTGGAGAAAAGATTTTTTTTTAATTTTTACAAATATGCTGACTCAGCATTTTTTCGATGCCCATTACAGAACACCCTAACATAACCATTAAATTCTACTGGTCCTAAGGATACTTCATACCAAATAACAGCTCTCTGCTCCGTGTGGTTTGGGAAATAAGGGCGTTTGAACATATTTCTATTTTTAGCTCCCATGGTTCCCATGGGGATGCGGGAATTTTTTGTTTTGCTTGAGTCAAGTACTTATGACCCAATAATACCACAAAAACAAATTTGATTCAAACAGGACCATCGGTTCAGAAAATAGAAATTTTGGGCGGGGCCAAAAATCTTACTCCTCCCATTACAAAGCCAAATACTGCTTCACGAACTTCGTTTGAACAAACTTGATTCTACACCTCAAAAGGAAGCTACATAGCAAATATCAAGTCATTGTACACACTGGTTCATGAGAAGAAGATTTTAAAAATATTTTGGAGCATATTTCCCCACTCCCTCCCTATGGGGCTGGGCATGCGTTGAACAAAAATGAAATGCCCCTTCGGGACCATCACACACACAAACTTTCACTTGAATTGGCCCAGTGGCTTTGGAGGAGAAGACCAAAACATGGTGTTGACGGACGACGGACGGTCAACAGACGACGGACGATGGACGGAGAGCGATGAGATAAGCTCAGCTTGACTTTGTCAAGATGAGCTAAAAATAATGTCAACACAAATAAAATCTTAATTTCTGTACTTAAATCATTAAAGATATAATTAAATAAAAAAATATATACACTTTTCATCACAATATTTCAACTAAAACGTAAAACAGGTAGTTTGGTATACTTGGTGCTTAGAAAACTTTGAATAGTATTGTTGATCACTTAGTGTGTGGTTACTTTAATTAAAGTGAAGAGCAACAGATGTATCTCGTGAGTATTTAATGTCGGCGATGTGTTCATTACTTCATCTGTGGAAGTGTCTTTTAGTCTCTTGGTAACCCGCCAAATAGTGCAATCACTACCTTGTACTGGAACGCATCTCCAGTTACCCGCTACGTGTTTCTGGTCCGTTACCCGCCATTTATCGTATTTGGTTACCCGACGGACGAAAAAAAATATATATGAACAGCACTAACACCTAACCACAGGGTATAAACCGTATGAACCTTTAGCCGGAAGTGGAGATAAGCGAGGCGAGAGATTTCTATTTTTATCTCAAAGTTTCAGTCGCAGCGTATCCAAGATCACCGAAAACAAGATTTTTTTAATAAAAGGAATGACCGAAGAAAGCAAAATCAGTAAGTATGTTATGTAAAACAATATTTAACAATGAAACGACACAACTTAATGGAAAAATCGACTCTTGTAGTATGAAAAAACATCTGCTGATCATCTCGGAAAATGAATTTCTCGGGCAAATTTCTCCTTCAAATATCGTTTTTCACATGTTCGCACAAATGTAAACATGTTAAAATCATAGATCGACAGATTCGGCGTTCAATTCCACACCAGAAACTATCAACCATAACAACGAAGGAGGTTCGGTGCTACTAAAACTGTTCAAAATATAATGTCACCTTATCGATTTTTTTTATACGCCCAGTTGTATACGCTCGTATCTTCAGTTGATGAGTCGTATACATTTTTATGCTTGTCAGGTGACCCTTTCGATGTGAGAATCTGGTAAATTTGGAGCCTGTAAGTTCCGAAAGCAAGATAGGCCTATACGCGCACAAGCCGGGTTGAATGCAATATTGCATTGCGTTGAAAAAGCGAACCACAGGTTACCTTTTTCAACGCAGAGAAATAGCCCATTTTATTGCATTACAGAATCTAACGATAGGCGGTGAACTATATGAAAATGAGACTGGTTTTATGGCATAGCGTAACAATGTCAGATCAAGTTGGACCGCATTATTTACTGTAAGTTGACTCTTTCAGACACAATTTGTTCCAAAACACGTTTTGGGGGTGAAATAATTTTTTTTTTTTTTTTTTGGGGGGGGGGGGGGGGCAGTCAGGATTTTTTCGGGCACAAAGGATTCTTTCGGATGAAGTGGACCTCAGCTCCACATCCTCCCCCACCCCACCCAGAAAATAAAAATTCCCGTACGCATATGGCAGTATAGATAGCACGTAATTATAATTTTATGAATTTTTAGGCTCAAGCACCAATTTGTTAAGTTCTTAAATCATCGGGTTTGTAAATTTCAGTGAACTACAAAAGGTATAACATAAACTCACGGCTATATTTAAATAACCTCTTGTGCTTTGCTTCTTTACATGATAACAATTTGTTGAGTTCTTAACTTTTGTGGGTCCCTAAATTTCAATGGACTGCAACAGGCAGACCAATATCTAGCAGACTCCAAAGAAACATTCATGCTGAACTTATTTACTGTAGTTTAAGGGCACCTTTCTGCAGCTATAGCTAACTTACCCAATTTTTAGTTGTTGGGTAAGTTAGCTATAGTTGCAGAAAATTACCCCCCCCCCCCCCCTCCACCCAGACACACCGCGCGCGCGTGCGCACTTTTACAGAGTGTTGGGCATGCTAGTATGATCTAGAGGGAATACATGCTCCCAAAAAAAGAAAAAAAAAGCACACAAACGAATGGGTAAAACCAATCGAATGAATTTAGAAGCGAATCTAATAATGAAAGGAGCAGAGAATTCGAATTTGCAGCGTTCAACAGTCCTCATCTGAGGAGTCAGTCACAGCAGAATCACTGAGCATGTGAGTTTTTGGCCCTCATTTTTCAAAATATCCCAGAGAAAGCCCGCAGACCCTCACCACAGAGAATGGGATACGGCGATATCGTCTCTTGTGCTACCCCTCCCCCTCCCCCCCCCACCCTACACACACACACCACCTAACCACTGTGCGGCTCGGATGCTGCTGCACAGCACACGGTGAGCATACATGGTGGTCCCCTTAGGATTAGCTCTGATAGCCCCATCCCCACCTCACCCCCAATATTTTTACCTTCCTTCGCTCCTGAATAATCAACTATACTCTACTTTAAAAATAAATATGTGGAACTGATTCAAATGAACGCCTTTCCAGTGTGTTATCATATTACTATAAACAAAGAAAAAATATGGTATACATGTGAACTACATTTTTAAAATTGCATGTTAGAGGTCAGTGTAAAACAAAACGCAAACGAAGAAAATAACCAAACGAATAAATTTAGAAGCGAGTCTGATAACGAAAGGAGCAGAGAATTCCAATTTGTTGTGTTCTACGACTGGATCTTTAGCCTGTGTGGAGTCTGTCTCTCTCCGTACAGAGGACAGTCATTTTACCTTCCCCACCCAATAGGACGACACGCCCGTGACATCATCAACCCCGCAACTGATGCTGCCAGAGAGGGGTTCAGATACCTCCATATCTTTTCTCAGCCGGGGATCCGCGATCCCGCGACTTCTGGCACGAGAGACCAGCGAACTTATCCACCACACTGTTCAACTTGTCACCCCACATTTCAACTTGGGGTGGGGGTGTGGCCCCCCCCCCCCCCCCCCCTGTTACGTTCTTGAATGAGAGTAAATAATTTCAGTTTACAGGCAGGACAAACTGGAAAAATATATCAGTAAAATATATTAGTTGCAGGTGTATTTTATAGAATGTAATGGCCGGTCTGGGTTTGAATGAAATTGCTGAGTCGAGAGGCCGACTTGGGTGTATCAAGATATGACCAGGACACATGGCGTACAAAAGTATGTTTTCCAAAAGGGTTAAGAAGGAAACTGGAGAGCAGTTTGGAAAACTTTGTTGGCGGCCTGTTTGGGTGATATTCTCAGAAACCGGCAAGATCGGTTCCTGTCACTCTGAAGCCGATTTGGCTAGTGACGCGTGCCAGGTGTGCGTTCCATTTGGCTGTGCTATTAAAGTGCGGGATGACCTCTTCGCCTATAATCCCCCTGTGCATCCCACCTACCTTTCACCTAGATGAAAGCAGATGGGATGCGCAAGAGACTACTCTTCGCCAGCAAAGACGACGAGCACTTAGGGACGTTCCGACGGGGGGGGGGGGGGGGGGTCTTACACCCCCCCCCCAATGAGGACCCTGATTTTTGAAAGTTGGAACTTTTATGGTTCAAATTTCAAAAGTTGGAAACATTTAGTTCTAAGCAAATATAGAACTAGTGATTCTTGGTTGAAATACATTTATTCTTTACAGTATGACCCACTAGTTCTTTTTCGCGCAGAACTAAAATGTTGACAATGTTCCAAGTTTGTAACTGCGTAAGCTAGCAATACATCGACATTGCGCTTTCGTAAATGCACACAAATAGTGTCAATTTGGAACACCGGGGCCCGCCGTTTTTCTCTAATTGCCTTAAGGCAGGATTCTCTTACGTGAGAGTCCTTCACTGCTCGTCTAAATGTGACGTGCAGTGAAGGGGCCGCACGCACGAGTATCCCGCCTTCAGGAAACTACGGGAATCGGCGGGCCCCCAATAACGCCGGGCCCCGGGGTTACTAACCCCCCCCCCCCCTCCCTCTCGACGGCCCCGCACAATATAGCAGTATCATGTACCACAAGAAGTCTTTTGTTAGGCCAATTACAAAGTCTACTCATAATTATGGAGAAAAGGCCAAATATCAAGCGAATATAATGTAATTTGTACATAAATCTATAAAGAAAATTCCTTCTCAAAACCGATCATCAAATGTCGGAAACTTTTTTATGGTATCAATTTGAAATGAAAGTTTGGAAATTTGAGGATCTCACTGTGACACACATCGAGTCTGAACTACCCAGAAACGTCCCTGGGAGCATTTGGATCCGGGAGGTGTTTTGTTCTTCAGCAGGAGTGAAATGGAAATGAGAATGTGAATGGTATTGAAGGCTATCGTCGGACAATAAATGTGATCGATTAATTTGAAAGAAATGATCGCTTTGTATTTTTGACAACTTGACCCTGCTCTGAACTGCTATTGACAACAACGTAATTTAATTTCAGCTACCGTTGACCTAACTGTGCTTATCCTGCATCATGTAGAATGTTGTTTGGCATTCAAGTTTCAAAAAAGAAAACTGGTAACCGAAGTCTTGTTTCGAAGCTGTTTCCGTGAAGTCGTATGTAAATTAAGTGAAAATAAGATGAAAATTTATAAAAATACTTATGTAAGGCGCGAATTATTCTATTTATTTCATCTTTTTGCCTTTGTCACACGCAATGGAGGATACAAAGGGGGGGGGGGGGGGTCGCCCCCCCCCACCTTTAGCTCGTGTTTGTCTCGCATGTAGGGCGTAGCCAGGATTTTCATTTGGGGACAATACATGAATTGAAGGGGAGGGGCACTACGCGATATGTGGAACGCATATCCAAAGGGTTGAAGGTTTGGGGGGGGGGGGGGGGGGGGGTAACAGGGAGCATAGTCCTCTCCTGTTGGTAGGGGTCCGGGAGACTTGGCCCGAGGAAATTTTGAAATTTCGATGCACTGAGATTGATTCTGGAGCCCTTCAGGATGTTTTATTGTGTTCAGTTGTGCCCCTAAATAGATAGAAATTCACAAGTATTATATCCATCCAACGTCCAATTAACAACCGACATGGGATTGTTTTAGTTAACCCTGCCAAACTTTTAGGGGGCTCAGGGTCGTAATTCCTGGGGGGGGGGGGGGGGCCAATAATTTTTCACCCACCAACATTTTCAAAGCATAGGCCTATTAATGAAGAAACGATTGATGAATTTTTACTCGCTTAGTCTAAATTAATTTCAAAAGTTTCTATTACCCCTAGCACACTGAAGATAGAATATCAAATTTCTAAATCTAGAGAGGCCACCAAAATGCAACCATTTGATAGTCAATTTAAAAAAATTTTTAGTGTGGAGAACCCAATTCCCCACAAACCCTTCTCATCCAACGAGAGCTGTACGCACCATGGCATTTGATAGCTCGATTTGAAAACTTTCTTGGGGTGTGGGTGGGGAACAACTCCATCCCCCAAACCCTTCTCATCCAACAAGTGCCATAGGCACGAGGTGGGTGAGGAGGGTTTGGGGTAGGGTTCTCCCGTTAAAAAATTCTGGGCCAATTTTAAAATAAAAAGTAAGGGGGAAATATACCCCAGAGGCCACCAGAATGCGCCACATGGTACCTCAATTTGAAAATTTTCTTGGTGAAGGACACCCCAAACCCTTCTCATCCAACGAATGCCGTAGGCACGAATTGGATGAGGAGGGGCTTGGGGGAGGGGGGGGGGGGGGTTCTCCTGTTAAAGAAATCTGGGCCCATTTTTTTAAATAAAAAGTAAGGGAAATTATACCCTAGATTCCGCCAACATGCACCATTTGATGAAACAATTTGAAATTTTTGGGGAGGAGAGACCCCCCCCCCCCCCCCGACCCTCCTCATCCAACTCGTACCCACGGCACTCGTTGCAGATGCCTTCAGCATCTGCCAATGCCCAACCAAGATGTAGCCCCCCCCCCCCCCCCCAATTTTTGAACGGAAATTACGGCCTTGGGGCCCATACAGAATAATGAATCTGTCCCGGTACCCCCTCCCACATACACACACACACACCTGGCTACGCCACTGCTAGCATGTCTACTGGATTTCTGTTTTTTACTCAGCCGCTACGTCCTCGGCCTCACAGACCCTAATATATTTTTTGGTTTGGTACGTCCCGTGGTCGTACCAAACCAAACAAATACATTTCTGTCTATCAGGCTAAACTTGGACTAATGTATATGAACTGGCACCCTTCTTTGAATTTACCAAGTTTTTGTTCCCACTTCCGCCCCGCCCGCGCGTCTCTATCTCCCTCCCTCACCACGTCTCCCCCCGTCTCCCCCCGTCTCTCTCGCATCTCTTGGATGCTCCATGAAATCGGTGCCCCCCCCCACCACTTTATGGAACCTTCCGCCGCCCCTGCTTGTATCCTATGTAGTAAAAACATACAACGACATTTATTTCCTCCATCACCATTCGCTATGGAAAAAAAAAACAAACATACCGTTGAAATTATGCAAAATATATCTACTGGTCGCCTTCATTTATAGCGTCACCGACACAGCATGATTTTGAGGTGTTACATGCCCCTATCCTCAGGTACTCCATGGCTATGCCAATTATGGGTCAGGATCTTAATTGGCATAGTCATGGGGTACCTAAGCCCAGAAGGCTGACTGCTGAAAACTTTCAAACGCTGGCAGATCGCAATGTTCTCCTGAGGGTTATGACTGTAAACAGTGTGTCCAAAATACAATATTATGATAAACGGATCTGAAGAGCATATTTCAAATTTTCTAATTCTGTCTTGAACGTATGACAGAATTTGAAATTCTGAAACATGCTGTTTAAAAAGTGATAATTAGCTGTTTAAAAATTCAAGATGATTTCCACCCCAGAAGCCACCAGAATGCCCCATTTGGTCGCTCATTTCAAAAAATTTTCTGGGGGGAGAACCATCCCAGAGCCCCCTACACAAGCTCGTGCCTTCCGCACTCTCGGCAGATGCCTTCGGCATCTGCACGATTCGCCCCCCCCCCCCTTCACCTTTGAGAATTCCTGTATCCGCCCCTGGTCACACGGTAGGGTTCGCTTGGTGAGTATAAAGCTTGTTTTCGACCCTGGATCTGTTTGGTTTCAACACAACATTGGCGAGATATCGAGGGAATC